>JAHEWK010000022.1:600000-982732 GCA_020740775.1 Ilyonectria destructans
ATCCCAGCCTCCGCTGTTCAGCATGGTGTAGGCTCAAGGCGCGCTGTAGTCCAGGAGCATCCCGTCAGCGGGTAACATTTCCCCTCCAGTCCAGAATTCTCTTGCAGATAGACTTGATAGCCCTTCCCACCCTAAGGCCGAAAGGCCATGTCTTCTCGGATCGCCAGTAGCTACGACCAAAGCTGTTCAGCCTCGGGGAAAACCCCAGTGGGAAGACAACCCCCCGGAGGCAACTGGCCAAGAGAGAAGAGTAAATAGGACTCAGCCGGAGGTAGGATCAGTTCTCTGTTATAAGAGATGATTCACTCTCCATGTCTTCGCCAGCGGTGAGCGCCTCGATGATGTGGATCTTCGGATGAGACACCAGGTTAGAGGCATGGTATGCTTCTAAACCTCGCTTTATGAACTTGATCTCTTCCCCACTCTTGATGCGGGAGTCGGAAGCTATATGGCAAGTTGTATACTGTATGGTACCAATATCATAAAATTCTCCCCAACATAGTACGGAAGTTGCTTGATAAGAGGCGAATGACGATACCAGCCTCTGCTGCTGGCTTTGGCTATTGCAACCGAATGGACGATGTATGATCTACGGAGCTGCGGCGATCTCTGAGCGCTGGCGCGGCGGAATAACAGTCGTGCGGTCTCATATGGCCACCGAAGGTGTGCGAGAATGCATTACGATCAGCCGATACAGAGTTGCCGACAAGGCGAAGTCACGGCCAGCGAACCGGGTGCTTACGTGCCTCGCCACAACGTGCACTAGTGTTAAGGTGTACCCAAGCACAGGCCACGGCTTCGTCACGTCTTTATCGCATCACATTAGGCGCTCTGGCCGGGTCCTAGAGTAGTGAGAGAGAGCCAGAAATGCATAATTCACCCCATCACACTTTAACAGAATAGCATAATTGTTGCAAGGGGCTAGGATATGATTGTGTCGATATCCTGACCTTAGTCAGAGGGGGCGTGAGATGACATAAAACCCCTCTTGGGAAAAGAGGGGCCGGAGGCATCCAAGATCAATAAAATCATCATCTTTGGTCTCCACACCCGATTGAACACTTATCCCTTGATCGAATGTGCCGTACGCTATCCAACAATTGGTTATAGCAGACTGTTGGATAGCGTACGGCACATTCGATCCAGGGATTAATGCTCAATAGGGTGTGGATCCTGAATCTGTTGATTGTCTTCATCTAGGATGCCTCCGGCCCCCTCTTTTCTCGAGAGGGGTTTTATGTCATCTCACCCCCCCTTCTGACTAAGGTCAGGATATCAATCTATCAGAGGTTTCGTAATACAGGGTCACAATCCAACACAGACCTATAATAGGGGCTCCGCTCTAACGTACTAAACGGCTGACCGCCACACTTCCCTTTGTAGAAAAATAAGGCTCTGTCAATCTCTCTAACGTCCTCCGTACATGTATAACGAGTGCCACAGACAAACGAACGCCACACTCGATTCTCCACCTTAAATCGTGAATTTCGAAAATCATAACTTTATCAAATCAGGACTAAAATAAACAAAACTTCAAAGTTAGACTTAGTATTATTGTTAGAAGATGACCCTGTATTACGAAACCTCTGATAGATCGATATCCTGACCTTAGTCAGAAGGGGGGCCTGATAACCCCTCTTCTGGCCGGTCCGGATGACCGGCACAAGCAATCATCAACATCATCATCACTGCTTTAAACACTATCCATTTGATCAAATTGACCGTAACGGATCCAACAGCTATTAATACAGTCCCCACAAACTGGATAAATCCATACACGCTTTAAGCGAGTCAATAGCAAGACGGCGGCCGAGGTGGGACAACGTTCAGGATAACAATGACTCGATACATCCATCATCACATGATAATGTCTGACTTAGGTGTTGAAATGGAACATTTACTAATACTTATTAGAAAAAATAATGCAATACCTACACTCAGCTTGACTCCCGCTTAGGCTCGCTAGGTTTGTTTTGTTGACAGAGTCTTCACAGGTGTTTGAGCCGCAGTCAAGTGTCTTTTTTCGGCGTATTCAGGCTCATTAAAGACGCCAGCTTAGACACTAGAGGACAAGGTCATCAACTGAGGATCCAAATTGTTGAGATCCTTTTTTTGACGGATCAATGGCTATTCCGATCCATTAGTGGCTGTGATGTGGATGTCTTCTTGTCAATAGCTTATGCTGATCTTGAGCTTTCTTCACATGGTTCCTCTGAGAATGTGCTGCTTGACGTCTTTGACTCGTTTGAGTTCAAATTTCAAGCAGCCACCATATTTCTTGCAATACTTTCTATGGTATGGACAGGCTTGCAGAGATGTCTTAGCTTGGTTATTCTCTTTAGCGGCTGCCGTCTGCTTCAAAGATGTTGACTTGCTAGGATTTGTTTTACTCCTCTGTCGCGAGAGCGGACAATAGGATGTGCATCCTGCCTCCCGCAAATGCGGCTCTTTCAAGTACGCCGCGGCGCGTTGGCCTCCAGCTTTGCCACCTACTGGGGGAAAAGCCAGCGGCTGCGAAATCACGGCAATGATTCGCCTGATGCGCATTGTTTCATCAATAATCAGAGCGTAGTGGTGAATTCTCAACCTCGCCAGCGCTATAATCCACCCTTCAAAACTAGTTTGACTTGGCAAGCGTTAGGTTCTCGTTGCTTAGAGTCCCATGGGACATTCGTCTTACTCTCAAGGTGTGAGTTAGGCAACGGATCCAGGTCCTTGATAAGACCGGCACAGCGCCATGAGTGCAAGACCTGACAAATGGCGATAATCCCAGCATTGAGATGCGTACGCAACCCCGAGGCTGTCTTGCCAGGAGCTGATAGTAACCTCTCACCCTCGACGGACATTGGCTGGATCGCCAAGGAGCCCTCGGCCATGATATCTGCTTTGCTTGGAGATCCAGTTACTAATTGGGTCACAAAGGTTGCCGTCGCTGACCTTCCAATCCGACTACTAGGCTTGGTATTTGGTACTGACATTAGCTATGTACAATAGCAACTAGTGACCTATTGGCTGTAAGCCGCCTGGGCGTAACAAATTGTGTGTATGTACGTATTGCGAAGCCTATTTGACACACTCGCCTAAGCACCCTAGTCAAGCCAAAAGGTGTGATGACAATGTTCTATGACTAAATGGTGGCCATACTGTGCATAGGAGGGATAAGATATAAGAACTTCATCCTAGCCATCTAAGTTTAAACTAAGGTCACCTATAACAAGGCCTCCTCAAACCTGCTTAAAACTAGAGCACAGAGCTAGGTTTCAAAGCCCACCGTTCCATATTCAACTCAATTATCACTTCATTACATCTTCATTTGCAATGGGTAGCTTTATATCGCGCGAAGTTAGGTATGTTTTCTTCGTTTTTAAGATGCATCTGATATAAATAGTTTTAAAGGTCGATAGACGTACGAAGACGAACAAGCCAGCAAAGTGAAACTTTCCACCCTGAAGGAATATCCACATATAGAAAATGCGCTATGTGTAGAGGACGTCGGTCTCAGAAGCAACACAAAGTGTCTAGTAGCATCCTAGATCAATTTATCTGTTCGAGACAGCAATGTATGGAGTTTAAAGATCTCCTGGCCGCCTCACTTCATAGCAGACCAGTTATTATCGAGAACCACCACCATTATCACAAGACAGAACCACAGTTAGCTACGCCAATTAGTCTTGCTGAGTTACCGGGTGAGAGCTTGACAGTTCATACAGAGCTGCCTACCTACAACGCGCACGTTGAATATCTGGCTGAGGTAGAGGACACACCTCCTGCTGTGGATACCTCTACTAAACCATTGATGGAATATATGAAGGGTTATGTACATCTATGAGGGGATTTCTTTCTTTTTGAATCTTTTCATTTATTGTTCGCTTACTGGTATCTATTCAGAGTTATCCGGCTTGATCCGTAGGTCAGGAAGGAAAGAAAGAAGTGTCCAAATTGTCTATGAAGAATTCCATGCCCACCAATTGATCAGACGTCTGGCTGATAGGGCTCTTATACCCCTATGCTAGGTCTTGGAGGGCCCGTGTCGGGACCGTAGTCCACTTCCGGCCACATGAGTAACTTATCCTCGTTTCGTCGAAGGGAGAGCAGTCTCGGCGCCACAATGATTGGGTAGACGACTCTCTACTAGGCTTTAGCTTATATTTTGACGGCTATAGAAGAAGAGGTTACCGGTGTGGTGTTGTTAGTAAAGTCCTGTTGTCTTGAGAAAGTGTGTAGGTGGCGTAGTGTTCACATTGCGCTGCTTCCAGGGGCGGACGTGTAGAACTTGTGAGTATGGAACGGCCCTGAGGTAATGTTCATGTGACGGATCACGCATGCAAATCCGAGAAACATGCTGGTGTGTGAGCTACGGACGGGTATGCATTCCCAAGCGCAGAAAAAGAGAGTAAGGAGCCACGATGAGCTGAACTTGACTGTATTGACTTTGGAAGGTCACAAAACTGGGCAAAGTAGCCAACCAGGTCGTGATTACCCGAACCCCCCTTCAACGCGGCGACGCTATCTTATTTGGGTAGGTTTGTATCCCCAAGACTAGCATCAGCGGGCCCTAGATGGCCTTATCACGCTGCGTCAGTTGGTCAAATACACTCCCCTGCTGGCTTGTTGACTGTGTCACCCAGCCCAGAAGTCATTGTGACTGTATTGGAGCCTGGCGGCGCGTGATGGAAGGGACTTAATCAGGGCCCGGCTACTGGTGCAGGGCAGGTTCGTCTTGATGTAAGGCTTTTATCTCCAGAGGGCTGAAAAGGCTTCACCTTATGCACCATCAAAAGCACTTGATGTTCGGCAGCAGAACAGCGCTCTCCTTCGAAGCACCTCGCCGTGTCTGGTCCGTTGGTGGCACGCAGGAGGATTGGGCATGTCAAGAGACAGTCCGTTCTCCCTTCTCTCCAGGTCACCCCCCGGCTCGTTCGGGTTAGGAAACCTCGTGTGGGTTGGCTGTAGGGGACGCGGGCAGTCTGCCCCCACCCAAGTGCACACACGTAGCAGAATCGTCAAATGAGCGGCCACCCTTGGACAATGTTGATAGCATTCCGATTGAGCATACAGCGTAAGTAGGGAGATCACGTCATTTTTTGTATCCAGAGATGAAGTAGGCTCAAGCCCCAGATACAGATATCACTCAAGTTACTTGAGTCACCATGCGGAAAGATCGCTGCCTATTTCAGGGCCATTCCCCCCCTCCTTGAGGACAGCCTTCCAATTTCCCCTCAAGTGCTCCGAATAGCAGCTAAGTTGAAACAGGTCCATTAGTCTATTACCTTCACCGTCCTCGACAGCCTACTCTTGCTTTTGGGGTATTAAGGCAAGATTCACCAAGCGCTTACGAGAAAACACTGAAAGACTTTTGCGAATGAAGCTCGTTGACATCTTCCATACGTTTGGCAGCCACCTCGGTGTCATCGCGCATTGCGCAACGCGCGACCACGAAGGACCTGATCGGTCTTCTAGAGAGTTTGCCATACCTATGCTCAGCCCGCGGAACTTCGCCAGGGAAGCTTCTCCTCAGTTCTGCAAAGGGGAATCTTATGAGAAACGAGCCACAGCCAGCGACATCTCATACAAGGGCAACATCGGTATTGACGGCAACTACGGGTGCAATCTCATGTTAGTTCAGAATCACCTCGCGACTCTGTACGATTACACAGTCACCTTTACCAATGGTGCCGGGTTAGCCCAGAGATGTGTTTGCTGGTTGAAAATTGGTCCACATGAAGGAATCAACGGGTTCTTCCAGGGAAACCAAGTCCTCGAATTCAGCCTCCCTGGTCATAGCAGACAGGTTCTTGCCATTGACACAGACTCACAAGGTGGCTGCGCCTGTGGCAACCCAAGGGTCCCAGTCACTGCGTATGGACAGTTTGCGTCTACATGGTTGGAGTTTGACATAGCTAACGCTGCTAATGGCGGTTGGTCTGGAGCCGATGCGTCTTGCTTGGTGTCTGCTTTCTACGGTCTCGATATCCCAGGCCTCCAAGTCTGCAGTTATGATGTGTGCTCTACCGTCAATCCCGGCGGCACTGGCACTAATGCCTACATTGGTGGCATGGAGAACGAGGATGGAATTGGCCTTAACATACCACCGGGGCAAGTCCAATTGGTTGTAACTGTTGGGTATGGTGGTGGTTAACACTGACACTATGGAGTTTAACTTTGACGGGCACAATGACGTTCATTGTAGACTCTGGCCTTCTTGGTTCTTATTATTTAAAATAGTAGTAACTAATTCTAGGACGTACAAGGGAGCCATGCTCACATTGTCCGAAAGCCTTCCTAAGAAGCATTTGCAAGTAAAATGAGGACTGGTAGAGAATTACAAACAACTGAGAAGTTGAAAAGGTAACGTATCATCAGAAGCAAAAGAAAAAAAAAATTTAAAAAAAAAAGGCGTGTTTGGGAGGTAGTAAAATGGAGGTAAATCCTTTAGCTGCTAGTTCAGTGAAAGCCAGCTTCATCACTATGACAAAAGAGAGATGGGCAGGGCTTCCCGTACGTTTTCCGCTATCGCTCACTCGTAGTCATTTCGCAGCGCGCAAAGCATGCGCTCACAGTCCTAGCTGCAACCACCGCCCAGTAGCAACACCCCATAGACACATCTCAAAAATTGTGTCATAGGGGCCCATTCAGCTCCAGGGCCATAGAGTATATTAGCTTGATGTATGCCAGGATGTGACATTCCAATGCCACCACCCTAGCCTAGTCTAGTTGCGTCTCTTCTCTCTTCAAGCCGCCAAAGTGACAAAGAGTGAGCAAACTGTCTTCACTACTTGTGCCACTCCTAACTTCTTTGGATTCTATATAATCTAATAGCTTTGATTTAAGTTTAATTTTTCTAAATTTTAATTATATAATATTTTACTATTAATTTTAATATACTTGAAATTTTAAAGAGATTCTGCTAGACTGTAATTTATATAGTCTATATCTATCTAGTTAATAAGTTAATTATATAGATAACTTAAGAAAACTCTATACTATTTTATAAGAAGACTATTATTAAAATTGCTATTATTATTATTATTATTATTATTTAGTATACGCTATTTTACCTATATCTAGGTCTATAGAACCTCTACTATATAATTCAGAAAGGAAAAGCCTTTTAACTACAGCTGTAGTTATAAGATGAAAACCCCTTGGGGGTCTCTGCGTTGGAGTCCCGGCGGCCAGGCTCGGTCTCCAAAAATTGCTATTCATTATTATACTAATATAATTTTTATAAAGAAATATATATTATTATTCAAAATAAAATAAAAATAATTTTAGTAGAAAAAATAGCTAGCTGCTAGTTTTTATAGCAGTAAAGAAACATATTTTAATTATATTTATCAAAACTATTAAAAAAGAGTATATTTATAGTTAACTATAAAGTTATTTATAACTATATTGGCTTTTTATAAAAAATACTATATTAAATATTCTAAGATATTAATTTTAAAGATTTAAATGTAGTAATTTAAAAAAAAATTATCTAAAGCTATAGTATAAAATTCTAAAAGTTATTTATATTAATATTAAACTGAATATCTTAAGAATAGAAAACTTAAGAACTTTAAAGCAAAAAAAAAAAGTTTCGTTTTAATTTTACTTAATATTATTTTAACAGCAGAAAGAGATATAACTAATACCCAACTTAATAACCTTACTTTATAGAAAATATAAAGAAAAATATTATATAGATATCTTATAAGGTCAGCCTAAAGCTGTATCAGACTATATATATATAGTCTGATAGATTTATATTTTAGCCCTCTTAATAGAGAAGTATCTTATTAGATAATTTATTAAGCTTACTATAGGAAGAGGTAGTAGTAAGATATTAATTAGATTTATAGTAAGGCTTTAATCTAATAAGGTTAAAGATAGAGATTAGATAAGATTTATAAATACTGTAAAAGAAATATTATAAAATATCTTTTAAATTAAAAAGTAATAAAATATTAAAAGTTATTTTCTAATATTAAGAGGCTAATTTCTCTTTTTATCATTATTGAATTTTTTTGATTTTTTATTATAATTATAATAATTATTTATTAAATCTTATAAGATTATATTAATATAAACTAAAAACATCTTAATTACTTTTTATATTAATACAATATTAAACTTATTTATAATGTTAAGAATATAAAAAAAAGGATTAATTATTTTTTATTTTCTTAAAACTATAGAACTTTTAGTCTATTAAGATTCTTTTTAAATGGAATTTATTTTTTAAGTATTTAATAGAAGATTATATTAACTATTTTTAATTATATTTTTGAATAATATCAATAGATTTAATATATAGAGAACTTAGCTTATTTATATTAGAATAGGTTATTTTATTAATATTAATTGAAAATTTTAAAATTAAATAGTTAATCTAAAAGTAGTAGAATTTTTATTTTTTTTAATTTAATAAGTTTTTTTATTATATAGAGATAATATAAATAATAGCTAGTTAGAGTACTAGCTAGAAAGTAAATTTAAATAAAAACAAGCTATTATAATAAAAAAGAGAATTATAAAGTTAAATTTTTAGAATTTTAATAAGATTTCTTTTTAAATTAAAAAGATTAATAGTAGCTTTAAAATCTTCTTAATATATTTAAAAAGAAAAGTTTAAATAATTATTTTTTAACTTGATAATAAAGACTTTCTATTGGCTATAGATATAATTAATATAATTACACTAATAGTATTTTATTTTATTTAAATAATAAAAATCTCACTAAAAGAATATGTTATAGTTAATATTAATAGATAGATAATTCTAATATGTATTATGTCTAGCTTTAATAATATACAACAAGTTTAATAGTAGCTATATTATTTTAATTATTATTATTTTAACTATAGTAATAATTTTACTAATTTTACTATTAAGATTTAATTTAGCTATAATTTTAATTTTATTAAAAAGCTTAAAATACTAACTTAATTTATTATATTTTTCTAAATAATTAGAACGTTAAATTATATTTGTTATCTACTTTTAAAAAATAGTCTTTCTACTTATAAATATTATAATTTTATTTAATATTATTATATATTTAATATTATTTCCTTCTATTTTTCTTTTTATATGTGTTATCTTTTTTACCTTTTTAATATTAAAGTTTATTAATATCTTAAAAAGAAATAATATACTATTTTTATAGACTTTCTTATTACTAGCAGTATATAGATATTTTAATATAACTTTCTTAATTCATAAAATTAGCTATATAGTATTATATTTAGGATATATTATATATATTGTAAATGTAAAAAATTTAATATATATTATTTAATCTTAAGTTAATTTTACAATATCTATATTGAGTTACTAAGAATTTTAAAAAGCTACTATTTCTTAAGTTTTTATAATAAAATACTATTATATTCTTTTAAAAAGAAATCTTTATTTAATTTAAGATAAAATACATGTTTTAAGCAGCTTAATATAAACTGTTATTTTATATACATAATCTATTTTTAAAAAAATTATTAGTATAATATTATTATATTAAAAAGCTTTTAAGTTTTAAAAAGAATAAATTATAAATATATCTATACAGCTTATATTCCCCTCTTTAAGTATAATGTTAAGCTTATTAATAAACTATAAGTAATGTCTTATCTTAAATTTATATTGATATTTAATCAGCATAGTTTTCTTCTGTATTAGAAGTGCCTATTTTAAAAAGAATCTTAATAAATTAAAAAATCTATAGTTTTAAAGAAATTAAAAACAGACTAATTTTTTTTATTCTTAATATTATATTAATATAAAAATAATCAAAATACGTTAAGTTTATATTAATATAGTTTTATAAGATTTAATAGATAATTATAGTAATTATAATAAAAATGAAAGAAATTAAATAATTATAAAAAAGAAGTTCTCTTAATAAAAAAACTTAATATTTAAATTTACTATATTTTTATTATATATATTATAGCTACTAAAGTCTAAGTTTAAGTTTTTACGCTGCTTTTTTTCTATCTATTGGAATTCTATTTAACTTTTTCACTCTATGGCTATTTTAATTTTTATATCTAAAGAGAAGTTATAAATCCCACAACTTAACCTCTAGAATACCTTAAAATCCCCAATATCTATATTAACCTAAGTTATTTAAATTTACACTCTCTAGCACTCTAGCTAGCTAGCTATTATCTATACTATCTCTATGCTAGAGGCCGAGGACGAAGTGGCAGGGGCGCGTGCGGGGGTCGAGGCGGTACCGACGCGAGCACGAGTCTGGGAACCAGCGCCGAAACCGATTGCCCGAAGACCACTGGAACAAGCAGCAGAAAGGGAGGCCTTGGCAGCAATGGTCTCCTAGGCGGGGTCAGCACGAGCTCGAGACGATGGCCAGTTGACATACAGCAGAAGTGGGGTTGGCCTCGTGAGCCGCCTCGGCAGCCTGGCGCAGGGCAACAACTGGACGGACGGCGGCGCGTTGCTCGGGGTCGAGGATCTATCGAGGTTAACACGTGAGGAGGTCGAGGCGAGGATCTAAAAGACATACCCAGAGGCAAGGAGCCTTCGAGTGACGGCACTAGAGACACTTGGACGAAGAACTTTCTGGGAGAAGTCAGAAACCGAGGCGAACCCGGGACGATATCGACTTACCGGGGTCTAGACCACAAACATGGTCGATAACCCCATGGGCGAGACGCGACAAACACTTCTGGCAAGGCACGGGACTGCATCGGTTAGACATCGCCGCGAGCCCGAGGCGATAGACCACTTGTGCTTCATTGAGGATCGAAGCGTCGTACTCCGGGGGAGGGACGC
The DNA here is from genome assembly GCA_020740775.1 of Ilyonectria destructans. Lineage (NCBI taxonomy): Eukaryota > Fungi > Ascomycota > Sordariomycetes > Hypocreales > Nectriaceae > Ilyonectria > Ilyonectria destructans. Next base: position 610,778 of record JAHEWK010000022.1, read on the forward strand.
CGCTGTGAGAGTTGGGGCGAGAAGAGACAGCGCTTCGCCCTACCCTAGAGCAAGGTCACATGACATAGTGTCCATAGCTCCATTCGTCGAGTGCAATCTCCGTACTCGACAAGTGAACGCTTTACAATACAGCGGACCCTACCTTCAGATCTTCGTGCAGCACCCTGGTGAAGCCAACCCTTACAGCCGCGAGCACGCTTGCGGGGAGTGCCACTTCCTGACGACATCTAGACGTGGTCAGGCCGAAGCCAAGGAGGGATATAGAAGGGCTCGAGGCGACTCCGCCTCGAGATAGGATAGGCCTACGGTGAGAGTAGGCATGAGTCGGCTGAGGAGCCGATCTTGGTCTGAAGGCGCGTGAAGTTTTTCGGTGGAGGGAGGTTTTATCTGGCTAGAGATAGACGAAGTCGACTCGATATCGGCTAGACCTACACAGTTCCTACCCTAGATACTGTTGATATTCTAGATAATCAGTACTGGTTAAAGAGAGTAAGAATAAATAATAATAATTAAATTTTATAAATTTATACCAATATAAAATTAAAATATTTTAATTACTTTATATTGATATAATATTAAAAATAAAATAAAATAAACTAAATACTTAATATATTTCTAATTTCTTTAAAACTATAGACCTTTCCAGGGTTGGTAAATTCGTTAGTAGTTAATCGTTAATCGTTAATTAACTACTAACTAATTAGTTTTAGTCAGTAATTTCTATTAACGAATTAGTTTTAGTCTTAGTAACGAAATTATTTTGAGTAGTAACGAATAGTTAGTCATTTTCTAGCTTTCGTTTCGAAGACTAAAACTAATTCGTTAATAGTTAATTAGTTAGTAACTCTAGTAACGAATTCGTTACTAGAGAGTTATAGAATAGAATTATACTAATTAAATATTAATATAAATTTAAAATAAGAAGTTACTTATAGTTTATTAATAAGCTTAATATTATACTTAGAAAGAAAAATAAAAGCTATATAAATATATCTATAAAGAGTTCTACTATTAGATAATATCTAGTTAAGATTAGACTGCAGCTAGGTTAATATATAAGTAAAAAAGAAAAAGTTAAGATTTATTTTTAAATTAAGATTTATTTTTAAATTTTTTTAAAAAATGAAAACAAATAATAATTATATATCCTGGTAACTATAAGTTAAAACTAAAAGTCTAATACTCAATCGCTAGGTATAATTTATAATAAAGTTAAACTAGAAAGCTTAAAAATAGAAAGAGAGATAGAAAGAAAAACAAACCAAAATAAGTCTATCTTAAGATAGAATAGACCTACAGTAAGAGTAGGTATAAGTCAGCTGAGGAGCTGATTTTGGTCTGAAGGTATATAATAGTTTTAGTTAAGGGAGGTTTTTGTGACGATCGGTCTTCTACATTAGGCTCGTGAGTCTAGGGTAGGGGATGATCCTGGTGGGTTTATGTTTACAATGGATCAGGCGGGTCAAGACTTAAACAAGCTTGTCACGTCTGGTAATGGTAGAGTCAAAGGTACTCAATGTAACCAAGTTGTATTGATAGCTGAGGAGCCGCCCATACTAGATGTGCACTTCTCAGTTGACTATATACTAGGGGGATCATACGGATCACTGGTGATCCTTTCCCTGGAGTCAGGGTTGGTATTCGTAACTAATTCGTTAAAATGGATATATAAAATAGATATATAAAAATAACTAAATCTATAATTTAAAATTACTAAGTAAATTTTTTATATAACTTAGAATTTAATATAATATAGAAAAAAAATCCTATATCGGATAATTAATATTCCGATATATATAAATAGTATATATATTTTTAAAGTAACCGATTTCAAAGCAATTAATTTCAAAGCAATTAATTTCACAGCAATTGATTTCAAAGCAATATATTTTCTTATATGTAATATTCTGATATCCCATCTATTTAATATTATAACTATCAATTCAATCAACCTATTATTCTATTCAAAATGGCTTCTTCTAGCTATAATGAAAGCCTTGATGAATCTCAAGACCCTCTTCAAGAAGAATATTATTCTGAATTTGAAAATAATACTCAGCCTTTTAATAGGGTTACCTCTTCTATTTTAGAAGAATCTTCTTCTTCTAATTTACCTTCCAATCCTATTAAATCCCCTTATAATAGGATTAAATATGCCCTAGACCCTCCGAATAAGACTAAAATCTATATTTTTAAAGAGGGTCTTTTTACTAGGGAATTACTTCCTATTAATCCTGCCATTAATAGGCAGGTTTTAATATCCTGTACAAGGTATGTTTATTTCCTATTTCCTATTTCCTATTTCCTATTGCCTATTGCCTATTTCCTATTTCCTATTTCCTATTTCCTATTGCCTATTGCCTATTTCCTATTTCCTATTTCCTATTTCCTATTTCCTATTTCCTATTTCCTATTTCCTATTTCCTATTGCCTATTTCCTATTTCCTATTTCCTATTTCCTATTTCCTATTTCCTATTTCCTATTTCCTATTTCTATTTCTATTTCTATTTCTATTTCTATTTTTACTGTTAAAAATACTGATATTCTATTAGCTGTAAATATCAAAATATTGATACTATTAAAGGGTTTAAATCATCTAATTATGCCCGTCACTATCAATATAAGCATTCAGCAATTGCTTATAATAAGGAAGCTGAAAAGACTAAAAAAAGAAGTTAGTTATTTATCTATTTCTACTATTTATTTTACTAATATTCCTTAGAAAGCAATTTAAGCCCAAAAAGCTCTGAACCTTTTAACTTTAATTTAGCTAAAAGAATAAGGCCTAATTCTTTATTTCTTTTACTGAAGAAGAGGCTTTAAATAAGATCCTTTATTTTCTTCTTGAAAATAATCTATCTTTTAGAGTTATTAACTCTTTATCTTTTCAAGACTTATTATCCTTTGGTTAGTATTTTTTTTACTATTAAAATACTAAGCTTAATATACTAATTTACTATATTATAGATCTGGACCAATTATCAATAGGCATAAAATTAAAGAGATTTTAAATAAGACCTTTAATTCTAGCCTATTAGAATTAAATACCCAGCTAGCAGCTAATATTAAAAGTGAAGGGACTTTTTTCTTAACCTTTGATATTTGGACTGCTAGCAACCAGATTTCTTATTAGGGATTATCCTTATTTATATTGATTCAGCTTTTAAATTACATTATAAGCTAATTGGTTAGTATTTTCTATTTCTATATTCTATTTTATATACTAATTAATTAGATATAAGATTTACTAAGCTTAATGAAAGTCATACTGGAATATATCTTTTTAATGAATTTATTAAATTCTAAAGCCTTATTCTAATATAGATTTTTAGTCTATTCTTAGGTTAGTATTTCTTTTATTTTTTTTATTTAATAAGCTAATATAAATTACAGTATTACTAGGGATAATGCAGCAAATAATAATATATTTATTAAGACCTTTAATATTGCTTATTTAAGTAATCTTAAAGTTACCTTTTTAAATGATATTGGCTGTATTGTATATATAATTAATATTATTGTGCAGACTACTTTAAAGAACTATCTTTGTAATCCTTCTTTAGAAAATAGGTTATTAAATTATATTGATATATGAAGAGGATAAAGAAATTGAGCCTGAAGGGCCTTCTTTTAACGGTATATTCATTTCCTATTTCCTATTTCCGATTTCTATTTCTATTTTCTATTTTTATTATTAAAAAATACTAATATTTAATTAGCCCTTATAAGCTGTATAAGACAGACTATAACTATTTTAAAATATACTAAGGAAGCTAAAAAGCTTCTAGAGGAAGGTATTTTAAAATATTAAAAAGAAGGCAAATTAGCCTCTAAAGAATCCTCTATTCCTCTTGATATTTATATTCTTTATTATTAGTATACAAAGAATATATAACTAATTAGTATTATTTATAGATAATATAATAAGGTGGAATTCAACCTATTATATACTTAGTTCAGTATTAGAGCTAAAAGATCCTTTATTTTATATTATGAGAAATAACTCTAATACTGAATTTAGAAGGATTTTTTTCTCTAATTCTGATTGGGCAGGAATAGAGCAATTAACAAGGATTTTGGAGGTTTTTCTTAAGCCTTCTATTAAATTATAAGGCCAGATTTATATTACTATTTCTAAAGGTTTATTTATTATATATATATTAGATATATAATAAGCTAGAGGGATTAAATAGTGATTTTCTAAATGGTTAGAATTCTAAAGTACGTTATTTATTCCATTTTTTAATTTAATACTAATTTTAATTATAGGAAGCCTTTTTTTCTAATTTTTCTATAGCTATATAAAGTGGCTTAGAAAAACTAGAAAATTATTTTCCTAGGAAAATAACAGCTTCTAATATTAAAAACCTAAAACCCTTGATTTTAGGAATTATTTTGGACCTTAGGCTTAAATTAATTCACTTAAAAAAAGGGGGGGGGGTTCATATTTACAAATATCTAATGATGTTATTACTATTTTTAAAAGTGAATATAATAGGTAAGTTATTTCCTTTTTTATTATATATAATATGAATATTTTATAGGCTTAAAAGGGAAAGAGGAGGCTTAAATACTGATTTATCCTTTGATGAATTAAACGAGGATATTTATAGTGCTGAATCCCCTGAAGCTTCTAATTCAGATTCTGATAAGGAATTCTATATATCTTCTAATGAGACTATAGAGGAATATTCTTCTTATCTTAATGAAGAAGTTGTTTCTAGAAAGGTAATTATTTTTCTCTATTAGCCTAATTTTCTCTATAAATCTATTTTCCTATATTATTTTACTAATATTCTCTTAGACTAATATAATAGATTATTGGAAATCTAATACAGCTAGATTTCCTATATTACGTATATTAGCTAGACGTTATTTAGCAATTCCTGCTACTTCTGCTGCTATAGAAGGGGCTTTTTCTATTAGTAATAATATTATTACTAAAAGTAGAAATAAGCTCGATCCTGAGACTATTAAGCAGTTACTTTTTTTAAAGAGCTGGAAATTTTTAAGTCTTAGTGATTTAAATAAGGAATTAGAAGATAATAGTGAATAATTTTAGTTTTATTAATATTAGGTTAATTTAATAATATAAATATGTTATTTATTTAATTTCCTTATTTACCTTATTTACTATATTTTCTTACTTTATCTTATTTACTGTAATTCCTTAATTTCCTATTAAAAGTATCTATTCTATTTAAATTTTTTAAATTATTAACTATATTTATAGTCTTATTCCAGATAAATTATGTTATCTCTATCTTATCTATGTCTTAATCTCTAACTTCTTCTAGATAGTTCTTTTATAATGTATCTTTAGTATTAGTACTTAAAGACTCTATATCTCTAGATAAATATTTAAATCCTTATCTTAAACTTGATCTATTTTAATTTTAATAGATTACCGACCCTAAGTAGTATACTACTATCTGGTTTATTATTACTCTTTATTAAGCTACTAAGGCAGCTTATAATATAAACTCTAATTCCTCTATATATTAACTATATCTTATCTTAAACCTATATTAACTCTATCTAAATGACTATTGCTGTCCGGCCTGCTCTGTCTGCTGCCTGTGCTTATAGTCTTCAGGCTATTAGTTATAGTACTAGTTCTTAGTTTTAAGTTTATATCAGTGCTGACTCAGAAATGCCTCGACCGATAGGTAGGGACATCGAGCAGAACACACATACCACAGAGAATAGAGCGAGGAGTTCCCTCGTTGATCCAATTGACTATTGGCTGAGTCGTGGAATAACCAGGCCGCACAACTGTCTCACCATATATATTTATTTATCATTCTTACTCTTTTTAATTAGTACTAATTATCCAGAGTATTAATTATATTTAGAGTAGGAACTATATAGATTTAGTTAAGATTAAGCTAATTTCTTCTTTTTATTTTTAAGATAAATCTTAACTTAATTTTATATTTTAAATCTCTTTTTTTTTAATAATTTAATTTTAACCCAATTTTAATTAGATATTATTTAGTAGTAAAACTTTTATAAGTATATCTATATAGCTTTTATTTCTCTTTTTAAGTATAATAGTAAATTTATTAATAAATTATAGGGGAGTTCCTATTTTAAATGTATATTAATATTTAATTAGTATAATTTTATTCTATATTAGAATTATTTATTCTATATAAACTTTAGAGTTATTAATTATATTTATAGTTTTATTTTAAGTAGATTATCTTATATCTATTGTATATCTTTAGATGAATATTTAAGTTTATACTTTAAATTTAATTTAATTTAATCTTAATAAATTATCAATTTTAAGTAGTATATTACTATTCAGTGTATTATTACTTTTAAATTTAGAGTTAATATAAATTTAAAATAAAATACAGTTAATATATAGAGAGAAATTAGAGTTTATATTATAAACTGCTTTAATAGCTTAATTAAAAGCAGGGTTGCGAAATTTAGTATTTTAGTATTTTCTTTAGTACTGATTTAAAGATGTATTATAATTCAGACTTTAATACTATAATATAGAAATCTATCTTAATATATAGCTCTGATATCCCTTTTTTCCAATACTAAGACTTTTACTTATTTACCATTTTTATATAGCTTATAAATTCAATTAGTACTAAATTAGTATTTAATTTTAGTGGAATAATACTAAAAGTGTACTAATTGTAATTTTAATAGCTTATATAAGCAATATAAATAATATTAATAGTGAATAAATAAGGCCATATAGTTAATCTATATTATAAATTAAGTTATTTAATTTTAAGATATATATTAAAGCTTATATTACAGTTTAAAAAAGTACTAAAAAAAGTACTAAAATACTAATTTCGCAACCCTGACTCTACTCAAGAGATTGCTATTCATACTTATAGTTTTTAGGCTATCAAATATAGTTTTAATTTTTAATTTCAAGTTTATATTAGAATTATTTCAATCTTTAATATTTATTTTACTATAGCTATATTCTGCTTTTTAATTTTTAATTTACTTAGGAATTCTTGTATTGTATTTTATTTATTTTTATCTAATAGTATTTTTAATTTTATAGCTATCATAACTGTATTTAATATTTATAAAGTTAAGTTGGCTAAATAATAAGATTATTATAAATTAATCTTTACCTTAAGCTTTAATTTAATTCTTTTAATTTTAACTCTACTATCTGCAGTTGATAATCTTACTATCTGTAGTTAATAATCTTACTGTTTATAAATAATAATTTTAAGATAGAAATATTATTTTAAATAATAAGATATAGAAGAAATATCTTTTATTATTAAGCGGCTAACTTTTCTTTTATATTTATCTAATCTTTTTAACTTCTATTATAACTATAATTATCTATTAAATCTTATAAAACTATACTAATATAAGTTTAAGACATCTTAATTATCTCTTATGTTAATATAATATTAAAAGTAAAATAAAGAGAATTAAATACTTAGTATATCTCGAATTTCTTTAAAACTATAGGCTTTTTAATCTATTAAAGTTCCCTTTAAATAGAGCCTATTCTCTAAGTATTTAATAAAAGATTATGTTAGCTATCTCTAGCTATAATCTCTTTATTAATAATACTAATAGATTTAATATTTAGAAAATCAGATTATTTATATTTATCTATTATCTATCTAAATAAAGAAAGCTACTCTATTAATATTAGCTAAAGTTTTTACAATTAAATAGCTAATTTAAAAATAGTAGAAGTTTATTAATACTATTAGCAGAAAGATATTTATAAAAGTTAGTCTTACTAAAGTAATATATGAGAGTCTAAAACTAGATATATATATATTATAAAGTATTTACTTAATAAATACTAAAATTGCACTTATTAAATAGAGTTATAGATACTATATTATATAATCTTACTCTAGAATAAAGCAATATCCCCTAATATTCTAACTCTTATAATTATTCCCCCCTCTTTAAAGTTTTATTTTGAGGTATTATTTTTATTACTATAGTAGCTTGAGACTTAGTATATTAGTTTCTATTTATTTTAAAGTATTTCTGCTAGTTGCAGCTATATTTGGTAGTAGTAGGGTTTATTATTATTATTAGTTTAAGTATTTAGCATGGAGAGGTTAGCTAGTTATTAGACTTTACTTTAGATGTTAATATTTAGCCTATTTTTTATCACTTTTTAATATTTTTCTTAATACTATTACTAATACTCAGGGTTGGTAAATTCGTTAGTAGTTAATCGTTAATTAACTACTAACTAATTAGCTTTAGTCAGTGATTTCTATTAACGAATAACGAATTAGTTTTAGTCTTAGTAACGAAAGGTTTTTTAGTAATACCGAATAGTTAGTAATTTTCTAGCTTAAGACTAAAACTAATTCGTGAATAGTTAATCTATTAATATCTCTAGTAACGAATTCGTTACTAGAGTTATTTATTATAATTTATAACTATAAGCTATTGAGAATATTTAGGCTATTTATGTTCATTTTATAAATTAGGTGAATAAAGTAAATATAGTGAATAAAGTAATTTAATAAATAAAATAAGCATAGTAAATAAGACAATTTAGTGAATAATACATATATAGTAAATAAGAAAAACTAAGATATATTACGTAAACTAAATATATAAGAAATAACTCAATACTGATAAAAGTAAAATTAATTACTATTATCTTCAATTTCCTTATTTAAATTACTAAGATTTAAAAATGTCGAGCTTTTTAATAAAAGTAACTATTTAATAGTCTCAAGATCTAGCTTATTTCTAGTCTTAGTAATAATATTATTACTAATAGAAAAAGACTCTTCTATAGCAGCAGAAGTAGCAGAAATTGCTAAATAACACCTAGCCAATATACGTAGAATAAGAAATCTAGCTGAATTAGATTTCCAATGGTCTAGTATATTGGTCTATTAAAGTATTAGTAAAGTCAGGAAAAGGTAGATTAATAGAGAAAATAATTGCCTTTCTAGGAACAACTTCCTCATTAGTATAACAATATTCCTCTATAGTCTCATTAGAATATATATGGAATTCCTTATCAGAATCTGATTCAGAGGCCTCAGGAGATTCTGCGCTATAAATGTCCTCATTCAATTCATCAAAGGATAAATTAGAATCAGTATTTAAGCCTCCTCTCTCTCTTTTAAGTCTATTTAAAATCAGTATTATAAAAGGCTAAGAAAAAAAATAACTTATTATATTCACTTTTAAATATACTAATAGTATCATCAGATATTCGTAAATAGTAAAATAATAAGCCCCCTTCTTAAAGTGTATTATTTTAAACCTAGGGTCTAAAATAATACCTAAAAGAAAGGGTTTTAACTTCTTAATATTAGAAGCTATTATTTGTCTAGGAAAGTATTTTTCCAATTTTTCTAAGCCAGCTTGTATAGCTGTAGAAAGATCAGAGAAAAAGTTTCCCTATAAATAGTTAACATTATAATAAAAAGTAAATAAAGAATATAAAACTTACCTCAGAGGTCCGGCTACTTCTTAGAAGAAAATCACTATTTAATCCTTCCAGTTTATTATGTATATGATATATATATAATAAACCCTCAGAAATAGTAGTATAAACCCGGCCTTGTAATTTAATAGAAGGCTTAAGAAAAGTCTTAAAAATCTCTTTTAATTGCACTATTTCTACCCAATCAGACTTAGAGAAAAAGATCCTTTTAAATTCGTTATTTGAGGTATTCCTCGTAATATAGAATAGCGGGTCTTTTAGCTCTAATACTGAACTGAGCATGTAATACTTTGAATTCCACCTTGTTGCATTATCTAAAATAAGGTTAGTTATATTTTCTATAAGATTATAAGAATGATAATTACCAAGAGGAATAGAGGATTTTTTAGAGGTTAATTTGCCCTCCTTTTGATACTTTAAAATACTCTCTTCTAGAAGCTTTTTAGCTTCCTGAGTATATTTTATTATAGTTATAATCCGTCTCATACGGCTTATAAGAGCTATAATAGTTGGTTTTTTTATACTTAAATAGAAATAAGACATAGAAATAGAAAAATAGAAAAATAGAAAAATAGAAAAATAGAAAAATAGAAAAATAGAAAAATAGAAAAATAGAAAAATAGAAAAATAGAAAAATAGAAAAATAGAAAAATAGAAAAATAGAAAAATAGAAAAATAGAAAAATAGAAAAATAGAAAAATAGAAAAATAGAAAAATAGAAAAATAGAAAAATAGAAAAATAGAAAAATAGAAAAATAACATACTATTAAAAGAAGGCTCTTCAGGCTCAATTTCTTCATCCTCTTCAATAGCATTATTAAAAGATACATTAGTATAATTTAATAACCTATTTTCTAAAGAAGGATTAGAAAGGTAATTCTTTAAAATAGTCTGCACAATAATATTAATTACATGTGCAATACAGCGAATATCATTTAAAAAGGAAACTTTGAAATTGCTTAAATAAGCATTTTCAAAAGTCTTAATAAATGTATTATTATTTGCTGTATTGTCCCTAGTAATACCATAATTTTATATTAGCTTATTTGAATTACAAAGGGAAATAATAGATACGAACCTAAGAATAGACTGAAAATCTATACTAGATCAAGGCTTTAGAACTTTTATAAACTTATTAAATAGATATAATCCAGTATGACTTTCATTAAGATTTGAAAATCCTATATATAGTTAGTTATTATTAAATGAAATAAGATATAGAGATTATAAATAAGTATTATCCCTAAATAAGAGACCTGGTTACTAGCAGTCCAAATATCAAAAGTTAAGAAAAAAGTCCCTTGACTTTTAATATTAGCTACTAGCTGGTTATTTAATTCTAATAGACTAGAATTAAAGGTCCTATTTAAGATCTCTTTAATTTTATGTCTATTAATAATTGGCCCAGATCTAGTAAATAATTAGTATACTATATATAAGTAAATAGAAAATTAATAATACCATCCTATTATAAAAAGATAATAAGTTCTGAAAAGATAAAGAGTTAATAACTCTAAAAGAGAGGTTATTTTCAATAAGAAAATAAAAAATCTTATTTAAAGCCTCTTCTTCAGTAAAAGAAAAAGAATTAGACTTTATTCTTTTACCTAGATTAAAGGTAAAAGGTTCGGGGCTTTTTAGGCTTAAATTGCTTTCTAAGGAATATTGGTAAATAGAGTAATAAAGAAAAACAGTAAAAATAACTAACTTCTTTTCTTAGTCTTTTCAGCTTTCTTATTATAAGCAACTTTAGGATGCTTATATTGATAGTGGCGGGCGTAATTGGATGATTTAAATCCTTTTATATTATCAATATTCTGAGAGTTGCAGCTGATTTAAATATTCGTATTTTTAAAGTTAAATAGAAATAGAAAATAGAAAAATAAATATACCTTGTACAAGCTATTAATTCTCGTATATCAATAGCAGGATTAATAGGTAGCAATTCACGTATAAAAAGACCTTCTTTAAAAATATAGACTTTTGTTTTATTTAGAGGGTCTAGAGCATATTCAATCCTATTATAAGGGGATTTAATATAATTAGAAGGTAAATTAGAAGAAGATAACTATAATTTATTATCTTATTTATCTTATTTAAACTAACGTATGTGATAAGTGGGCCGATCAACCAAGTGAGCCGATCAATTATACTGTACAGCGAAAAGTGCAAATTTTAAATTTTCTAAAACGGGCTATTTTGTTAGTATATTTTTAAGAAATTAATTGTAGATTCTATTAAGGAAGAGTCATGATATTAATTTTTCCCAGATTTTAAATCAATTTATCTAGCTTATTATATATAAAAATAAGAAAAAGACAGTGTGAATAAGCTTTTTCTTAATAACTCTGTAAAAAGAGATAAAATAAATCTAGGAAAAGTCTTTCCTCTCATTCACTCGCTAATTAACTTACTTTCAAGTTCTTAGCTATTTTAGGTTTAGTTTGAATAATTTAAGAGTTTTTTTAAAATCGTGATTTAAGGTGTAAATCTTACTGATCGGCTCACTTAGTTGATCAGCCCACTTATCATATACGTTATTTATCTTTATTTTATAAATAAGATAAATAAGATAAATAAGATAAATATCTATATTATTAAATTAACTAACTATAAAATATATCCCTAATAAACTAATACTAATAAAACTAAGATTAATCACTATTATCTTCTAACTCCTTATTTAAATCACTAAGACTTAAGAATTTCCAGCTCTTTAATAAAAGTAACTGCTTAATAGTCTCAGGATCTAGCTTATTTCTACTTTTAGTAATAATATTATTACTAATAGAAAAAGCTCCTTCAATAGCAGCAGAAGTAGCAGGAATTGCTAAATAACGTCTAGCTAATATACTTAATATAGGAAATCTAGCTGCATTAGATTTCCAATAATCTAGTATATTAGTCTAATAAAGTATTAGTAAAATAATAGGGAAAAGTAGGCTAATAGGGAAAAATAATTACCTTTCTCGGAACAACTTCCTCATTAAGATAAGAAGAATATTCTTGTATAGTCTCATTAGAAGATATATAGAATTCCTTATCAGAATCTGAATCAGAAGCTTCAGGGGTTTCAGCACTATAAATATCCTCATTTAATTCATCAAAAGATAAATTAAAATCAGTATTTAAGCCTCCTCTTTCCCTTTTAAGTCTATAAAAGATTAGTATTATAAAAAATAGTAAAGGAATAAAAAAGAAATAACTTACTTATTACATTCACTTTTAAGAATACTAATAATATCATTAGATATTTGTAAATAGTGAAATAATAAGCCCCCTCCTTCCTTAAAGTGAATTAATTTAAACCTAGGGTCCAAAATAATTTCTAAAATAAAGGGTTTTAGGTTATTAATATTAGAAGCTGTTATTTTCCTAGGAAAATATTTTTCTAGTTTTTCTAAGCCAGCTTGTATAGCTATAGAAAAATCAGCAGAAAAGGCTTTCTATAATTAAAATTAGTATTAAATTGAAAAATGGAATAAATAACTTACCTCAGAATTCTGACTATTTAGAAAATCACTATTTAACCCCTCTAGCTTATTATATATCTCATATATATATAATAAACCTTCAGAAATAGTAATATAAACCTGACCTTGCAATTTAATAGAAGGCTTAACAAAAACCTCAAAAATCCTTTTTAATTGCCCTATTTCTGCCCAATCAGAATTAGAAAAAAAGATCCTTTTAAATTCAGTATTAGAGGTATTTCTCATAATATAGAATAAAGGGTCTTTTACCTCTAATACTGAATTAAGTATACAATAGGTTGAATTCCATCTTGTTGTATTATCTATAAATTATAACAATTAGTTATATATTCTTTATAAGCTTAGTATAAGGAATATAAATACCAAGAGGAATAGAGTATTTTTTAGAGGCTAATTTGCCTTCTTTTTGATATTTTAAAATACCTTCCTCTAGAAGCTTTTTAGCTTCCTGAGTATGTTTTAAAATAGTTATAATCGGTCTCATACGGCTTATAAGAGCTAATAAAAGATTGGTATTTTTTAATAATAAAAATAGGAAATAGGAAATAGGAAATAGGAAATAGGAAATAGGAGATAGGAAATAAACATACCTTGTACAGGATATTAAAACCTGCCTATTAATAGCAGGATTAATAGGAAGTAATTCCCTAGTAAAAAGACCCTCTTTAAAAATATAGATTTTAGTCTTATTCGGAGGGTCTAGGGCATATTTAATCCTATTATAAGGGGATTTAATAGGATTGGAAGGTAAATTAGAAGAAGAAGATTCTTCTAAAATAGAAGAGGTAACCCTATTAAAAGGCTGAGTATTATTTTCAAATTCAGAATAATATTCTTCTTGAAGAGGGTCTTGAGATTCATCAAGGCTTTCATTATAGCTAGAAGAAGCCATTTTGAATAAAAATGAAGAAAATAGTGTAATTGGGGTATTTAAAAAATAGGATAGTACATTGATTGAATTAATTGATTGAATTGATAGTTTTAATTTTTAAATAGTAGGATATACATCATATACTGTCATACTGATATTATATATAAGGGAAATCTATTGCTTTTAAATTAATTGCTTTAAAATCAAATAATTTAAAAATAGATTTAAAAGTAAATAGGCAATTTATATATCCATATTATATATCTATTTTATATATTTATTCTATTTTATATATCTATTTAATAATTAGTTAATAGTAACTAATTAGTTTTCGTTAATATTTTCGTTAATAGTTAGAATATAAATTAACGAATTTCTATTCGTTAATATTCAGAGGAGTAATTAACGAATTAGTTACGAATACCAACCCTGGACCTTTCAGTCTATTAGAATTATTTTGAAATAGAGATTATTCTTTAAGTATTTAATAGAAGATTATACTAGGCTGCTCTATTAATATTAGCTGAAGCTTTTAAAACCAAATAGCTAATTCAGAAGCAGCAGGAGTTTGTTGATACTATTGGCGGAAAGGCGTTTAACCCCTGGTTCGATGAGCTCTTGTGCTGTATAGAGGTGGTGCGGATAATAGCCAGCTAGGGCGCTGGCTAGAGGGCGGATTTGGATAAAGGTTAATATAGGTATTAGGGATCTTAGGGTGTTCTAGTTATAGATTGGGTTGTAGGATTTATAACTCTTAGATATAAAGGTTAGAATAGCTGTAGGGTGAAAACGTTAGATAGGATTTTAGTAGATAGAAAAAAAACAGCTTGAAATTTAAATATAGATTTTAGCAACTATAATATACATAATAAAAATATAATAAATTTAAATATTATTATTTAGCCACTATTTCTTTTAATACCAAATATAGTACTAACTATTTATTTCTATTATCTCAAACTACTATATAGTTTTGATCTATTTAATAATATTAAGTAAAGCTAAAAAAGAGAAATTTATATAAAATATTAAATTTAAATTAATAATAGAATATATACTATAATCTAGCTATATTCAGAAGTTAATACTTATAGTTATAAAAAGCAGACTGTAGCTTTAAAAAAAATAGTTATAAGTAGAGTTCTTATAATTTTTATAAAAAGAAACCACTTAAAATAGTAGTAAGATTACTAGCTAATTTTATTTTTAAGATTAAATAGCTGGTATTATAAAACATCGTTTAGCAAATAAAGAAATACTTAGAAATTTAAGTTAAATTACAGTAAAATATATTTTCTAGCTATATTATTATACCTTTACTAAAAAGATTTATTTTTATTTTTATATAAGCCTTTTTTTCCCTATTAAACCTCTATCTTCCTGCTCTTATATAGTATAGTTATATCCTTTTAGCACCTTCTATTTATTTACCTACTTACTCTAAAAGAACTTTTATTATCAGTCTATCTATAACCCTCTAGAGAATAGTCTAGCTATAATATCTTATTTTATTAATATTTAACTTTTAACTTAATAGATATCTTTCTATTTACTTAATTAATATATTAATTATAATATCTAGCTAGTAATTAAAGTTTTAGTTAAAAAGCTATCTAACTTCTTTTTAAAACTTTTTAAAAAGTAAGATATTCTTCTCTTTCTATTTTAGCAGCTATACTATACTCTATATTATCTAGCTGTAACTTACTTTATTTTTAGCTATACTATTATAGCATATTAGCAAAATCTATTTACTCTTAATAATACTAATATAAATAAGATAGTAGATAAGCTCAATAGTCTAAAAGAGTATAAGTTCTTTATCTATAACTATATTAAATACTATACTTTTAAGATTACTTAAGAAGATAGTCTTTAAGCCTTCTACTATTAAAGCTAAATATCTTATTTAATAAGATCTAGTTAATACTCTTACTTAATAATCTTTTTTCTTTTAGCTTTATATTAACTAGTTATACTGAGATAATAGATAATCTATATACCTACTATTTAAAGATAAAATTAACTATTATAATTTCTAGAAGACTATTAAGCCTTAGAATTTATTCTTAGAGAGAAAAAATAACTAAGTTAATAGATAAATATAAAGTAACTATTATTAAAACCTCTAGAGGCTACTCTATAGACTTTATAGTAAGGGCTAGATTAGTAACTTTAATTTTATTTCTCTACTGATAATATTTATCTATAGTATAAGAGATATAGTAATAACCCTAAAAGACTATCTTTCTATTAATGTGACGGGTTGGCCCCAGCGGGGCTCAAGCGGCAGCTAGCGCTTCGACCGACCCGCATATGCATGCGGTTCCCAGTTACGGCAAAAGGGAAAGTAATGACTCGATCGCTCATCGAGTCATCTAGCTGCACCTATCTGCCCTACCACCAGCTGCCTGAACCAGGCACAGCCTGGTTCCTAATACTAGGTCTTCAACCTGTAACAATTAAGAATCTAAAGGTATTTAATAATTTAGTTTATAATCTAAATAGATTAAATATGTTTGTAGCTAAAAGAGCTAAATATATTATTTATAAGACTATAATAGAGTATACTAGCTATAAAGAATTTTAAGCTGCTATATTTAACAAGTATCTTATCATTAGTTTTATCTATTATAGAAACTACTAAATTATTTTTATTTTTAACTAATTTTAAGTTTAATATTTCTACTATAAAATAATATTAAAGAGATTAATAATATATTATAGAGCTATTAGTCTGACTTTTTAGAAAATACCAGCTGACTATAGTCTACCTTATAACTTTGATATTTACTGTCTGTTTATTATCTAGTAATATAATATTTAGAAATATAGCTATTTTTTAATATTTCACTTACTGTTAGTTTAAATAGAAAATAGTTAATCAAGTAATTTAGTTAATTAAGCTATCATTAATAGAAGACTTAAGTAAGTTAATAATAAAGAGATTATAAGGTAATATAACTGGATTCTATACTCTATTAAATCTATAAATAATAAGGCCTATATAACTTCCTTATTATAAGAGGTAGTTAGTATTCTTAAGGCTATGATTTTAAATAAAATTAATATTAAAGATTAAATATATAATACTTCTAGTATTAAAATATAAATTAGCAGGCAATTAGATAATATCTACTTACTCTAGACTGAAGTACTCTATCTATCTATTAATAAATTATACATTTAGTGTAGTAGCTTTATATTTCTTAGGTAGGCTAAATATAATAATTCTAGCTTCTATACTAAAAATTAAATACTAAAAGTTAGACTCTCTCTAATAGATATCAATTAAGTTATATCTTATAGAATAATTTAACTAATAGCTATTTTTATATCTTTAGTAAAATATCTAATTAAAATATATATTAAGTAGGAAAAGTTTATAGATACTACTGGCTTTAAATTTAAAGCTATAGATAAACCTGCCAAGTATATTTTATCTATCATAGTTATCTTAATTATAAACTTATTTACGTCTTCTAACTTAAAGCTACTAAATCTAACTAACCTACTTAATATAATAAAGACTAATAAGACTAAAGTAACTATCTTTATTTTATAACTAAGGTTTATATTACTAAACTCTTAGAGTAATTTACTAAGGATAGCTAAATAGTTAGATTAAAATTCTACTGAATAAATATTAGAAAGTAGGCCTTTTTTACTGCCTCTATATTAAGTTCTATCTTTAAGTATACCTAAGAGTCTTTTTTTTCCTACTGGCTTTTTAAAATCTAATTTAATACTATTAACTGCCTCATTATCTTCTCAGCCTAATAGCTTAGTTAATATAAGTATGTAACTGCCCTACTTAGCCTCTAGAGATACTACTCTATTCTTTAGTAAGATAATATATACGCTAGATAATAAGTTTTAGTAGTAGCTGGCTGTCTATAAGAATATACAGGTAGATAAAGCAGCTAAAGTAGCTATTATAAAGCCTCAGCCTATTCTTAACCCTATCTCTATTATTACTAGTATACCTAAAACTTAAAAGGCAGCTTCTAGCTAAAAAAAAAAAAAAAAGCTAAATAGAAAGCCTTTAGAGTAATTTAGTATAGTATTAAAAAGAAAAGAAGGATTAGATTTACTACTAAAAATTTAACTCTTCTAATAGTTCTGAATATAATAACTAGATACCTTAAGGAGACTAATATCTAGGCTACTAATATATCTAATAGGCTAATTAGCTTAATATAATAGCTAGTTATTGTTATTGCTGTCCGTAGACTCTTTAGACTAGTTTTTCTGCTTATTTAATCTATTTAGATAGAATAATTAGCAGTCCATGATAGAGAATAATAAGAATACAGCTGGATAGCAGTTAGAAGCCTTAAGTAGAGGTCTAACTGTAAATCTAATAGATTAAACATAAAGTAAAAGAAGAAGTTATAAACTAAAAAGGTAGATATATAGACTCTAATAGTTAAAAATAGTAATAGAATCTATAAGAAGAGGTATAGTATAGGGGTTAATTTAATTTATTACTTAAGAGTTATATATATATATATATATCTATTTTTCTATATTTAATTTAGTAAGTTACTTATATAACTTTAAGATACTTAGAGATAAATATTAAGCTGTAGGAGAGGTTCATAATAGTATTAAAAAATATATACTGAAGTTTAATAACAGTAAGACTAGCCTAAGATACTAGCTACTACTTAAAAAACCATATCTTTGAAAGTTATTAGAAGGATATACTTTTTCTCTTTTTAAAATTTTATCTTTAAAAATTCAGTTAGTTTTATATTATACCTCTAGATAAACTGTTATAATAGCTCTTATTATTTCCTCAATATTTCTTTTATTCTATTATATTCTTAAGTACTTAATTAAGTACTTCTTATTTTTAATTAAGCTAATTCTTTAGCTGGTTCTAGCTAAAGGCTCTTCTTTTAGCTGGAGGTATAGAGTAATTTAGACTCTTTTTATTGCTGGCTCTATTTATATTAAGTGTATTTTCCACTAATAAACTAACTATTATTAATATCTTTAAGAAATTTTAATATTATCTCTTTGTAAGTAAATATAAAGTTAAAACTTATATCAACTATAAAAATATCTCATATTTATAACTATATAGTAGCTTAATATATAACAACTTCAATATAGTAAGTATGTCTTTAAATTTAACTATATTATTATCTATATTAAAAAAACTGAAAATAGTAGAGCTAATACTATTAATTAATAATCCAACTTTAATAATAGTAAGCTATAATCTAATAAATAGATTCTTAGTTTTACTACTAATAGATATCTATAATAAAGATATATTAAATGAATATACTTAAAATAACTATTTTAGAAATATCTATAGATAATTTAAAATCCTCTAATAAACCTTAAGGATCAAATATATAATTTAAAGCTAAAAATTAGCCTCTTAATTATAAAAATAAAAAGATTATTATTGTATAGAATATAATAAAAATAGTTTTCTATAATTACTATAAACTGAATAAATATAACAAAGATTATTTATATCTTATAAAAGAAATCTTTAAACTTTACTATATAGAAGACTTTAAGTACAGGGTCGCGAAATTAGTTAGTATTTTAAATACTAACTAAATACTAAAAAAATTAGTTAGTATAATACTAACTAAATACTATTTTTTTTAGTATTAGTATTAGCTTAGTACTAACTAATTTTATTTTAGTATTTAGTTAGTATATACTAAAAGAATTAGTATTAGTATTAGTATAAGGTAGTACCAGGGTTGTGATTTAGTCGACTATAGTCTTAGTCAAGCTACCTCACTGACTTTAGTCACTTAGTCTTAGTCACTCTAGTGACTATAGTCAGCTTAGTCTAGTCAGTAAGGTGACTAAGACTAAGACTAAATTTAATAACTAAAACCTTAGTCAGACTAAAGACTAATTAGTCTGACTAATTAATCAGACTGATAAATCCAGCTAATTAATTAATATAATAGTAATAATTACAATAGTATTTAAAAGAGATATATCTCGAGTTATAAAATTAATTAGTATTTAGTTAGTATATAAAGAAAATTTTAGTATTCGTATTGGTATAAAGTGATATTCACTAAATTTTATTAATTAGTATTTTGATAGTAAATTAATATTAATATTAAAATTAGTAAATAAAAGCTTTAATAATTTAAAGAAAGTAAGAAGAAGAAAATATAGAATAAAGTAAGAATAAAACTAAATTAGAATAACTTTAGTTTTAAATTAGATTTATTTTTCTATTTTTAGTTAATTAAGCTACATAAAATTTTGATATAGCCTTTATATTTTTATATTCTTATAAGACTTTATAAAACCTTAACTTATTTTTAAATATCAATTTTCCTTATACAGAAATATATCTTTTAATATGTAGATATTATTAAGTTATTAATTAATACAAAAAGAAAACTAAATTAAATTAGCTTTAGTTTTATATTCGCTATATCTTTCTATTTCTAATTAATTATACTATATAAAGTTTATATATAGATTCTTTATTAGTATATCTTTATAAGACTTTATAAAATCTGAATCTATTTAGAAATATCTACTTTCTATATAAAGATATATATCTTTTAATATAAAAGGATAATTAAGTTATTAATTTGTAAGTTATAATATAAAGATTAGTTATTATTAGTTAAAATCAGCTTTAAAAATAAATAGATCTTTAACTAATTACAATTATTTAATTATAGTATTTTAGTATTTTAAAATACTATATACTAAAATTTTAATATAAATACTAACTAAATACTAAAGGAAGTTAATATACACTAATTAATTTTATAACTCTAGATATATCTTAATATTATTAAGATAAATTATATTATATATAAGAGATAATTTATATATAATAACTTAGCTTATAAAATTAAATAACTTAAAAAATTAAATAGGTAAATAGAAAATAAAGGCTATATAATAGACTATTTATAATCCCTTCTATTATATATACTTTATTTAAGATATATATAATATATTATAAGTAATATTTAATTTTGTTAAATAAGTTATTCTTAAGTATTTAAATAAGAGATAAGTAATAAGTTAACTTATATAATTAAATAATATAAGAAGAAAATAGATATATAATTAAGAAAAGCCTTATAAGGTATAATAAATAAAATAGAATAAAATAAGGCTAATAAAATAAAATAAACTAATAAATAATATAGGAAATAAGTTAGATAAAATCCTCTTCTTCTATCTCCTCTTCCTCTTCCTCTTCCTCTTCCTCTTCCTCTTCCTCTTCCTCTTCCTCTTCCTCTTCCTCTTCCTCTTCCTCTTCCTCTTCCTCTTCCTCTTCCTCTTCCTCTTCCTCTTCCTCTTCCTCTTCCTCTTCCTCTTCCTCTTCCTCTTCCTCTTCCTCTTCTTCCTCAATACTAGCTTCCTTCTCTTTAGGCCTATTTTCCTCCCAGCTTTCCTCTTTTAATTCCTCCCCTAAAGTATCTAAATCCCAAATTTCCCAGCTCTTTAATAAAATAAGCTGCTTAACTACCTTAGATGAAATCCTATTTCTAGTAATTATATTACCAGAAATAGAAAATACCCTTTCAATTGCAGCAGAAGTAGTTGGAATAGCTAAATAACGTCTAGCTAAAATACTTAAAATAGGAAATCTAGAGCTATTAGAATTCCACCAATCGAGAGGGCTAATCTATAATAAATTAGTAAATAGATAAATAAAAAAGAGATATATAACTTACTTTTCCCCCAGCCCGGACCTCATTTAAATATAAGTCATATTCCTCAGACTGATCTAAATAAGATATATATAGCTCGGCATCAGAATTAGAGTCTTCTTCTTCTTGCTGATTTCCATAGCTATATATATCTATATTTAACTCATCTGTAGACTGACCTATACTAGGCTCATAATAGCCCTCTTTTTCAGTCTTAAGACTATTTATATAATTAGTATATAAAATAGGCAAGTAATTTAATTATCTTCTATATTTGCCTTTAAAATATATCTTTTATTTTTGAGATATATTTTAATGGGTATAAAAATAAATAAATTACTTACCTGTTAAATTCGGACTGAAATAAATCCCGTACATCAATATCAATATTAATATAATGATAAAGTAAACCTCCTGGTTTGAAATGGGCCATTTTAAATCGAGGATCTAAAATAGTAGCTAAAATAAAAGCCCTTATTTATATTAGTATATAATAAGGTATTTATATAGATAAATAGGAATTACTTACTTATATTGCTTAAGGTCTTGTATTTTAAGCTTGCGAGGAAATAGTTTTCTAGCTTTTCTAAGCCTTTTGAAATAGCCTTAGAATAACCAGAATAAAAGTCCTTATTAAATTAGTAAATTAATAATAAATATAAAAATAAGAAGAAAGAAAAATAACTTACTTTATTAGGCTTTCTAGCTTCCTTAGAAAACCTCTCTAATAGACTAATAAGGCTTTTAAATATCTGATAGATATATAAAAGCCCCTTAGGCACAGTTATATAAAGCTGGGCCTGTAACTTAGTTGAAGCTTTAATAAAAACCTCAAAAATCTCTTGAAGCTCCTTTAAAGCTTCCCAATCAAGCTCGCTTAAAGCAATAGTCTCAAATTCTATATTAGAGATATTATTCTTAATATAATCAATAGACCCTTTAAGCTTAAGAGCGATATTAATCATAAAATAAGTAGAATTCCAGCGGGTTGGGTTATCTATATATAAGTTAGTATATATAACTAAATAATTTATAATAGAGGGAAATAACTTACCTAGTGGAATAACCTTCTTTTGGAAATTCGAAGGTAAAAGACCTTCTAATTTATCTCGCTTTATTCCCTCTTCTAATAGACCTTTTGCAGTACTATTATATTTTATAATGGTTGCAATTCGCCTAAGACGGGAAATAAGAGCTATTAATATTAGTTATATATATGTATATATTATAAGGAAAAACTTACTATTAAAACTCGGCTGTAAAAACTCTTCTTGATTTAAATTATCTCCTTTAGATATAGAATCCTGATAGGTAGATAAAATAGAGCTAGAAAACTCAGAAGATAGATATTCCCTTAAAATATCCTGTACAACTAGGTTAAGAATATGACTAATACATCGAATATCATTATTAAATTCCTTTCTATAGCTTTTTTTATATATAGCTTTAAAGGAATTTAAAAACCGATTATTATTCGATGCATTTTCTCTAGTTATACTATATATTAATTAGTATTATATTAAGTATATAAGAAGCAAGAAGGAAATACTTACCTGAGGATATTTTTTAAATGTATACTAGGGTAAGATTCTAAAGCAGCTAAAATTTGCTTATAGATATATTGCCCAGTATGACTTTCATCAAGCTCATTAAAGCCTAGAAGATAAATTGGTTATATAAAATATAATATGGTAAGGAAAAAAAAGGAAATACCTATAAGCTTATATTCTAGCTTAAAATCAGGGGAAATATAAGCTAGAATAATACCTAAAAATGCAGCCTGACTATTAGAAGTCCAAATGTCAAAAGTTAAGGAAAAAGTCCCTAAGCTTTTAATATTTTCAGCTAGGTTATTATTTAGCTTAATTAAGCTTGCTTTAAAATTATCTTCTAAAGAGACCTTAATATTCCACCTATTTATAATAGGGGTATTCCTAAGATTATTAGCTATAATACCTTTATTGAAATTAGGAAAAGGAGAAATACACTTATTATAATAAGATAGAAGCCTTTTAAAAGATTCGCTATTTAAAACTCGAAAAGAGAGGTTATTTTCAATAAGAAAATGTAAGACCCGATTTATACTGCCTTTTTCAGTAAAATCAGGCTCTATAACCTTACGTCTTTTTTCTCTAATATTTAAATTAAAGAAATCTTGCTTAGACCTAGGGCTAGAGAGAGTATCAATTTCTATTAATATAGATTAATAATAAAGTTATAAAATAGAATATAGAATAGACTATTTAACTTACTTCTTTTGAGTGTTTTTTCGGTTTTTTCACTCCAAGCTATACCCTTATGAATAGTTCGATAGTGGCGTGTAAAATTAGAGGCTTGGAAGCCTTTAACAGTAGCCTGCTTAGACCAATTGCAACTATTAAAATATTAGAAAAAATACCCTTTTGATATACTATAATAAGGTAAAAAGAATATATAGAAAATACTTACCTAGTGCAACTAACTAGCATTTGCCTCTTCTTAGTCAGGTCTATAGGCAAAAGAGACTGTGTAAATAGCTTATTTGCAAATATATAGATTTTTGACTTAGAAGGGGGATCTAGTTGAAAATTAAAAAATTAAAACTTAAATATCTTAGCTTAACGTATATGATAAGCGAGTGCACCAAACAAGCGAGTGCACCACTTATACTGTACAGCTAAAAGTTAAAATATTAGATTTTCTAAAACTAGCTATATAATTAATAAGATTTTAAGAAAAATACCTTTACATTCTTTAGAGAGAAAGTCATATAATAGCCTTTTTTAAAAACTTTTAATTAATTTATTAAGCCTTTTATATCTAAAATTAAGAAAAAAAACAGTGTGAATAAGCTTTTTCTTAATAACTCTATAAATAAAAATAAATAGAATTTAGTAAAATTCTCTTATCTAATCTGCTATTTAATTAGCCTTATTTTCAATTTTTAGCTGTTTTAGGCTTAGTTTTAATTTTTAAGAATTTCTTCAAAATCGCGATTTAAGGTGTAAAATGCGATTTTGCACTCGCTTGTCTGGTGCACTCGCTTATCATATACGTTATAGGTATTATAAAATTAAGAATAGACTAATTTTAAATACTACTTGTTATATGCTATTGAGCCGTTATAAGCCTAAGTGCTGACTAATTTTATTAAGCTTTATAAATAGAATTCGTTAATTTTTCACAGGAAAATTAACGAACTCGTAACTAATTGCTTATATAAGCTTCTATACTACGGATAAAATTAAGTGGGGCCTATGTTATCGTATATAAACTATTTATCTACAGTAGTTCTATCTTTAATCATTTTTAACTACTATAGTTAATAAGATATTAAATCTTTAATAATTACGAATTACTGAATAATCCTGATATCTTTCGTTCACGAATTAACGAATTTACCAACCCTGTATATTACTAAAATCTTATATAATAAAATCTATATAGAGTAAATATATATTAAGATATTCAGGATATTATATGAAACTCTTTTTATTACTCTCTATATATTTTATCTTAGCTAGTTATATCTAAAATGGTAAAAAAAAGAGTGAAGTAAATATAAATATTTATAAGATATAAATTAAAATAAAATAATCTAATAAGCCTTAAATTAACTTAATAATTTTATATAGATATAGTTCTTATTTTTTTTAATTAAATAGTCTAATTATTTAGTCTGACTATTTAGTCTGACTAATTAATCTTTAGTCACTCTTAGTCTCGTTACTCTAGTGACTATAGTCACCTCAGTCACATAAAATCACTGACTATAGTCACTTTAGTCAGATTAAAACCCTCACTAAGACTAAGCTTAGTCAAAATTTAAAGTGACTAAGACTAAAGACTTTAGTCTTAGTCACTTACTAAAGCATTTAATCACTGACTAAATCAGAACCCTGGGTAGTACTAACTAAATACTAATTAGTTAGTATTTTAGTATTAAATTAGTATTACAATCTATAATTAAGTATTTTATTATATTAATTATCTTAAGATATAATGTTAAAAATTAAAAGTCTTTAGAAGGTATATTATTAAATCTATTATATTAATATATAATATTAATAATTAGAAGCTTCTAGAATATGGATTATTAATTCTATTATAATAGGATATAATATTAATAATTCGAAGCTTCTAGAAGGTAAATTATTAACTTTATTAATACAGAATATAATATTAGAAATTAGATTCTTCTAGAAGATAGATTATTAATTCTATTATAATAGAATATAATATTAGTAGTTAGAAGCTTCTAGGAGGTACTAAATTATTACTTTATTACTTTAGGATATAATATTAGTAATTAGAATCTTCTAGAATTTAAATTCTTATTAATTAATTAATTTTATAAACTATAAATATATCTTCAATTTCTCTTCAATCTAAGTCTTTATTCTTTAATCTTTTATACTATTCTATTTTTTTATTAAGCTTATAGTTAGTTATAAGCTATTGTTCTTTAAAATGGATTCAAGCGATGATTTTAATTCTTATTCTGAGCCTGAAGCTGATACTAATGCTTTTTCTAAGAAGCTAGTTTTAAGCTCCCTCTGAAGAAGATAGTATTGCCCAATCAAGCTTAGACTTTAAAATAGGGTGTTTATCCTCCCAAGCTATTACAGAAGATATAAATTCTAAAGTTTATATCTTTAAATATAACTTATTTAAAAAGACGATTTTACCTTTAAAAGAAGGTAAAGAGGAAGAAATGGAAATTAGATGCACTATATAAGTCTTTTATTTTCTTAATTTATTTTCTTATATATACTAATATTTAAATAGGTGTAATTATAAGAAAATTGAGAAAGTTAGAGGATTTCAATCTTCTAATTTTCAAAAACACTATAAAGCTAAGCGTCCTGAAATTGCTTATAATAAGCAATCTGAATCTACTGGAAAAAAGAAGTAAGTTATTTTCAATATATTTAAATTAAATTAATCTGAATACTAACTTATAATCTAGAAATAAATTTCATAAAGCCTAATAGTCCTTTTGACCTAAATATTAGGAATAAAAGGTCTAGGAACAATCTATTTGATTTATCTAATAGCTTTAAAGAGGAAGAAGCTTTAAAGAAGATTCTTTATTTTCTTATAGAAAATAATCTAATAGTTATGTAATAAATTAATTAATTTTAAAGTAATTCTTATAACTTAATAGCTAAAGAATTTATATAAAAAAGAATTTAAACTTAAATTTATTAGAAATTAAATAAACAATATTATAAGTCTAAAAGGCTAAAAGAACTATTCTGTTTAGAGGGAGATATAGTCTATTTAAGTATAAAAAGTTTTTTCTAACTAAATAAAAATATAAAAAGCTAAACTATAAGTATATTAGATTTTATAAAATTATTAAGAAAATATCAGAAAATAACTATAAATTAAACTTACCACTAAAAGTTAGAATCTACTCTATTCTTTATATCTTACTTCTTAAGATAGTAAGAGATATAAGATAAGTATAGATTAAAAATAAACTAAAAATAGAAGTTAAATTACTAAAGGAATTTAAAGTAGAAATTATTCTTAATAAAAAATAAATTAATAGATAGACTTATCATCTTATTAAATAAAAAGACTACTTTAAGAGTAATAACTAATAGAAACTAGCTAAAAGTCTTATCTATATATAGTACCTTCTTAAGGAATTTTATCAATAATACTAAATAAAGAAGAATTAGTTAAGAAAGTAATATTTATAAAATTATTACTTAAATCTAAAGAAGACTAATTAATATTATTTAAAACTCCTACTATTTATATATTCTATACTAAATACTACTTATAGCTATCTAGTTTGTTATTACTATTAAGTCTCTATCAACTATACTCAGGGTTGGTAAATTCGTTAGTAGTTAATCGTTAATCGTTAAACTACTAACTAATTGGTTTTAGTCAGTAATTTTAATTAACGAATTCGTTATTTGTTAATTTTTTATTAACGAAAACTAATTAGTTAGTACGTAATTTTTCGTTACTAATTAGTAACGAATTCGTGAATTTCTATATATAGATTAATTGGAAAATTAAGAAATAGCTATAATATAATTCTTATTAAATCTAATTTAATATCTATATATTACCATATTATAATATCTCTTCATAATACACTTATTATATTTATTAATATTAAATTGAAAAATAAAATAGCTATTAGTTAGTAGTAACTAATTAGTTTTCGTTAACCTTTTCGTTAATAGTTAGTAATCTATTAACTAATTCGTTACTACTAACGAAATTTTATTTGTTAATAGTCAGAGATCTAATTAACGAATTCGTTAATATTCAGAGGGGTAATTAACGAATTAGTTACGAATACCAACCCTGACTATACTTAACTACTTTAAATTAGTAATTAAATATCTTATTATAAATCTTATAAATATAAAATAGATAACTAACTGTGGTAGCTATTTCTACTTATAAAGTAGCTATATAATTAGAAATCTTAAGAAGTATATTACTTATTTTATCTTTTTTAAATTTAAATTTCTTCTTCTATAATAAAACTTATTAACTAAAAATATCTATTAGTAAAAAATAACTAAAGGAAAAACTATAAAAAGAATTTATATAATAATACTATCTATATACTATGATAACTATATCTATAATATATATACTTACTATAATAAATAGAAACTTTAGCTATAATATAATTCTTATTATTTTAGAAATAATAAGTATGTAGTATATTATACTATAGTAAGTTAGTAGTTTAATTCTAGTTATAATATTAGTATTTATTAAAACTTAAAAGTAAATAAAAGTTCTTTATTAGAGAGTATTTCTAAGAGTAGTCTATAAATACTAATAATATTATATAGAAAGATATAGATAAACTGCTCTATATCTATTAATTTCTAGTAGGAGATAAAATAGGAAAGTTTTATAAGTCTATCTATAATAATAAGAATACTATTATAGAAGATATTTATTATTAAGTCTTTAAATAGAGGTAATTTTATAATAAAATATATTATAATTAAGTTCTAAAGTTATACTATAACTAGTAGTAGTTATAATTCTCTATATAGCTTATATTCTTTTATAGTAGGTTTATAATATAGATTATATTAGTTAATAGTATTCTATACTTTTTTTAAAAAAATCTTAGGAAATTAATATACTAACTTAACTTATTTAAGAATCTTATTAATCTTTTAATATCTATATAGAGACTACTTATATACGACCTATACTAGCTATATATAGAGATCTTTAGGTACTCGAAGTTTTTTATTTTATTCTTCTAGAGGCAATTTAATATTAAATTTCTAGATTTGTTAATATAATAGATTATTTAATTCTACTTAAAATACTTTATAAAGATTATAATATACTTTTTAACTCTATACATAGTATTATTGATAGCATTATAGTTTAGCTAGATACTTAAGCAGGGTTGCGAAATTAGTTAGTATATACTAATTGCAATTAGTATTTAGTTAGTACTAACTTATACTAATACTAACTAATTTAAATTAGTATTTAGTTAGTATATACTAATTTCTTTAGTATCTAGTTAGTATTTATACTAATTAATATTTTAGTAATTAGTATTTTAAAATACTAAAATAGAATTAATAAAATAATAGAATTACTTGAATATTCTTTTATTTATTATTTTCCTAGACTAATTATATCTATTTAAATAGCTATATAATTAATAAATACCTACATAATTAATAAATACCTATATTGATTTTCAAATAGCTATTCAATTAATAAATAGCTACATAATTAATAAATGGCTATATTAATTAATAAATAGTAATATTACTTTACAAAAATTATATAATTAATAAATAGCTAAATAATTATAATATATATATTAATATATTCTAACTAAATAGTTATTCAGTAAATTAATAACTATAATAATTACTAAATAGCTATATAACTAATAAGTCACTATATAATATATAAATAGCTATATAATATATAGAATAGGTAATTTAATTTATAAATAGCTTTAATAATAATATAAAACGAAATTAATTTAAACCTAAAAATAAATCTATTCTAACTCAATTTCCTCTTCAATTTCCTCTTCAATTTTTTCTTCAATCTTTTCTTCCTTTTTTAATTCCTTCAAGCTTCTATACCAGCTTTTTACTAAAATCAGGTGTTTTACTGTATTAGGTAAAAGCCTATTTCTTGACTTAGTAATAATATTATTACTAATAGAAAAAGTACTTTCTATACTAGCTGATGTAGCTGGAATAGCTAAATAGCGTCTAGCTAATATAGCTAAATTGGGAAATCGTATAGAATTATTTCTCCAATATTCTAGAATATTAGTCTATTAAATTAAGATTAGTAATTAAATTAGATATAAGGTAAATAATAGAATATACTAACCTTTTTAGGTAAGACTGCTTCATTTATATAAGTAAGATATTCCTCTTCTTTAGGAATATTACTTATATAAAATTCATTATCTGACCCTTCATTAGAAGATTCAGCTTCTAATTGGTTATCTTGACCTAATTCATCAAAGGATATATTAGGTCTAATTGAGTGCTGAAAATCTCCTCTTTCAATCTTCATTCTATTAAATAATTAGTAATTAGCTTATAATACTAAAAGATATTTTTTAACTTACTTCTGACAGTCTAATTTAAAAAGACTTGTAATATCTTGACTAATAGAAGGATAAAAGGCTAATAAACCTTTATCTTCAAAATGCATTAATTTAAACCTACGGTCCAAAATAATACTATAAAGATAAGGCTTAAAGCTAGTTATATTTCTATTAGTTAGCTTTTTAGGAAAGTATTTTTCTAGCTTATCTATACCAGCTTCTATAGCTTTTGAAAGGTATAAATAAAAGGAAGCCTAAATAATAAGTTAGTAATCTAATTTAATAAATAGTATTTAATACTGACTAATCGATGCTTTTTATTACTATTAGTAATAAAAGCCTTATATAATACATTTAGCTTATTATAAATTTGATAAATATATAATAGGCCTTCAGGCATAGTAGTATAAAATTGTCCTTGTAATCTTATTGAAGGCTTAACAAAAACCTCAAATAAAGCTTTAATTTATATTAAAAAAGCCCATTCAAGATCAGATAAAAAGACCTAAAAATAGCTATTAGTTATAATATATATAATAAAAGATTAAATAAACTAACTTCTTTATATTCCTTATTATTAGTATTTTTATAAATATAATATAAGGGGTCTTTTAATTTAATACTAGATTCAAGCATTCTAAATGTTGAATTCCATCTAGTAGAATTATCTATAATTATAATTAGCTTTTAATTTATTAATCTTAATAAGAATAATATTCTTACCTAAAGGAATTAGCTTCTTATTTGTAAAAGGCTTATTTTCCCTTTTAAATTTAGCTATTCCTTCTTCTAATAGCTGTTTAACTTCAGTTGTATATTTAGTTAAAATAGCTATTCTTCGAATTCGGGTTATAATAGCTAAAAGAAGGTTAATTATATGAGCTATACAGCGAATATCATTTATTTCCTGATTTAAAGATAAATTATCTTTAAATAAAGAAATAAATGTATTATTATTTGCTGCATTATCTCTAGTAATACTATTATAGTTTATTAGTAAATTAATTAGCTTATTTATATAAATAAATAGCTTACCTAAAAATAGTATCATCTTGAATTAAAGGATAAGGAATTAAGCTATTTTTAAATTCCTTATATATAATATAAAGCCCAGTATGGCTTTCAATAAGCTGATTAAAGCCTATTTAAAAGTTAGTTAAAATTTTATAATTAGCTAACTTTTAAATAGGGATTATTAATATATTAATAAATCTAGAATAATATTTACTTACCTATAAGCTTATAAATATGGTTAAGATCCTCATCTATAAAAATAAGGATAATACCTAAATAGGCTATTTGTGTACTTGAAGTCCATATATCAAATGTAAGGGAAAAAGTCCTAAAGGTTGATATATTCTCTTTCTAGTTGCTTATTTAATTGTAATAAGCTATTATTAAAGGTATCTAATAAGATACCTTTAATTTTATCCCTATTAATAATAGGACTAGTCCTAAAATATTATTAGTATATATTAGTATTATTCTTTATAGTATTATAGTTTAGCTATATAGTTAGAAGCTTAGTATTAAAGATAATCTTTTGGTATTTAATTTATTCTTTCTATCTAACCGTCTAGTTAAGGATATTAGCAGTAATACTGTTAAATTTAATATTTAATACTAAAGAAAGCTTTTTATCTATTTTTTGGAAAAACTTTTTAGTTACTCTACTTAATATTATATTAGTATTATAATAAGAAATAAATCAAAAAGAGAGTTATAGACTAATAGAAGAAACCAAAATAGAGTCTACTTATATAGCCTTAAGAATAAAACTAATAGAGGGGAGATATTATATTATAGTCTATATTAAGACTAAGTAGTTATAACTAGCAGTAAGATTATTACAGCCCAAATTGAGACTAGATAGTTACTATTAGCAGAACTAGGAATATACCTACTTTTCCTACTCTATTATAGTATATATATATATATATATCTATTAAATAGATTCTATTTAATATAGTTTAATAATAATAAATATATATATTAAATAGTAACAGTTTAATACAGATTAATACTATTTAACTACTATAGTTAACTTAATATATAGTTATCTAAGAAGTATATATCTAATATAGATAGCTTCTTCATTATTAATATACCTTAATTATATTAAGTATTTTTAACTTTATTATTATTAGATATAGTATACTTATTTAAGTCTTAATCTATCTAATTTATTATAAATATAAACCCAATTAGAATTATTTCTACTCTAGACTTATAAGCCTAATATAGAAGACCAATTATTATATTAGTAGCTCTTATTTAGTATATTATTTATATTAAAACTTAAATAATATTAAATTACTATAATAGTACTAACAACTCTTATTACTACTATATCTTCTTCTAGCAGATTAACTTATAATCCTCTTATTAATAATAATAGCGATCTTAATTTAATCTCTAAAGAAGAAGAAGAAAAAAAAGAAGAATAGATTACCATAAAAAACCTAGAGTCTTAAAAGGGTTAACTGCAAACTGATAAATAAGATTAATAAGATTCTTAATCTTACTAAAGCTAATATAACTGAAAAATAGCAGTAAATTAATAATCTAATAGTATAGTATTAGTAATACTCTTATAGAAAATCTTATTAACTAAAAGTCTATATACAAGGACTTTATTAAGAATACTACTTTTAATATAGCTAAAGAAAAGAATACTAGGGAAATTCTTTAAAGGTAAGAAAAAAGTAAATTTTATTTATAAAAAAGAATTTAAATTTTAGATAGAATAATAAACAGTTAGAATAGCTTATATAGATTATAACTAAACTGAACTTAACTCTAGAGAGGTCTCTATAGCTGTAAATTGGAAACTTAAGATAGAAGAAGCTCTTAAGAATAAAATCTATAAAGAAGAGTCTACTTAAATCTAAAAGAAGAAATAGAAGCTACCCCTTAAACCCTTAAATAATAGTAGAAGGATATAACTTCTAATATCTATAATATCTAAATATCAGTCTTAATGTCTATAAAGCAGAAGAAAGACTAATTACTAACCAGTATAATAAGAAAATTAGAAAAAAAACTAAATATTAATAACTAACCATAAAAGTTAGTAATAAAAGTATTTCAGGCTGATAACTTATTCTTAGAATACTACTAATTATAATAACTTCTTATAAGAATATTATAAGAATCTTAATATAATAATAATAAGATAATAAGATTAGATATAAGTACTATATATATATAGTAGAAAAGCTAAATATTAGTATAGGCACTAAAGCCAGATAAATATAAGAGCTTAGGCTCTTTCTTACTAACTGGAATATTAGAATAAATATAAATAAATACCTATAATCTAATAACTCTAATAATAGCAATAACTCTAGATATAAAGTACTAACTAGATACTTTAAAGAAGGAAGAATAAAAGATACTATATCTAACTAAGGCTCTAAAGAATATATAAGGTAGAAACTAAATAAGACTATACTAAAGTACCTCATATAATAAACCTTAAATATAATAGAAGAATAAAATATCTATATCTATATAATCTAATATAAAGACAAACTAAAGTTAAATAAACACCCTAAATAAATAATTCTTAGTAATGAACTGAAACTGAACTACTAATATCTAGAATATATTAATATATTATAGCTATTATATACCTACTATAAGTGCCTACTTTATTACTTTAAGAAACTCTACTGTAACTGCTATTTAGTATAAACTGTATTTTAGCTGATACAATAGTTCTATAAAGAAATAGAGATATAAGATTATAAAGTTATTAAATAGTTTAAAGAACTAAAAGTAGTATTGTGACGGTCAAGGTTCCCAACGTAGTAAACCGTAACCTGATTGGTTTATGTTGGCAGTTGTAACGGGGCGTGGCGTGCTGAGCGTAGGGTCGCGTATCACGTCTGATAATGTCAAGAAGTGTTCTTGAGTAATCAAATTGTATTGAAAGCTGGAGAGCTATCTAGACATAAGGAAGTGGGAATGAGTGAAGCTATATACTTCGTGTTTTCGTGAGTCGAACAGAGTCGAACCGACCGTGTTCGACTTGCATGTCGAACGGAGTCGAACCGACCTCGTTCGACTTGCATATGGGCGAACAACCCTATTGGTGAGTCGAACAGAGTCGAACCGCCCTCGTTCGACTTGCATATGGTCGAACAACCTTATTGGTCGGCACGGAATGTGGGATATTCCGTTCCGTCTTCACACCTTTCCCCATCTGGTCGTAACAAGTATAACTTATATTATATAGTAATTTCTACTCTAATAAATATATTAAGGACTTAATAATTAATAACTATATTATCAAGAAATACTATATTTATAAGGGGCAGAAGGTTTAGTTATAGTATAGTCTATTAAAATATCTAGCTAACTATACTATAAGCTGCTAGAATAAGAAATACCTTAAGTATATAGAATATATATAGAAGATCTATAATTAGATCTATAAAATATATAAAGATAGATTTAACTTTAAAGAATAAACTAAAGGAGAACTCTATAATAGGCTAGAGTATAAAGAAATCTTTATATAAGTATATAAATTTCTTTTTTACTATCTGTAATAAAGTAATACATAAATATAATAGAAAAAGAAAAACTATTTCTAAAACAGACTCTATATACTATAAAATATCTTAAGGAAGATACTCTTATAATAGAAGTCTAAATATAAGATATACAGATAATAGTTTAGCGGCGGAAAGAGTTAATAGCTAACGCCCAAATTATATACTATTTCTTAAGAGGGTGTACAGAAAAGCATTATATAAGCGTCTTGCTTAGTCGGCCTGGAGCTGCACCAGACTATATATATATAGTCGGATTGATCTGAGGCTTATATCTCCTAATAGGAAAGTATCTAATTAGATACTCTATTGGGTCAGCTGCAGGAAATAATAGTGGTAAGGTATCGATAAGGCTTGTAGCAGCCTGTTAATTGGCGAAGTAGAAGACTGAGGTCGGATAAGGATTGTAACTACAGTTAAAAATAGTCTTATAAAAATCTCTTAAAAATTAAAGGCAAAAAGTCTTTATTAACTCTTATAAAATAAAGTCTTTAAGACCTCTATCTCTCTAACTAAAAAGAAAATTTAATAATAAAAGATAAGATAGTCCTCCCTTCTTCTATATATAGCTTCCTCCCCTACTTATCCCTATTATATTCCTACTAGCAACTAGCTAGCCTATATATCCCAGACTTCCCGCTATATACCTCCTCCATAATCCGATAATTATCCTTAATTAGAATAGGATTGTATATATTGTAGCTACCTCCCTATTTAAGTTTCCAACTAAAGAAAAGTTATATACAGTAGTAAAGTATCTAAGTGACTGTATCTTATTAGATACTTCTGAAGACTAACTCCTCCCTATAATAAAATTCCTCCTCTTAATAAGCCTCTCTATCTACTTCTACTTTCTTCCAGTAGAGAAAGGTAAATAATAGTACTCTTACTTATTACTTATTATTATTAAGCCTTATACTGATAGTAATACTCCTTCCGACTGATTTTTATAATAGCTAGTAGGATAATATCTGTATATATATAGTATTAATAAGACTATCCCACTGAGATATGGAAATTAGACTCTTTGGGATGTAGGTTATATAGATCTTTAACTTAGGTATATATAGTATTATTCGGTTAATAATATAAGGAAGGTCTATAGAATTAGTATTAATAGTTATCTTCTTTATAATGCTACTAATAGTGATATTGTTAAAGTTAATCTAGCCTTATAGAACTATTTAATTATTAATAAAGATAGAAGTAGCTCTATTAATAAATTAAGTAGTAGAAATAGCTGTAGATCTAGTGGTATAGATATCTTATAAATAAGGAGGGCTAGGCGAGGGATTCTTTATTAAGATATTACTCTTAGCAGACCCTTTAGGTATATCTCTTATTAATATATTACTTCCAGCTGGTATCTGACGAGTAGGGCTTAGGATTAAGAGTTTGGGAGTCAGCTTGGGCAACTATTTAGGTGAGGTTATTAGTAAGGTCTTAATGCTTTTAATCCCTTCTATAAGGTTGGCTATTAATTTAGGCTTAGGTTCTTTAGGGTCCTTAGGAGCTAACTTAATAGACTTTAAGGACTTAGCGATAGATAGGGCTTTTTCATTGAGGGGATAGAGATAGGTAATGCTTTTAGAGATATAGTAGTGCCTAAAGAGATAATACTTCTAACCTTATTTCTGGCTGACTTAGGCAGCCTATTTCTAATTATTAAATTTATTAATTAAGCTGCTATCTTTACTATAAAAAAAGTCAAATAGTAATAATATTAAGATTGTTATATTTATATAGATTAAGTTTATAACTTAGTATATTTTTAATATTAAGAATAAACTATTTAGTAATAAAATAGCTAAAAAAAGCAAAATATAGTTACAGACTGTAAATTATAGAGAATTTAACTACAATCAGACTTTTAATTGCTATTTAAATAATAAGAATAAATTAGAAATTGCAATTAGAGATACTTAAATTACTATACTAAAGTTATAATAGTAGATATAGAATCTAAATTAATTAATTAACTTTAATACTATCTATAGATAAAAATAATACAAATTAAAATATATAATAATTCCAATTTGTAGTTATATAATAGTCTCTTCACTTTTTTAATTTACCTTCTACTTAATATTATATTATATTAGTAAAGTAAAAAAAGGCAGTTATATATACAATACAATTACAGATTCTATTACCCCCTCTCTAATGGATAGAGGAGGGCCTTTGCGGCACGCTTAGTCAACCCCTGGGTATATAAGTCTCTTTATAAGTCTGGCTTTCTCTTATTATTCCCGCTTACACTCTCCTCTCTAGTATAGAAAGGTAGCTTACGTAGTCCTACTATGTAATGGAATAGACAGATTAGTCTGTGCTTGGGCCTTCAGCCCTAAGCACATGTCATGTCCTCGCTTGTCACCTTTCTGACAGCTATGGTCCTTAGTAAGCTGCTCCACCAGCAGATGTCTCTTGTAAGATATGTGTTCTAAAACTCGCTGCTAAAATCAGATATTAGACACATCTAATGTCTAATACCACATGGCGCGAGATCTGACGTACCGGCCCGATGGGCATATTTTACGGATGCTATATTATAGTTCGGCATCTCTGGGTTGTGATCATGGCAAGTCTATTGTTAGTTGGTCGGTGTCAAGTTTTCTCGATACTACGAGCGACTCTTTATGCATTGATGTGTTGTCTCATTACTAGCCAACACATCACTTTTAATATCGTAAACAACTGCAGCGACCAGAGCATATGGCCCGCTCTAACCGGCAACACGTCTTTGATCGGGTCTCCCAACCCTTTGACCAGTTCATCGCCTCTCTTCCCGAAGCAATCCATCCAAACTTTTCCTATCCCATTGCCCTGGTCAGGCAGGATATGGGCTCGTCAATTTTGTGCTTCTGACGGAACTAACTGCTTGATAGGTGATTGCTCCGAGTCGACTTGCTGGGGTCATTCATCGCAAAATACTTCTCTTTTCGAGATTACGGCATCCGATCTTCAGGTGGTCTACGATGTCAGCCTTGGTACGATTCGCCAGCATGTTGACGTATCAGGCTCCTGACAATACTAGTGGACGGTTTCACCATGGGTATCACCGGTATGCCGACGAACAAGAATTGCGAGACGATTTCCTGTCAGGTCCCCCCTTATCTTGGGTTCGGGGAAAGCGGCAAGCCGCTGTGCCCCGAGTCCAACATACGATCTTTCCAGAAGCACGGAAACTTGTCTCAGGTCTATGCTTGTCTATCAGATTGTTCACTCTACGGCCTTGGGCAGTACTGCTGCTCCGACGAGTTTGAGACGCCAGGTGCTTGCGAGCCGAGTAGTCAATGGTTCAAAGCTGCATGTCCCGGTGCGTACAATTTTGCGTTTGATGATTCTGTTTTGAGACACTGCGAATTGACCGACTTTACTATTGTTTTTGGTTGCCCAACTTAGAAGAAGAGCAAGCAGCGATGAATAGACCATTTCTGGGGAAAGAGTGACTATTATGCCTCCTCGACAGTATGTCGAGCACTTTTCTTAGTTTGGCTAGCATCTATTATTACCCAGCTCTTACTAGCCGCTTGACAAGAAAACTAGTACAGGGGACAGCTAGATCTTTGATGGATTATCGCGAATAAATGTGAATCGCGTTCGATATGGACGTAGTATAGAGTCGTCTTAATATCACTTAGCCTTCTAAGATGTCGGAGCGTGTGAGGAGAATATCTACAGAATCCTTAGTCTGAACTAGCCCTGCTCGTGCGAACAGTGAGATATTTGTCTCTCAAGCCTCCGCAGGGCGTATCCTTCGCGAAGGTCATGCAGCTTGGCTTAGTAGTCGATTGAAGAAAACGTTTATATTACTGGGGTCATCTCACATCATAAGCTCCTCGACCTTTCGCCAGCCGGGCTACTTGGTAAGTGTTTCACTTTCTATCACTGGTTTTACAGTCACTCCTTCTTGTAAGACTCCTATATAGCGATGAGCATAGATTATATGTGAACTAGACTAAATGCAAAGGTAGATTGCGTTTGGCAAGTCATATGCAGCTAGGCGACGGCTCACGGGTTGCGCCTACATCATGAAGTTGCAGCACTTGCGGTTTCGCTCAATCGCTAGCCAGCATCTCTTTGTTCATTTCCACTCAGATTTCCTCTTTCTTTCTTCTTTTTCTACTGTGACATAATGGACCTGTCTTTCAATCTTCCTACGATGCATCCCATGTGGCTTATTGCTATTTTTACACCGTAGATTGTTTTTGCAAATGATGGATAAGGATGCATCGCTTTTTGTTTGTTGTTTCTCTATATTGCTATGCCGTAACCAAGGAGAAATCTGGCGTTGAGATTCGATACAGTACTCCCTACCAAGTTTGATCCAGCTATGAGCCAGCACGCCGTACCGTCGCACCAGGCTGGGAACGTCTGTCGATAGAGGAAAAGGATGAAGGAACTCGCATGAATTTTAGTTAAGCAGACGTGGAATCAAGAACACCCGCCATCACCGCAGCTGCTGTGATTACTCTGAATAGTAAACCCTCAGCTGATTTTTCTGATCGAGAACGAAGGATGTAAGCCTCCTGAAGTCAAGCGCCGGGCAAGTTCGATATCTTTCTGTAGTGGAAGAGTTTTCATCAGGGTCAGATCAGCTTACTTTGCCATCGATTCAAGGTACCTTTTGGATGGTTACGCGCTTGGCATGAATAGCACAAAGGTTGGCTTCTTCGAATAGACTTGCAAGATAGCACTCTGCACTTTCCTGTAGAGCTCCGATAGCTGCGCTCTGGAAACGGACGGGAGACTTGACAAACAGAGCTATCTCTTTAATCTGTGAAGTGTCTGAGCAATTGTGGCGACGAGTGTGGGCATTCTCATACTAAGCGTTGGAAAGCCAACCTCGGGATTAGGAGATCTGTGCTCTGTTGGAATTTTCTTATCTCCCGTAGAGATACGGTACCTGGTTTGTAGCGGTATTTTCTAGTTGCTTCCAAGTTACGAATATTCTTGAAATTTTTTCTCGGTGCTTGCCCTCTAGACGATATCTGAAAAGTTTGCTTGATTCGAGCCATAAACGACTGATGCATCCAGATTTTGGAATTTTATACTGCTTGATATCTTACGCTCATAGAAGAACCTGTCATCGTCCGTCATATGCGAAAGTATACGTACACCTACGAGATAGAAACGTAAGAACACATGCACAATGACTTACTTGGCTCGTCTTTTCGTCAGTCCGAACTTACAGCCTCTGTACCTCAAGCGTTATTAAAGATTCAGTACTATACTCCTGGTAGCAAGTCTTCATCGAGTTTCCAGGTATAGCTGCTTGAAGGGAGTCAATAAAGAATGCAGATAAATTGAAGGCTCCGATCAGCTACTGTAGGATCTACTTTATGTACATATTATGTCATCAGTGCTTGCTATTCTCTCACAGACTCGAAGCGTCAAGCTCTCTTCCTGTAGTCAAACTCTCCAACCTTAGTCACGTGAACTTCCCATACTCGAATGCAGTCACCGAGTACAGTGATTGTAGTTCATACACAATTACTTCCAGTCCTATATGTGTTTGGAAAGATAAGTGTCACTGAGATTACATTGCATTCGTCGATATAGCACACGAAACTAGGTATTTGAACCGACCTCCACGCGTTCTTGATCTTCATGCGACATGTGTCTTTGCTCTTCGCGCTCGCAGCCCTTCCATTTCACGCCCGAGCGGGTTTTCAATTGAATTCTTCACGAAATGTGGCTGTCTACTGGGGTAAGTTAAATGAGATATGCGGCTTGATCATGGTTATAACGGGCCTGAACCAGGGCAAAACTCCTTTGCCCAAAGTAGCGGTTCCGTCTCTCAGCAACGCCTTTCATACTATTGCTCGAGTAGGTATGTCTCTGTCAAAAAGGTGACCAGGCGTTGACAAATGGTACAGATCCACACATCGACGTAAGTTTGTGTGCACAGCTCGAGGGGCAGAAGTCTACTAATTCTGAGAGAGAAGATTATACCACTTGCTTTTTTGAATGGAATGAGCCCCCTATCACTGAACTTGGCGAATGCCGGCAACAAATGTTCCCCTTTCTCCGACAATCCCCAACTGTTACAATGTCCCCAAGTCGAGTGAGTCTCCTAAGACATCGCGGCATGCTTGAATGCTTATTCTCTTCTGAAGGCAAGATATCATTACCTGCCAACAGGTCTACGGCAAGACTATCTTACTGTCCATAGGTGGCGCCACATACAGTCAAGGGGGTTTCCAAACTGCCGAAGAAGCATTTAATGCTGCTCATGCAGTTTGGGAGATGTTTGGCCCTGTTTCCCCCAGCAGCTCCGGTAGTCGTCCATTCGGTTCCGCAGTAATTGACGGATTCGACTTTGACATCGAGAGTCCGGTCAGTAACATGCCCGTCTTCGGAAGCGAGCTAAGAAGACTTATGGATCGAAGCACGGCTGCGAGTGGAAAACGCTTTTATCTCTCGGCAGCTCCGCAGTGTCCGTTTCCTGACATGTTTAACCAGGAGCTTCTGGGTGCTGTAGAGTTCGATGTCGTCATGATCCAATTTTACAATAATTACTGTGGCGTCGACTCCTTCGCTCAAGGTTCCGCAACACAGATCAGTTTCAACCTTGATGTTTGGGACAACTGGGCACGCAACAGTTCTCCCAAGTCGAACACCAAGGTCATGGTTGGTATTCCAGCGGCCCCAGGTGCTGCTGGTAGGGGATTTGTAGAGGGTGCTCAACTGAAGGAGGTGATTCGTTTCAGCAAAAGATTTCCGAGTTTTGGCGGAGTGATGATGTGGGACATGTCGCAGCTCTACAGTAAAACCGGTTTCCTTGAAGAGATTAACACAGATCTGAACACTTGAGTTACTACCACTTCTAATAGAGATAGATTGAGATTTATTAGGGTGTATTAGTTCTTAAATCAACTTTTAATAATAATAAAGCTTGCTTTCTTCTTGTAGTATAATATAATAGTAGAGTTTAAGAGTTTAACTATTTAATAAATTATACTATTTAAGTTAATTTTCTACTATAAAAAACATTACTATTTTAATACTACTATAATAATATAAAATAGCTATACTATAAGTTAGCTTAAATTTTTATTTTATTTTTTATATAATATTAATAAAAATAATATTATATTTAATATTTAAAATTAATATATTATTTACCCCTACTATGAAGATCGAAGTCCCTGTTCTAAGCCTCCCCCCACACTCCGATTAAGACACAAACGTAACAGGTCGCAACTACGTCGATTGGTCTTATCCACTTCATAAGGTTCGCCGATGAGTGTCGGAATACTGTAATACTAGACCACGAACAGTTGGCAGTGCATAGTTGAACGATATGACAATTTTAAGTGAGCTCCACATAGCGAGTCATCATTATTCCTCCTTTCTCAAACCCACTCCTACTGTAAGTCGGAGTAGATCCTTCCCGTTTCAGCTCTCGGATACAAAGATTAGATCCCAGTGATCAGGCATATACGACATCTCTGCTAGCGTTAGAGGGATTATGGCGAAATACAGTAAACCTATCCGGGATATAGACTACATGCGTCCGGTATAGCTGTCTCAACAGGCGGTATTGCGACAGTCGCCCGCATAAGTGCGTCGCTGCCCAAGTTCGGACCCGGTCAGAGCGCCTAGTGTGACGCGATAAAGACGCGACGAAGCCGTGGTCTGTGCTTGGGTACGCCTTAACACCAGTGTACGTGCGGCGAGGTACGTACGCGCCCCGGTTCTCTGGCCGTGACTTCTCCTTGTCGGCAACTCTGTATCGGCTGATCGTAATGCATTCTCGCACACCTTCGGTGGGCATATGAGACGGCATGTCACACTGAATGGATAGGAGAACGATGATAATGATGAAAGCTCTTGATTTCGAGCTAAGGGACGGGCCTAGAGCCCGTCTTTTATACATGATGAAGACGGCTGCTGCCGGAAGCGGCAGTCCGCCGCCACCGCACAGGGGCCGGCGATGTGGTCTGAGTAACAGGAGAAAGAAAGAAAAGTCGCGTTGTCTAGGAAAGCCGGAAATGAGGTTATTATGCGTCTCAGAATGACCCCGAAATGTGATAGTTATCGTCGGGGAGCTCCTAATGATCAATAATTATGACCCAAGACTAACAAGCCATGTATCTTTTCCATTCTTAAGTTCCGGTTGCTTCTGAAGACCCTCAAAATAGCAATATCGAGAGTCCATTTCCTCGACAATTTCTTGACTATTAAAAGAATCTCTCCTAGAGACCCGCTTGTCGTTAATTTCCATATACTTAAGGTACCAGTAGCATTTTTTTCATGTATCTCTTCTTCATTGGTGCCTTCATCGGTGTCTTCTTCTTCATCGGTGTCTTCTTCATCAGTGTCTTCTTCTTCATCGGTGTCTTCTTCATCAGTGTCTTCTTCTTCATCAGTATCTTCTTCTTCATCGGTGTCTTCATCAGTATCTAGTTCAAAAAGAATATAAACTGGCTCTTTGAATACTTCCTGCTTTAGATTTGCTTTACCAAAGCAACAAACTATGCCAGGGTCGCTACCATCTGCACGTGAAATTCGAGAAGAGGCCGCCGACGTAATAACCTTTTTAAGGTTCCGTCCAATTGGAGTTTTCGAATACCCATCTATAGCTTTTGGGCTATATTCGATAGTTGCAACTTTTTCCATGGCATCCTGCACCGGGTATGTAGAGCACCAACTAATATTTCGAAGAAGTTCGGTACACTGTTTATGGGCCATACTGTGATTATACAGTATACACCTGTTATATAGTTAGTTAATTGACTAATTGACTAATTGACTAATTGACTAATTGACTAATTGACTAACTAATTGAGCACATGATACAGAGTAAGCTAGATGGCGAAAATGGGCTTACAGATAAAGACATCGCCGAAGTCAACCAATGTACCACCCGCACAGTACGCCACATCCGATCGAACATGCTTCTCTTCGGAGCAACGAAAGCCCCCTCGAACGGCGTCGGTCGACCTAAAACAATTTCTCCTCTCATGATGACTGCATTGCGTGCCGAACTCACCGTCATCTCTTGTATGAATATCCGTGAAATGGTCACCTTCCTTCATAAGGAGTTTGACGTCATTGTGTCAGAGTCTGCCATTAGCCGAGCTCTGAAAGAGGCGAAATGGTCTCACAAGGTGGCAAACGTTATTGCCAAGGAGCGCAACGAGGAGCTACGAGAGGAACATATCTACGAAAGATCCTTTTACTACTCCTATCAGATGGTTTTCGTAGACGAGTCTGGAAGCGATAGAAGTATCGGGACTAGAAACAAAGGCTGGGCTCCTGTTGGGGTCACGCCTGCTCAAGTCAAGCATTTCCACCGTGGACAGAGACTCCAAATCCTGCCTGCCTATACCCAAGAGGGTGTTATTCATTTCCGAGTATATGATGGATCAACCGATGCTGAAATCTTTGAGGGTTTTATTGAGGAACTCTTGCCGTACTGTGGCAAATGGCCTGGCCCAAGATCCGTCCTGATCATGGACAATGCATCGTTTCACCACACGGAGAAAGTAACGCAGATGTGTCGAGATGCGGGCGTTGTATTGCTTTACCTTCCACCCTACTCTCCTGACTTTAACCCCATCGAGCGATTCTTTGGGGAACTCAAAAACTACATTAGAATGGTGTGGCAAGATTAGGTGAACCTCATTCAGCGAGATTTTCAGCTCTTCTTGGAAGAGTGCGTGGACGTGGTCGGCAGCCGAAAAGCCAGCGCGGAGGGTCATTTTCGCTGGGCTGGGGTTGGTATCGAGGAACCACCAGAATAAAATAGAGGCTCCGTACTTCTACAACGCAATAATATATTGATCAACGAAGGCTTCTATGTCCTGAACCCAGCGGCGCGCCACGCCCTCTAACACCCCGTGGTCTATGTAAAACTGTGCATCATTGTCTTCATGAATAAGCTCAAGATCAAGGCCCCTTTCTAGCGAAAGGTCACGAGCCAGCTCGTAGTGGCTTTTTGGTTCCGTTCCGCTAACTTTTGAGCACTGCCACCTACAGTATGCCTCGACTGCATTGTCTCGCAGTCCAGGTACGCTGAACGAGGAGGACCTGGAAAATGACCCATCTGACA
Source organism: Ilyonectria destructans (assembly GCA_020740775.1). Lineage (NCBI taxonomy): Eukaryota > Fungi > Ascomycota > Sordariomycetes > Hypocreales > Nectriaceae > Ilyonectria > Ilyonectria destructans. The sequence goes on from JAHEWK010000022.1 coordinate 655,453, forward strand.
AACTCGGGGTAGATCTGTTTGAGCCATCTGCCGTAGCCTGGCCAGCATAAGCTGGGATATAATTATTAATAACCATAGGCGCTGGACGGCCTGCTGGTTCGGAGCACGAGTCTTGTCTCTTGCGCTTACAATTTGCATGTTGTTGTTCCTCGGCAACAAGCTGCGTGCGAATGTCTTCTGGGACATCATCGTGTGTGTCGAGCTTACCACCCCCCTGTACGAGTCTGACAAGGGTTCTCAAGTGATGGCCTAAGAGTTTGTAATGCTTCTTGGTCCCGAGATCCTGCCAGCAATATGGTCCACGGTCGCACGGAGGTCCGGGGCATTTCATCACTCGGAAAACATGCTTCCAGGATGCAGGTACATCCAAAACAGCCTGCTCTGCATTGGATCGGATGTCCTGATCGGCAAGCCGAGGACCAGTAACCCCTCTTCCAGTGGTGCCCGTAGTCCTGTCGCTCTCCACATAGTGGAATGAGATGTTGATCTTCAGCCTCTTCCCGATGCGAAGTAGGTGGCTCCATGCATGCAGTTGTTTCTCTACGATTGGCCAATCGATTCCCAGCTCTTTGAAACGCTTGGCTATACAGGAGAGGCAAGCCGGTCGCGGCTTGCGCAAAGAGCCTTGAGGAACGAAGGTTGGCTATGGCAGTTTCAAGGTCAGTTGAGATGTGTTCGATGGAGACGTAAACGTCAAGTGCAAATATTGGCCTTGAATTGGGTGATGTTAGTGACATATGTATCTGCGGGAGATGGGGTCCTTTCAAGGGTATGCTGGGAGTTGCGGCGCGCGACAAAGGGCAACGTCGGCAGTTGAGCAAGAGTCTGGGTTGTAGGCATACAGGAAGGGTTGTAGGTGGTTAAGGGGACGATTAGCGGACCGCTCGGATACTGCAGGAACCAATGCCGTATTAAGGAGCATAATCATCATCATCCAGAAGCGAAATCGTGCAACTAAAGAGAGTCCGACGCGGAAGCCTTGTGACCTACCGTCCGCCTGGAGTCATCGATGTCGAGAAGGCAGCAGTAGGATGAATAGTCCTGTGGCCAAGCCAAATGAAAGAGTTGCTCGCGGGAGCCTGCTCACGGTCAGTAGGGGATGGAGTCGACGGGAATGATGTAAGTGTGTCGGAGAGGGGACAGGGAGATGACACGGTAGGGAGCGGAGTAGATGTGGTAGCGGCTGCGGAAACGGAGCACAGCGCACGACGCGAGAGATTCGGACGTTTGTCAACATACCAGTCACCGGCAAACGCAGCATCAAAATTCCGGCCGATTCTATCCAAGCAACCCGTGGTTGAAGAGACCGTATGGAGACAGCATGCGGAAGCAATTGCAAGGTTGTTACCCAAGAGACCTCTGCGAGGTGGTCTGCGTCCAAACAGATCACGGAAGTCTCATGATACGGCCAACAGTGGAGGTTCCGCGCAACATCAGCCACCGAGTCAGCTTCAAAGTCAACACCGGAGAGACGAGGCTATGGATTCGAGGCAGCCTCGGCGGCAGGGAAAGAGAAACTGCAATAGCAGTCGAGATGAGCCTCCGAGTAAACAAATTCGAGCCGGAACCCGAAGGCAAAGGAGAAGGGAACTGCAGGCCGAAGACCTGGCGAGCGTGTTGCGCTTCTTGGAGGAGGACTTTGCCGTGAAGGAGAGACTGTCCAACGAGCAGACGTGGTGCACGCCAGTACCGCACGAGAGAAAGGTGTCGACCGTGCGAGATTTTTACCAGGCGTTCCACGATGCGAGCACCTTGCCGATACGGACCTGCATGCTGTGCTACCGTAAGCGGACGGGAAAAGAGTTGAGAGAGGTGACCTGGGACTGATGGATGTCGAGCCGCGTCGAAAAGGGGGACGGCTCGCCATTTTCATGTCGAAGTTGCTTTCCCGTGGGAGAACGTATCTTGGGCTGTGCGGAGTGTATGCGTTGCCTGAGGCGGGGTGGCCTGTCGCCAGCGGCCCAACTTCACGGCCGCCTTGGCTGTGAGCACATGATTCCGGACGAGCTCAAGGGCCTCACACTGGTCGAGGAGAAGCTCATCGCGCTGAATTCGTGTTATGGATTTGTCACGAGGTACAGCATTCCCGGTGGCCAGAGGCAGAGTCTGAGGTATCCGAGGCATGTCAAAGGCCACATCATGGTGTGTCGACGACGAAGACGGTACAAAAAACAAGACGCGACAGTTTCTGATGAGAGTGGCGAACCGTATATTCACGGAGCGGCCTCTATCGCAAGTCGAAGTCATTGCCCATCTTCTAGCGTACCCGAGCGAGTTCACGAACAGTAGCGCCTGGGCGTACCTAAACGTATCTCTGCTCTACTGACACGTCTTCTGACGGTGGCGGCATCTGCGGCAAGAGAGCGGCGTCGCGGTCGCGGACGGTTTTGTGGACGAGTCGATTGTCGTGGAAGAAGCAGGCCAGAGAATTAGCTTCGCTGAGGGGTATCGTCATCGTGGTGATGTCCTGAGAGGTCTGTGCCTATATGACTACGTTTCACTTGTCAGGCTGAAACGTGTTGGCGAGGACGAAAGCTCAGGTGCCTGGGGAGAGGTGCCGTTCGAGAGCTATTGGACGCCTGGCAGACAATGGGTGCAGGTGCTGAGACGGCCGGGCAAGCATGCCGTTGTCTGCCTTGACGGCTATCTGAGCAAAGATTTTGACCAAGACGACGGAGAGTCGTGCCATCGTACGTATGTCCGGGGACGACTCGACCGAAAAGGGGTTGAAAGAGACTGACTCTCATACTGCAGAGCAGCCGTGCAGCACCTTGCCCTGTTTGTGCCGTGGGAGTCCTTCCTGGGTGAAGAACGAGACGACATCAACGACATATGGGCGCGGGCACGAGAGGCGCTGCATCCTAGAATCTCATGCCTCGTCGATAACGCGCAACTGCTTCGGCGGTCCGCCGAAGACGCAAAACGGGACGCTAAGCAATGGGCATCCTCATCCGGCGGCGGCGAACCCGCGGGCGCCCATGTGGAGGAGGCGGGAGCGGGCCAGGCGGATGAAGAGGCGGCATCGGCGTACCAGTCCGATAACGTTGGAAACGCAACGCGTCTTATCGATGTTGTCAGAAGCGCGGTTGGTGCGAACCAGATCACGGCGGGATCGCGGGAGCTCACAGCAGTGATGCAGCAGCTCTGCCGCTTCCAGCATTCAGCGCTATCCTCGACGGCAGAACTTCACGCCACCATAACACCCGAACGGGGGGAAAGACGCATAACCATGCCCGGTCGGGTGTTTTCCGGGGCCGCAGTACTGCCGCAGGATCAGGTCAAGGCCATAAAGTCACAGCAGATATGTGCTTCCAAAGAGAGGGTGAGAATGATCCACGGCATACAAAATATGGCCGCAGCCCATGGAACTGATCGTAGTGCAGCGGCGCGGAGCGTGCTCGCCGGTTTCGGGGACGGGGACATTCAAGTGACGGCGGCAGACTTGGAAGAGACGGTAGACGACGCAGATCCGAGGGTAGAAGTCCGGTTCGGCCCATCAACCTCTTTCCTCGAGGCTGGTAAGGTTTTGGTAGCACGATTGACATTGAACAAGAGACAGGCGATCGCTTTCTTATAATATGCGCCAGCTCGACCTGATAAATCGAGAGAGAACGGCGACATTGGTCAGCTCTGCCAGTTCGTCGGCGGCGAAGGTGGGACTGGCAAGTCGCGAGTCATCGAGGCACTCGTGGAGCTTTTCGCTAAGAAGGGCCTTTCCCATCGTCTGCTGATCACGGCGACGTCAGGGACGGCCGCAGCAGGCATCAATGGCATCACGATCCACTCCGCATGCGGGTTCTCGAAGGACCAAGGGACGGGTGCGAACACGACGAAGAAAGACTTAGACGGCGTCCGGCTGCCGAAACACGCGGAGACATTCGTCCACGGCCAATCGCGAATGGACTGGCAGGACAAAGACCTGCTAGTCATTGATGAGGTGAGCATGCTCGGGGCGCGGACGTTGCACGCGGTGAACGAGCAGCTCTGCCGGCTCCGCGGATCGCAGCAAGATTTCGGGGGGATCCCCATCATTCTCTTTTGCGGAGACTTCCACCAGTTCCGCCCAGTCCAAGAGAGGTCGATTCTGCTCCCCAGCGTGGCTGTGTCGTGGGACGAAGACAACTCATTCAGGGCCGAGCAACGGCACCAGCATGACAAGGCGCACGCGCTGTGGAAAAAATTCACGACGGTCGTCATGCTGGACGAACAAATGCGCGCCGCTGGGGATCCGGAACTGCAGAGGCTGTTGAAGCGAATACGATTGGGCGTGCAGGACCGGACGGATTCGGACCTCCTCAAATCGAGATGCTATCGGGAGGATAGAAGGATCCCGTGGGAGACGGGCATTACCGTGGTGACGCCGTTGAATAGGAATCGGTGGAACCTGAACATGGAGGCCACATTGTCGTTCCAGTTCCAGCAGCGGTCGATGATGCGAATCTTCATATCCGAGCACAGATGGAAGGACGGCCTGCCGACCGAGGAAGAAGCCATCATGATTCTGAACCAGGGCGACGATAGCGCGATACCGGTGCCGGCCGTCTTCATGTTCGTACCGGGGATGCCGGTCGTCGTGAATTACAACACCCACCAGGGGCTGAAGCTGGTCAACGGTGCCAGTTACACGGCGGTGGAGGTCGTTCTTGACAAGGCGCACCCGGGCCATCGGGTCTCGGCCGACATGACGGTCCACTTCGGGACGCCGGCGAGGATAATCCTGGAGTCGGAGACGACTAAAGATATCCGCTTCGTCGGGATGCCGCCAGGCACGATCCTCCTGACGCCCATGAGCATCAGGATTCCATGTCAGCGGAAGCGGCCGTGGCAGAAGAACGATGTCAGCCGAAAGGGTCTGCCGTGCGCGGCGGCTTTTGCGTGCACCGACTACAAAGTGCAGGGCAGGACGCTCGAGCGCGTAGCTCTGGAGCTGCGGCGGACGCGGACGACAAACGTCAACGGACGCGTCGTCCCCTCGCACTGCGACCCGTACAGCCTGTACGTGCAGCTGTCGCGTTGCCGGACGCTGGACGGCATCATGCTCGTGTCCAAGGTGCGGGAGAGAGACCTGGTAGGCAAGAGGGTCCCCCAAGAAATGACTGCAGCGCAGGCGAGACTGGGGGAACTGAGCGACAGGACGGTTGAGGAGGCGTTATTTGAAGTTTGTCATATTTGCAGTTTGCCATTTGCCAGGCAGTGTTGGAAACGGAGACGCAAAGGCCAAGTGCAAAAATGTTGGTTTTGGATTGAGTGATGTTGGCCATATGGGATGTATAGGTTATGTGCTTGGGGAGACGGGCCGTCTCAGGGTATCCGACAGCCTCCTTGAGGTGGTGTAGGAAGTGAGGGTTCATGAAGAATGCGGGGTTTGGGTCATGAGCAAGATCGATTTGGCGGAAGTGATCTATGTCAAATGTCACAAGTGAGATGTGACTCTAGGGGATGGAGCAGTGTAGACGCAGAGTGCCCGGTATCCGAAGCATACCAAGGGCCACATCACGGTGTTTCCGAATAATGTGCAGGAGCTAGCCACCAAAGTGCTCCCTCGCCCACTCGTGCAAGTTATGGAAGAGATCCATGTCTCGTGGCAGGGTGAGGAGAAGCCAGCGCCAAGCGACCTGTCCGGTTTATTGTCGGTGAGGCGACGAGTCGTTGAGAGGGCGCTCGTCTGGCTGAAGAAGAACAACCCGCATTACGCCGAGATCGAGATTGACGCGGCGGAGATGGAGAGCTGGGGCGCGTCGCCGCATGGGGTGCCGCCGCTGGTGTACGATCGGATGGAACGGAATGAGCCAACGGCATGGGAAAAAAACGCGAACGGCGCAAGTTGTTCCCCCAACGGAGCGTGGCATGGACGACGAGGGATCGTTGGATGTGGAGAAGCTTTTGTTTGCCTGCAATGCTGTGAACGGGGATGCGGCGGCCGGGGGAGCCAAAGCGGGCCCGACAACACGAGTGGAATCGGCGGAGAGACGGCCAGGGCTTGCTGACGGATGTGAGCCATATATTCACGTTTCTCGGGGCGACGAATTCGCCGACTCATTTGATGCCTCGTTCTTTGCGAAGACGTTCCTGCAGCCTATGTCCAGAGAAAGCCACTTGAGTATGTCTTCTCCGAGGTGCTGTATGGCCCTAGCTAGGCATGTCATTGAAGATGCAGCAGTCGAGCGGGTGCCAAGCTGACAGATGAGGTAGGACCTGGACCAGACCTGGACCAGGAGGCCATTGCGCCCTCGAAGCGGAACGGTCGGCGACATTGGACATTTCCTCTCTGCTTGACAACAGGGAGCAATTTTCGGCCGCATTTGATGAGGAAGCAAATTTCTGTGCCGGTGCGACACAGATCCATACTCATAGCCCAACTTGTGTCAAGTACTCCTTGTGCAAGGGCAAAGGAAGAGCAAAGAAGCGTGGCCTTTGCCGATTCCAGGCGCCATGGAGACTGGTCGAAAAAGACAGCCTTCACGGCAGACGGCGTGTTGCAGGTCCGAAAGAGGCATACCATGGTGAATCGGTGGAACAAGGCCATGGCCGTGGGGCTTCGCCACAACCATGACATCTCCTTCGTAGCGACGCAGCGGAAGACCATGGCCCTCGTCTTTATATCACAAATTACGCGACCAAGGTAGAGGACCCGGTGTGGAAGCGCGTCGCTACCGCAGCAGAACTGCTGCCTGTCCCCTCAGCTGGCGGTGGAACGACCGATGGTGGAGAGGATCATGGAGATGACGGTGCCGGTGATGCTGGTACCAGGAACACGACGCGGCAATTCTTGATGACGGTGGCGAATCGCATATTCACAGGGCGATCTCTGTCGCAGGTCGAAGTCATTGTCTCTCTGCTCTACTGGCACGTCTTGAAGGTGGCGACACCTTGGGCAAGAGAATGGTACAGCGTTTGCGGATAGTCCCGTGGACGAGTCGATCGTCGTGGAAGAAGCGGGTGAGAGAATCAGCTATGTTGAAGCATATCATCACCGGGGAGAGGTCTTGCGAGGCCTGTGTCTCTATGATTATGTGTCGCTCGTCAAGCTCAGGCGCAACGACGAGGATGATGCGGCTGCCTCTTAGGGAGAGGTGCCATTCGAGTGCGTGGGCGCTTGGAAGAGGCTGGTTGCAGGTGCTGAGACGGCCGCCAGCGTCTGCCTTGATGGCTACCTGAGCAAGGATTTCGACGAAGACAATGAAGGGTCGTGCCATCGGAGGTTCGTCTAGCAACTATTCCGCCGAAACGTGTCGGGGGAGGAACTAACTCTCCTGGTGAAGGGCAGCCGTGCAGCATCTAGCGCTATTTGTGCCGTGGGAGTCATTCCTGTGCGAACAAACGGACGACATCAACAGCATTTGGGCGCGGGCTCGAGAGGCACTTCCTTCCAGAGTATCATGCCTCGTCGATAGTGTGCAGCTGCTTCGGCGGTCGGCCGAAGGCGCGAAACCGACGCCAGGCAATGGGCAGCCTCAGCCGGCGACGGTGGCTTCACGGCCGCACGTGCCGGTGAGGAAGGAGGAGGCGAGGCGGGTGAAGAGGCCGCATCGGTGTACCAGTCTGACAGCATCGGTAACGCAACGCGTCTGATTGACGTCGTGAGAAGTGCAGTAGGCCCCAACCAGATCACTGCCGGTTCGCCGGAGCTCATGGCAACAATGGAGCAACTCTGTCGCTTCCAGCACTCAGCACTGAGCTCGACTGCTGAGCTCCAGGCCACCATAATGACCGAACGAGGAGAAATATGGATAAGCAGACCAGGATGGGCATTTTCCAAGACCGTTATACCACCGCAAGATCAGGTCAAGGCCATCAAGTCGCGGCAGATATGTGCCTCTAGAGAGAGGGAACGAATGATCCAGGGCATACAAAATATGGCCGCGGCCCATAAAACTGACCACGGTGCGGCGGTGCGAAGCGTGCTGACTGGTTTCGGCGAGGAGGATATTCAAATGACGGCAGCGGATTTGGAAGAAGAGACAGCAGGCGAGGCAGGTCCAGGCATGGAAGTCGACTTTAGTGCATCAACGACCTTCCTTGAGGCAGGTAAGGCTCTGGCAGTGCGGTTCACGTTGAACAAGAGGCAGACAATCGCCTTCCTCATCATATGCCGCCAGCTCGATTCGATACAACGTAGCGGCAGAGGCGATGTCGGTCAGCTCTGCGAATATGTTGGTGGAGAAGGTGGAACCGGCAAGTCACGAGTCATCGAAGTACTCGTTGAGCTCTTTGCATCGAACGGTATTTCGAACCGCCTACTGATCACGGCGACGTCGGGGACTGCCGCAGCGCAGATCAACGGCATCACGATCCGTTCCGCCTGTGGGTTCTCCAAGGACCAAGCGGCGGGCGCGAACACGGCCAAGGATCTCGACGGTATGCGACTGTCGAAACAGGCTGAGCGGTTTGTCCATGGCCAGTCTCGGATGGACTGGCAGGAGAAAGACGTGCTCGTCATCGACGAAGTGAGCATGCTGGGAGCTCGGACGCTACACGCGGCGAACGAGCAGCTCTGCAGGCTGCGTGGATCGCAACTGGATTTCGGAGGGATCCCCATCGTCCTCTTCTGCGGAGACTTCCACCAGTTCCGTCCGATGCAAGAGAGGTCGATCCTGCTGCCGAGCGTAGCCGTCTCGTGGGACGAAGACAACTCGTTCAAGGTCGAACAACGGCACCAGCATGATAAGGCGCACGCGTTGTGGAAGAAGTTCACGACGGTCGTCATGCTAGACGAACAAGTGCGCGCCGCCGGAGATGCGGAATTGCAGAGACTGCTAAAGCGGATCCGGTCGGGCGTGCAAGACCGCACGGATTCGGACCTCCTCAAATCGAGATGCTACCGGTAAGGCAGGTGGATCCCGTGGGAAACGGGCATCACTGTGGTGACGCCGCTGAACATGGAGGCGACCTTATCGTTCCAGATCCAGCAGCGGTCGATGGTGCGGATCTTCTTATCCGAGCATCGGCGCGGAAGGCCTATAACCAGGTCAAGGCCTCGGAGTGACGATGTTGGCCCGTGTCCCGTGCGAGCCATCCGGCCCAGGGAGATGGAGGGTGCAGCGGGGGATGCCCATTTAGCGGAATGGTCGCTGCCACGACCACTGCGCCGAGCTGCTTCTGGAGAAGCAGATCTGTCAAGGCGAGACGAGGTCATGGAGTCGACGCTGGTCGGGCGGCATAGAACCTGCTATTCCAGGAGAGAGCAGCCCCCTGTGAAACGGATCCGAACTGGGATCCGGAGGCAGAGGAGGCGAGAACTGCAAGCGGAAGATTTGGCCAGCGTCTTGCGCTCCTTGGAGGAGGAGTTTGCCGTGAAGGAGAGCCTGTCCAACAAGGAGACTTGGTGTGCACCAATACCACACGAGAGAAAGGTGTCGACGGTGCGGGCCTTTTACAATGCGTTCCACGACGCGAGCAGCTTGCCAATACGGACTTGCATGTTGTGCTACCGTAAGCGTGCGGGGAAAGAGTTGAGAGAAGTGACGTGGGACCAGTGGCTGTCGAGCTGCGTCCCGAAGGGCGATCGATCGCCGTTTTCATGCCGGCGCTGCTTTCCCGAGGGCGAGACCGTCTCGGTCTGTGCGGAGTGTGTACGTTTCCTGGCGCATGAGAGCCTGTCGCCAGCGGCTCAACTTCACAGCGGCCTTGGCTGTGAGCACATGTTTCCCGACGAGCTCAAGGGTCTGACGCTGGTCGAGGAGAAGCTCATCGCGCTGAATTCGTGTTACGGGTTCGTGACAAGGTATAGCATTCCGGGCGGCCACAGGCAGGCCGTGAGGTATCCGAGGCACGTCAAAGGCCACATCACAGTGTGTTCCCGAACAATGTGCAGGAACTGGCCACCAAGGTGCTCCCGCACCCCCTTTTGAAAGTCATGGACGAGATCCACGTTTCGTGGCAGGGCGCGGAGAAGCCGGCGCCGAGCGACCTGTCGAGTCTCTTGTCGGTGAGGCGGCGAGTGGTCGAGAGGGCCCTTGTCTGGCTGAAGAAGAACAATCCACAGTATGCTGAGATCGAGATCGACACGGCAGAGATGGAGAGCTGGGGTGCGCCGCTACACGGGGTGCCGTCGTTGGTGTACGATCGCATGGAGCGAAATGAGCCGTCGGCGTGGGAGAAGACGCGAACGGCGTAAGTTGTGCCGCCCGTGGAGCGGGCCATGGACGACGAGGGCTCGGTAGAGATCGAGGAGATCATGGCTCTGCTCAACGAGGGACAAGACGCGACGGGCGGCCAGGCTCAGGGAGCCCGGGGAGACGAAGAAGACGAGGTCCCGGGTGGAAGTGACGTTATGCCCGATCATGCTGCGAAAGCGATCAATGATGTGACCTCCTCTGGCATGTTTGCGCTGGACGGACCGCCGGATGTAGAGGACGTCGAGAAATTGCGCTTTGCTTGCGACGCCGTCGGGGGGGAAGGTGCTGGTGATGGCAGTGCAGTCCCGAGAACGTGGGTTGGTTCCTCGGCGGAGGGGGTGCAAGGGCACGGTGATGGCTGTGAGCCGTACATCCAAGTTTCGCGTGGCGACGAATTTGCCGATTCGTTTGAGACCTCGTTCTTCGCTAAGACGTTCCCCACCCTGTTCCCATTTGGAGTTGGAGGGCCACGATTGGTTGAAGAGGCCATACTCGAGCGGGAAAGGTCACCGATTTGCGAGGTAGGACTGTTGAAGCAGAGACGGTCGTGCGAGACCTGGGCTCCAGCAGGTTGAGTCTTCGTACGTGGACCGACATTGTGCTGCGGCGCCATGGTGGCCGGTTTGCGACGCATCACATCTTCGCATTCCTTGTTTTCAACATGGGTGTGGGGTTGAGAAACCGCCGTGTCAGCATGTTGAGTGTGACGAGGAAGAACTTTCGCAAGATGGAGCGCATCGTGCGTTCGATGACCGCAGAAAGGTTAGCGGCGGCGAGGGTCGAGTTGGAGAGCTCGGGCAAAACGACTGATGATGGCGTAAACGAGCTTCTCAGGAGCCTGTCGTTGTACGGCCACCGGCAGCCCATGTCGCGGGAGGTTCGTCTCAATATGCGGCGGAAAATCCAGTCGCTCATCGTTGGCTACGGCGTGCCGGCCATCTGGTTGGGCTGTCTAAATGTGAAACAGCGCGCGGCCAGACCCTTGGCGCTCGTCGGGGTCGTCGAGGTCATTGAAATGTCATGGTTTATGGCCGGGTCTAGCCATAGTTGCTTGGGTACACCAGTCAACTAGCCTTGCCAGTCGACTAGCCATTACCAGTCGATTAGCCATTGGTCTCGGCACATTCCAGGCTGGTCATCCTCGAGAGCTCCGTCCAGCCGGCCATCTTCCAAGGTACTTGGAGCCGAAAAGCTGCCCGTCCATACCCGTCCGTTGAGTTCCTATGGAGGATGCTCGCGGCAGGACATGTGTAGGAATGGGGCTGGAAACAGCATGCGATGAGCTGGGCTTGTAGTCAGAGGGCTTCTTCTTCGTGGTAGACTAGGCCGTCGATCGTAGACGGCAACTGCATGTTGCTGTGTGATCAAAGACGACCATACAAATGCATGTCGCCTTGGACGCTCGTCCATATTGTCGCACTGTAACGGCTGATTTTACCAGGACCTAGTTCTTCACTAGGTTTGGTGCACTCGTCGAAGAGTCAGAGCACGAACAGTATGTCGGACTCAATCGTCGCCTTGGTCTCTCCTGTCTCGTCCTCGGCCATTTCAAGCCGGTTTGCCGTCAGTCTTCCGTAGGCCAGTTCAACTCAGTCAAACAGGCTCTTTATCATGTACACCATGGTGACATGACAGATGGGCGATCGAGGAAGGTCGAAGACCAGCAGACAGGGAGGACTGGATGGATGGTAAATCCGGCGTGTTGTCGGAAGACGCGTTTGGCCCAGTAAACGAGCGAGTCGAATCGTAGATCGCGCTCTAGCCCTCGTTGCGCCTTCAACCCCATTAGCCCGGGACCCCACGGGAAAAGCTTCAAGGTGCGGGGGAAACTGTCATCGTGCGAGTTGTCGGTTGTATACGCGCCACGTTCCACCGTACGAGCAGCTATTCTCTTGTTGTGTAGACTTGCACAGCGCACGACTCAGCCCGCAATTACCGAATGATGGGGCAGATTGTTGTTGTGAATCCCGATTTGTCGTTTTCCGTATGGGGGATTCTCTGTATCTCCATGTTTCCCTTGCTTTTCTTTCCTTTTTTTTTTTTTTTTTTTTTGGGTGTGTGTATATGTGTGTGTGTATATGTGGGTAGGAGTTGGTATTGGTGTTGGTGGTTTGGTGTTGCCATTGCTTTTCTTTCTTTCATTCTCTTCATTTTCTTCCCTGGTTACTTTTCTCTTATCCCTTAGTTTTCCTTTTTCCTTTTTTTTTTTTTGTCTTTTCTTTTTGTCTTTTTTTTTTTTGTCTTTTTCCGTTTTTTTTTTTCCTTGTCCCTTCTTCTTGTCCCTTTTTCTTTCTTTTTTCTTGTCTTTTGTCTTTTTTTTTTGTCCTTTTTCTTTATCTTTTCTCGTGTCCTTTTTTCCTCGAATTCTTTTTTTTTTTTTTTTTTTTTCGTCAGAAATTTTGCCTTCACTCATCATCCCTCTCTTGTCGCCCTCTTCCTCTCTCCTTCGTCCATGTGGGTGCCTTGAATAATCAAGCTTCAAGCACGCGTCACCCGGCGTCATCTATTTCCTCGCCATCCACAAACAAAGCCGCCACTCAAGTCTCCCATCCTCGTCCCATATCCCCCCTCCCCAGACAACTGTAAGATTGTGCGCCAACATGAAGCTGTTGGCAACAGCGCCCAGCACCATGGAGCATACGGATGGGCGCTGTCAGGCATAGGGTACACGTCGTCAAACCCATCCGAGACAGAAGCAGCTTGCGCATTTTCACAGTCCCGATTGGACGCAACGATAGGCGTACACATCGTCAACCCCGCTCGAGACAGAAGCAGCTTTGCGCATTTTCACAGTCCCGATTAGGGCATCACCGCCGACTAGCCGCCATATCCGTATGCTTCATGGTGCTGGGCGCTGTTGCCAACAGCTGTATGTTGCCGCGACACTCCGATCCGCCTCTTGTTGAAAGGCATCACGAACTTTTGTCCAGTAGGCGTGCAGTCCCTTCTTCCCCGATACCCGAGATCCCATCTCGGTCAGCGACTGATAATCGCTGAAAAGATGGACTGAGCCGCTCACCTGCCTACTCTTGTCATCTTCGCTCTCGAGGGCCCTGTGAGTCTCTTCGACTAGGGGCCTCAGCCTGAGGGAACCTGTTCATTGCTCCCCGTATTGCCACATCCTTAGCTAGTAAGCATGCCGAGATTGAGACGGGTGCATTCTGTAGAGAGTGATATAGAGCCCGGCGTTGAACTCATCTTCCTAAAGACAGACGATGGTGCAGCACCTACGTTACTCAAGCAGATGGGGAGACGATATGTCGACTGGAAGACAACATGCCGACTGTACAAGTTCAAGTCATGCTATGTTGCGTTGCAACTCGGTCACTGAAGTTTCTTCCGCAGCGACCGACGTACTGTTAGCATAATCAGGACAACTGAGCCTTGTAGACAACGTACCATGTTTCATGTGCACCGACCGGCTTTCCGAGGACGGTTGAGCAGGTGAGCTGCAGGATGACGGGAGAAGAATGATGTCGCGCTCCTGTCAATGCCACCACAGTTGTCTCGTCTTATGTTCTGCGGGGACCTGCTTTCTCAAGCCTCTGTGTTAGTACGCTGAAACTCGCAAGGGTGAGTACATACCTCGCTCAGGTGTCTTCAGATGTCTCGTCATGACCACTTCTGTGTATAAGCGGCCGAAGATAAGGAACAGGGTTACCGAACAAGAGTACTTGGGGGCATCAGTGGAGTGAAAACCGACAGTGAGGATGGGTTTGGAGGGGGGAGGGAAGTGAGGGAAGTGAGGGAAGTGAAGAAGGGAGGGAAGTGAGGGAAGGGAGGGAAGTGAAGAAGGGAGGGAGCAGAGAGAGGGCAAAAGAGTAAGAGGCGAACGTCTCCAGGCTCAAAAGAAAGAAAAAGAAAGCAGTACTGTACCAGCAAGACAGCCGGATCAGATCCCAATGAAGTGAGCGTGCGATCAAAGTCCAGTCGCATCTTCAATCAGTAAGGTGATGTGTATGTGAATGTGTCTGCCAGAACTTGATGCAGCTCAAGGAGGCGAGCTTCTTCGCTCTTTATACCCGTGAGCATAGTAGAGTGTACTCCGAATCACACCTGTCGTGGAGTCGAGCGTTGCAGAGTCAAACGTCGCAAAGCCAAAATACCGGACTTGAACACAGCAAGCTCATCCTCTGCCGTGCAGACGCAAACTCAAACACAAGGCCCGACCTCTTCGTTCCTTACTGATGTCGCCCGTTCGAACGTTTGAGTTACACTTCTGCAAGCTGTGATATGTGCCGGTCGAACATGTCGCATACGTAAGGCCTACAGCAGAAGAACGAACTAGGTGGAACGCGACCTTCTGGGGAAACGGTTGAGCTACCTTCGACGTCTGATACTTTGCAGTACCGTGGTGTACAATGACGCACACGTACGCGAGTTCAGTGTCGGTGTCTGGCTGCCTGCAGTCTGTCCATTGTACCTTGTAGCGTCTTGTGTTGTTTTGTAGTGTCTCCGTGTGTCTTCGAGTGTCTCCGTGTTTCTGTGTGTCTCCGTGTGTCTCCGTGTCTTGTCGTGTATCCATGTCTCTTGTCGTGTCTCCGTGTGTCTCCGTGTGTCTTCGAGTGTCTCCGTGTCGTATCTTCAAATGTCTGAAAAGGTCTTGTCGCGTCTCGTAATGTCTTGCAGGGCCCCGCAATGCCCTACACCTTCATCGTCCGATGTTTCTGCGCATTGTCTTCGTCGTTGGGCGTGTGTACGTACGGGGTGCGATTACCCACGTTGTCTGCCCACACCCGCTTCGAACTTGGTATAAGACATTATGACATCGCGGCGCTAACGTCGAGCCTCTTCTTGGATCAGCAGCAGAGAACTTACTTCCAGCCTATCCTTTGGCGTACGAGCAATCGTTGTTTCTCAGCATCCGTAGTTGCCCCATGCTCCGTGGAGCAGTCTCTCCCCAGTCCATCCTTTCCAGTCATCTCACTCCGGTTGACCTCTACTCGACCCCCTTCCATTGGCCCTCGCCATCGGCCCTCGCCATCTCGCTCTTTCCTCTTTCCTAGATTCCTTTTTGTGCTAGACCATTGTTGTACTAGACGTTGGCTACCGAAGAGTAAGAAAAAAGGAAGAAAAAAAAATCGCTGCGTCACTGTTGACTCCGTCACCGTCTGCTTCGTTATCCCTTGCTCTTAGTCTTCCAGCCGTGACTTTGGCTCCTCGCCCACGCGTTTGCTTGTCAACCCCCTCTGTCATCTCCATCTCGTCCGGCTTCTGGCAGGAGAGTCACTGCTCTCAGCGCTAGCATCACTTCACACACCCCACCTCTCTTCCTTCCAGTCCCGGGTTTCGTTCTTTTGCTCTCTCCCCTTGTTCTTCTTGGTTTATCCTGGACGATCCTACTGCGAAATGCCCCTCAGTGTCTCCGACTCCTCCACAATGTCTGGCGCTGTTGAACTTTCCGCATCTTAGCCCGAGCTAGTCTGTCTGCGTTGCGCAGATGGCAGAGCACTTTTGCCCTCACGTTGTCGACCCCCACGACAGTGAACTCTATCAGGTTCATGCGGTGGGCCCGGACGTGTATCAGTGTGCTTTTGTTACGCGAGTGTCATGGCGAACAATTCTTGTCTTGTGTCCGCACGTTTTCGACAAGGTGGGGAACGACGGACGATGGACGACGACGAACACACGTCAAACGACATACATCAAACAACACACACCAAACGACACAACCCTAAAAAACATCAAACCAAACAACACACACCACAAAGCTCGAAACATGCCAAAAGTCTAAACCGAACACTTCATTCACATACACCCCGCACTACACAAGAAGGCACCTTTTTTGGGGGCTCTCAGGAAGCTACATTTTGTCGCGTTTGAGTGGATCAACAACAGTGGAACAAGTCGTTTGTGACAAGCTTTCCGCGAGGTTGCGCCGTGATCGGCCGTTGTAATCGCCGCTTCTGTGCCAGTACGGGCGAGGCGTGCAACGGCACAACGGCCATCTCAACGATTGTTCAAAGGATTCCGAGTGTCCACAATGCGTGCTTGTCCGGACACACACGCTAGTCGCACTCCCGGTGTCGAAGACGGCGACGGGCTTTTCCTGTTCGCAGTTGACAAGCGACTTGGAGATCTGTAGGAGGCCGATCACTTCTGAGCTTGGGTTCGTTTTCGTTGCCTTAGTCGCCACCCTCCTGGGCGTCATATTTTGATCTCCACCACCGAACAGAAACTGGCAGATCGGTTCAGACCAGTCCAGCTTTGGACAGTGAGGTCAAGCGGCAGACTTCGCATGGGAAATACTAGGAGTTGCCAGGAATGCTACCAAGGCTGATCGAAAGAACCAGAGACGACGGTCAGCCAAGTGTGTATCTCGTTGCAACGGCGATCCTCATATGCGGTGCTCTCAGCACTCTGTGGCATTCTGGGCCTAGAGTTTCATGCCTGGTGTCTTATGCCTAGTGTCTAGTTCTAATGCACAACAAGCAGTCTTGGTCGACGGCGGTGAACGGTGCGTAGATTGTATGAGGCCGGTCGTTTACCCTTTCTTCATCCAAGATCTACACTAGCCTACCACGCAACAGCAGTGCCCGACGTACCGCATTTCCACCGCGGCATGACTCGTAAAGAGGGAGACACGTCTGTGGCAAGTTCTGCCGTACAGTTTTCCTGTCTGGCAAGACCCTTGCGGGCAGTTCTTTGTGACTCACAGTCACGAACCTAACAAGGAGACTCTTTTTTGTTGAAAAGGGTAAGGTGCATACACTCCTGAGCGCACACACCCCCTCATTTGTTCCGTCCGTCTGCATTCAATGACCCCCCCCCCCCCCCCCCCCCTACACACATACACATACACATACACATACACACATACACACATACATACACACACACACACACACACACACACACACACACACACACACACACACACATACATACACATACACACATACATACATCACTTGGAGAAATTGGCCTTCAAGCAGGCCTGTCACACAGAGTCAAGCGAGGCGAGACCGATCAGCGGACGAGGAAAGAATGTGGGGCTTCTGGGAGACGCGAACAATAAACTTAGAACTGTAAGTAGTCTAGCGCACCTGGCCCTATGAGGTCCTCCCGGGCGGAATAAACTTCACGCATTCATACCCCCCCCCCCCCCCCCCCCCACACACACTAGACCTTCCCCGCTCCTGACATTCTGATCCGCTCATGGGGCAGTTCTTTGTGACTCACAATCGTCACGGACCTGACAAGGAGACTTTCTCTTGTTGGAAACAGCAAGGTGCAAACTCCCGAGCGTGCGCCCCCTCATTCGGAAACCCCGCACGCATATATCACAAAGCATCGGACCTAGCAGACATTACGGCCGATTACTCACTTACCCCGACCCCACCTGAGCGACGATCAAGGTCGCATGCATGATCGGAGCGAAGCAGATCTCACGGATCTAGTGGATCTGTCACCCAATCCCGACACAGCTACGCGGGCATGACCACAGGTACCGTGGCTTCCTCTTTCCAGCGATCATGGTTGACTATGTACTTAGAGCACTGTACTGTATGATACAGTACATAGAAGAAGGGGAAGAAGAAAGAAAAGAATGAGAAAGACTAGTGGAGGATGAAGATGGAGAAGCCGTGGAGCTGAACACGACGCCAGCTGCCAGATGCAAGTTCAGAGCCACATGCACCCAGGTGCCTGGCCAGGCGAACTGGTTGGAGCAGACACGGCCCTGGCCGCACCCGCGCAACAGTACTAAATTGGGCTCCTGCGGCCCGCCCAAGCGCCGGACAGAATCAATGTCCACTTCTTCTGATAACTCGAAGACACGACAAGGCACGACAAGACACTACAAGATGCGACAAGACACTACAAGACACGACAAGATACTACAAGACACTACATACGGATGTGTTCGAGATCAGCTCGCCACGCAAGTATGGGTCGTTGTGCGTCACGGTGCTGCAGGGTATAGGACGTCGTCTGGGTCGGAACTTTTATTCTTCTGTCCTCCGCGAGAACGAAGCAGGCTTTGGCAAGGTAAGCAAGCGGGGACCAGACAAAATGCCCGCTCTTTGGTTGCTCAAGTTGTGGAGTGTCTTGTCGTGACCTGTAGTGTCTTGTCGTGTCGTGTAGCGTCTTGTAGCGTCTTGTAGTGTCTGAGAGGGTCTTGTCACGGTTCCCAACTTGTCCTTCCATGCCCCACGAGTAGTCGCCCTAAAAAGGTTCCCTACTTGTCAATTTAGACTTTTGACATGTCTCGAGGGTGTGTGTCGTTTGAAGTGCGACGTAAATAGAGTTCGAATAGGTGACATCAGCAAGGAACGAAGAGGTCGACTCTGTTGTTTTGGTTTGCGACATGTGTGTCTGCACGGTACAGCATGAGGTTGCCGTTTTCAACTAACTTACATGATAATTTAGCTTTGAGACGTTTGAATCTGTGTCGCTTAGCTTCGTGATTAAGGTATTTGGTCGCACCGCATGAATGTTCCGAGCGTGTACGTGTGTGTTATGAACGTGTGCGTTCGTGTGTGTCGTGTGTGTCGTGTGTGTTGAACGTGTGTGTGTGTTGAACGTGTGTACGTGTGTGTTATTTCTATGAACGTGTGTGTTCTACGTGTGTTTATGAACATCTGTTATGAACGTGTGTGAACGTGTTTGTTATTTATATGAACGTGTGTTGAAGTTATATGTACGTGTGTGTGTTGAACGTGTGTGTACGTGTGTTGAACGTGTATTGAACGTGTGTGTTATTTCTATGTACGTGTGTGTATGTGTGTTGAACGTGTGTGTTGAACGTGTGTGTACGTGTGTGTTATTTATATGACATAACACACACGTTCATACAACACACACGTTCAACACACACGTTCAACACACACGTTCAACACACACGTTCAACACACGTTCACATAACACAGTTATATGAACGTGTGCGTTATGAACGTATATGAACGTGTGTGTTGAACGTGATGAACGTGTGTGTTGAACGTGTGTGTCGTGTGTTTTATACGTGTGTGTCGTGTGTGATTTATATGAACGTGTATGAACGTGTGTATACGTGTGTGTATATGAACGTTTTTGAACGTGTGTCGTGTGTGAACGTGTGTGTCGTGTGTGTTACGTGTGTGTCTATGAACGTGTTTATATGAACGTGTGTTGAACGTGTGTTGAACGTGTGTGTTATGTATATGAACGTGTGTGTTGAACGTATGTGTCGTGTATGAACGTGTTCAACACACGTTCAACACACACGTTCATATACATAACACACACGTTCAACACACGTTCAACACATACGTTCATTGAACACACGTATAACACGTTCATTCACACACGTTCACACGTTCAACACACATTCAACACACGTACACACACGTTCAACACGACACACACGTTCAACACACACGTTCACACACACGTACACACACGACACACACGTTCATAAACGTTCATATACACACACGTTCATATAACACACGTTCAACACACGTTCATATCACACACACGTATAAATAACACACATTCATATACATTCATATATACACATACGGGCCGGGCTTCGCCGGCCCCTCGGCCCGATTTGGTCGGTTGGTTCCGGCACAGCCGGAACCTCTATCAGGCTCTGGCCTGTGACGATTTCAAAGTCGGTTCAAACTGGAGGAAGAATTCCACAGCAAACCAACCACAGCGATGCACGCCTCAAAAAGTAGATCAATCAATAGAGTGAGATAGCATTTATATACACAAAGTATCAATGATAACTCAAAAAACTGCGAACTGTATAGAATTGGATTTTACGGTGCCTGGGAGTCGATTACGATGTTATTGCTCGTGTAACTATTCCGGTCGAGCGCCGTAGGAGAGATGGGGCATGGCACAAGCACTTCCTGCGGTGCGGCATCTACACCCTTTGTCACGAGAAAATGGCAAAAGACTTTCCATCAAGGCTAATCGATTAGTTCCGCGTAATAGAGTTAGGAAGGGATACTTCCTAACTCATGACGGTGCGTACCGGGAGCTAGGGATGAATTACCCGACTCCCATTAGAGTGTCTTCGTTCAACACCTCGCGTCGTACGTACGTGACTGATGACTCATTTGCACTAGCATGCTTCGGCATACGGACCCTCAAAACGATCACGCGTAAGGTAGTTTCTCAGCGTCACGACGTCTTATCACTCAGGTATTCTGCGTAGTCAACTCATGTTCTAGTAGGTTTCCATCAGGTAAGTTACTATGCCTACCTTCAACCGCTTCAAACTTAGCAGAGGTTGCGACACTGCGACGTTCAGGATGAATATGTTCCTTGATAAATCACAGCAAGGTTAACAGGCGGGGTTACCGGGTGGCGATGTAGGCGACACTAAAAGACAGATGACGAAAAGACGCACGACAAAGTCTCAAACAAACACTTCCACAACAGATGAGTGGGCGCCTGTCTCTCGACTCTGGCTCTGGGCACAATACAACGTTGCCACGCCTCCAGATGTCGCCTACGCCGCCTCTGGTCTCGCTCGCGAATGGTCCGACATGTCCAATCTTGTACACACCTTAGCTGCATTCACTGCCTCTACGTACGGTACATACTTGTCCGTCCATCATGCCGACGCTACCGTGCGGTGTTTCCTTAGCTAGAACGTGCTGGTCATAGGGTTTCCTGGATGCTGAGTACGATCTCTTGTGGTGCAGCCTTCCCCCCGGGCACGCGTCATTGTGGTCATCCTATGCGGCATGAAAAGCCCCAGACCCTCCCACCTTCCAACGACACCCGGGCTACCCAGCATCCAGCACCCAGCTCCACCGAAAGCATGTCCAACTTCGCCATCGAAATCTTCATACTGCTAAGCATCGGACTCAGTGTTCTCGGCATCCGAATTTGCGTGCGACTTGAGACCGGCTATGGTAGGAAGCTTGCGTTAGACGATTACTTCACAGCTCTGGTCGTAGTCAGCAGCATCTCCCCTTCGAACCGGTGCCCGGCGCTGACATCTTGACCGCAGCCTCTATACCTCGCCGAGATGGCTCTTGCCCACGCAGGGAGGTCTCACCTGGGCGGCCTGGCCAATCACGGCATGTCAGATGCGGAGAGGTCGCGACTTGGTGCAGACGGCGAGGAGGACACGCTGCGAGTTCTCGGCTCCCAAATCTACCTCGCAGGATGGGTCGTTCACGTCTCTCTGCTCTGGGCGCTAAAGGCAGCCATGTGCTCTTTCTGCTCGCGGTTGGCGAGGAATCTGGGGGCCAGCAGAGAGCCTATCTACGCTGGGTTCACGTTCCTCTACATCACTTGGATCGTCACATTCCTATCTATCATGCTGAGCTGTCGGCCGCTGAGCAGAAACTGGCAGATCAGCCCAGATCCTGGAAATAGCTGCCAACCGGCCGTAGCTAAGATCGATCTTCTGGTGGCGACAGTTCTTGACGAGCTCACCAACGCCTACCTGCTATGTATTATGGTGCTGATACTCCCACACATGCGGCTGTCTCTGCTCAAGATGTTGGAGCTTACTGCGGTCTCTATGTGTGGTGCTCTCGTCATGGCGGCGGGTATTCTTCGATGCGTGCTCACACTGACGGTAGGTGCGCTTGGTGTCTCATGCCTGGTAGCTAGCTCCTAGTGGCAGGTTCCTGGCGCCAGCTGCTTGGCCTCTGATACCTGTTGTTTAGTTCCCAGTATAGACGGAGTCTCGCTAACATCCCGTGTAGGGCTCGTCTACCAGCATAGAGCAGGCCGAGCGTTGGGCGGTGCGAGAAGCTTTCGCGGCCATTGTGACGGTCAACCTACCCATAATCTACCCTTTCATCGTCGGAGGCCTGAGACTACTGCGCAACAGAAACTGCCCAAAGGACATTTCAGGTTTACCACGCTCCTACCCGCCGTTCTTCCCCAATGACGGCGTCATTTGGGTGACCAACGACGTCGGGATAGAAACCAGGGAAAGACAAGGCAGCGAAATTCGCCAAGAAGATGCACACGAGTGTGTCTGCCAGTCGCCGAACATTGCAAAGAAGTGACACACCCACGGTAACGTCTATCGACGGCAAGATTTTGGCTGTCTAGAGCGAGCGATGTCCTTAGAATTAGCCGGGTACCGAGTTCGAGAATACTGTCATTGACTGTCGTCTTGAGCTACGCTTGTGTTTGTTCAGTGAGGAGCAAGGACGCATTTAACGCTATTGAAAGTACAAATGTAAGGCTTTAAACCGTCTAAAACTTGATGATAGAATAGTAAAATTTGGCGTGACTGGTGTTGGGCCTGGCCAAAACGACGTTTTGGCAACATGGTGTCGAAAATATTTGAGTGAAGAAATAGAGATGGTCAGGTAGTGACAAGACTTTTGGCTGCTGACTATACTTATGAGCCACGAATATAGCATGACAAAACAGCCTTAGCTTTCGTCAACAACTTGCCAGCAAATTATTGTATAACCATCCCTGTATTAACTGGTATTGACATCCCCACTGGTCTATAATAGCATATACGGGCCCGAGTATTTAAAATGATCTCGGGAGTATGAATACTCTCCAGGCAGCTTGCTCTGTTAAATGGTGTTACTTTTCAATGAATAGATATCATTCAGTTTACGAAAACCATGCACTAGCAGAAAAGCTACGGCAGATGGCTTCGCCGCTCGCCCCTTTAGTTGAGGTGGAACATGGAACTGTCCACCCCGCATTCCCAACTACTCTGCTTCAATTTTGGCTTCTCACGAACGATCAACTCGAGTCTCTAGCTCAGTTTTATCACCAAAGAACGCCTAACGTGTTTACCAATCTCTACCCTTACCCCATACGAAATTGGGACCCCGACATGTCGATGGGGGAAAAGCTGCGCAAAATGGGAGAGTTTATTGGTATTGGATTTTGCGACTCGCATAGAGCGAAGATTGCGGGGCTCCAATACTAGGAAGAGAGGAGAAGTGAGAAAGGCCAGAAATGAGCAAAACATATTTGACTTCATATAGCTTAACTTTCTTTTATTCTCAATTTACTTTCAGTCCACTCTGTCTCTCCGTCTGTCTCACCCCGCAAGCTTGTCTCTTACCCAGTCCAGCGAAGCCCCTGACTCAAACGCCCTTTCGGTGTGTAGACCCACTGCCCAGTGTCGTGACCAGATGTACTTCCTTTGTGGTTTTGGTCTGAACGTCGTTCGCCTTGTAGTAGACGTTGTCGCACGGGAACACCTGGCATCCGGACACCGGAACCAATGACTTGGCAGGCCACATCTGCTTTATGTTGTCCCTGTCCTCAGGGTTGACGATGGCGGATACGTCAAAGTATGTCAGACCCATCCAGCCGTTGAACATGACCTCGCCGAGCATGCCAACCCCCTGACTGGCGCCCTGCTTGACGGCGTAGAAGTTTCCACTATATTCGGATGGGAACGTGACGGTGGTGTTGGCGTCACTGCTGACCGTGACAGGGGAGCCGAGACTGGGTGTAAAGTACAGCGTTCGCACGTTGTTGTCGAGGGTCCAGAACGTGACGGAGTTAGCGCTTACCGTGGCGAGGGGCAGAGCGAATATTGCGAGTGAACTAGCACTCAGTTGAAGCATCTTGGATATGTTTTTGGTCGTCTTTCTCTGGGGGTTGGAATGTTTGCCCCATCCGGACGCGCGAGAGCCGCGCATAACAAGTAGGCGTGAAGGGTACTTCTAAACGAATGTGTAAGAAACGTATAGGACAAAAAAAGAGGAAAAAGGAGTGGCATTCCCTGTAGACCATGCGTAAGGGAAGAGAAAGGAGTGGCGATGGCAGACTGCCAAACAAAAAGAGGGATAGCAAGAAGCGAAGGAGTGATAGATGAAGACTATGCAGCAAGCTTATGTAGCCATGAGATTGAGAAGCACCCTTCGTGACTTCTCGTGGCTTCTGCTTGCTCGATCTTTCTCAATCACCTCTGTCGTCTTGGTGGCTCAGTTTCCCGCCCGCTCCGGCTACGAACCGCAACTGATCACGGCCTGAATGAAGCAGTCCAAACGAACAGGTCGCAATCCTTCTATGGCGAAACGGTCACCATAACAGGGTGTGCGCATCCGCCACAGAGCCTGACTATCCCATGGACATTACGTAGCTCAATCGAACAGTTACACGGAAACAATGTGAGAGCCCCATAGCTCTGCCGTAACGCGGCGCACACGCCCTCACTAGGGAATTGTCATAGTTCCAGTGTGACGGCTACACGAGCCACTTTATCACAAAGGTCCTGAGCGAGCGTTTACAAAGTGCTGGTCTAGCCTCTGACACTCGAGACCCGTACGTTGCTATGAATAGCTTCCGCAACGCCGTAAACGCCTGTAGCACGATCACGCCGCAGACTGCCTTAAAATGTCGTCTCCCCATCCAGTTTCAGGTCGCTAACGTCTTTTCGATCATGCGGTGGCACGACATGGAGATTCCCCTGGTTATTTGGTTCTGTCTGGGTCAACTTCTTGCGCACTACTGGCATAGGCTGTGGCGTGTAAAGACGTCGACCAGTGGGGATCGCTCGGCCTCGACGATGACTCCAGTCACAGTCAGTCAGGGAGGAGACGAACCACGCACAACAGCGGAAACTCAAGTACCCCATCGGCAATGCAAGCAGCAGGGGGGTCAGAGGAGAGAATCTGCCAATGGATCGTCATCTAAAAAGCCTACCAGAGGCTCAACAAGGGTTATACGAGGCGGTTATACGGTTCGAACTCGATACGGTCGGGTTGTTCGACCTCCGTGACGGCTCCTCACGTAGCGACTAAGGGTATTTCGCTCCACCTCACAACTGAGCATTACACAATCCTAAGGCTGCTGGCAGGAGCGACCGAATACCTTGCAATCCTCAGAGGCGTCGACTGCATAACAGCTTAGGGTTCGCCTCAGGCATATTGCGTTTCTTCAACAGACACATGTGGCAGTAGGCATAGAATAACGCCTCTAAAGCACATTTGTTTATGAGGCCAAGGAGGCTAAGGAGGCCAAGAATGCCAGCCGGTAACATAGAATTAACTCGCGAGGAAGACATGTCATTCGTTCCAACGGGGGATCTACTTTGTCACGGAAACATACACACACAGAGAAACAAGAGAAAGGTGAAGAGATAGAACAGTGCACAGTTAATATTCAGTCATTATTAGAAGAAGAGCACTAGTATGCAGATGGCCTGTCTTGTTAGTAACCACACCTGGGGTCAATTCACGATAGGACGTAAACCTTGCGGGAACCCCCTCACGCAATTGGTAACACCATAGCCATATCAAGATGGACGGTGAAGACCTAGATGCTTCTCCTCCTCTCGAGGCCATTGCAGGGTCTCAGTCTCGTCAAAGTGAGAGAAGCAGTCCGCACTGCGGCCCATCTCATCCCGGGCGGCCCAAGCGAGTTCTGGGAAAGAAACCGGTGCTAGTGATGTATCAGCTGTGAGTTGTGAGGGGGGGGACTAGGAAAACAAAGGAAGACAGAAAACCAGAAGAGGAACGAGAATCGTACCTCGACTTGAGGGATCCCTTTTTCTGCGGTGTCCCTGAAAAACTCATGCCCCAGGTAGGACAGCTCGGCCGGCTTCAGTCCTGATGCCGTGGTGCGGTACACCTCGCCCCAGTAGCAAGGTGTTGTGACCGGCGTGGGCCCGTCCTCGAACCTGACATCCAAGACCACCTTGACCACGCCCTGAAGGCAGACCCGGATGCCGTCGACGGTGAAGGGGGGGCACTCAGCTGCGAGGTACCAGAACGCGCTCACTAGCTGTCTCCGAAGTCAGCCACCGTACATGTAGCCGGGCAGTTGTGTGTCAGCTTGCCTACCTGGCTCAGTCCGCTGGCGAGTTCCACTTCAGACAGCGGCACTAGTTCAAACAAGCTCAACATGATTGGCTCCTGGATAAGGATACTCTGCGGCACCAGGTCAAAGACGCAGCAGATCCGGGCCACATGAGGATGCGAGACTCTAGCCAGGGCCTCGTATTCTCTCAGAAATGTCCTCCGCGCAAGGGCCAGTTCTCCGGTGCGGCAGTGCTGGACGAGGACGGGGCTCCCCCTACGAGCCAGAGCCACGATTCCGCGATGCGGTTCTCCGGTGTGAGGAAGCCTGTACGTCAACTCAGGCGAGCCGTCGTTGTAGACGACGAGGTCTGCCGGTCGAGGAGGAGGGCCGCTGGTCGTGGAAGTGGCCATTACGAAGACGGTGCTTCAGTGCCGAGATGTTTCTGGGGGTGGTTCTGGCGATGGTGATGGTGTTGGCAATGCAATAGCAATGTAGCGGGTGGCTGTCCTGAATCTTTATTCATCCCTCTCAGGATGTAAGAATAGCGACGTACACGTAAATGACACATGCAAACGACACGAAGGAAGTAAAAAAGAGGTCATAGGCACCCTTCTGCCAGGGGTCGCCTTTAGTGCCGGGACGCATGCGTGAGTAACGGTGATCTCAATAATGGACTGTACTACTTCGTAATTCTCTAACCCTCGTGCAGCCACGTGTAGCCACTATAGCTGTCTTACAATAAGCTGCACTTTATTCCTGAACAATCTAACGCTACCCAACGCTCTCCAAGCTGTCCAACGCGGCGTGTCAGCACTGTCGTGATCCCGCACAGCGATTCTTCGTACCGGCATGTGAGAAGCGTGCATCATTCCCCTTTG
Organism: Ilyonectria destructans; assembly: GCA_020740775.1. NCBI lineage: Eukaryota > Fungi > Ascomycota > Sordariomycetes > Hypocreales > Nectriaceae > Ilyonectria > Ilyonectria destructans. Next base: position 682,136 of record JAHEWK010000022.1, read on the forward strand.
TCGAATAGGACTCGGACCTCCTGGCCGGGTGAGAGGACAATTCCGCCCTCAACACCGGATCCTCGGTGTCGTCTGCCCCAGAGGCACTGGTGGCCGTCTCGTAACGCTGAAAGATGCGACACAGCACGTATGCCATCTGCACCTGGGCAAACTGCTGACCGATACACAGTCTCGGCCCCGAGTTGAAGGGGATGAACTCGTGTGGCTTTGGGCGCCAGTGCTCCCATCGCTCAGGCCTGAACTTATCGGCGTCCGGGCACAGATCTCGACGCCGCTGCATGACCAGCGTCGAGTAGGCCACCTGCGTCCCAGCCGGAACGCCCAGAGGCTCGTCGCCGTACTTGCCGCCTCCTCGCGGCAGCGCCGTGTCCCTCAGCGCCACCCGGACGTTGAAGGGGACGGCAGGATACAGGCGAAGAGTCTCGTTTATGATGGCTTCCAGGCGCGACATGCTCTTTAGCTGCGCGTACGTAGGTTGGCCGCCGGTAGGCAGCGTCTCCAGAATCTCCGCCCTCAGTCTTCGCACCACCTCTAGTCGGCGGCTGAGCTCATACATAGCCCACGAGAGTGTGGCTGCTGTCGTATCGCGGCCGGCCAGCAGAACGGAGACGGTCTGGTCCCTGAGGGCCTTGCGGTCACTGGTACGGCTGGCCAATTCGTCAAGGAAGCTGGACTGCTCGTCATCTTGATCTCCCTTGTCGGCGACGAGCCTCGGGCCCGCCTGGCAAACCTGCAGGACTCGCTCGACGTAGCGGTTCACGAAATCGTCAACGATTCGGAGATTGAACCAGAAGCATCCTTTCGGGATATACAGCCTCAGCTTGGCCGCTCGCACGAGGGCGTTCTGAAGTCGCTGAGTCTCGTCGAAAGCGTCGGCAAATTCCCGACTTTGGTGCCTAGATGAAACAAAAGTCAGTCTATGACTTGAACGTTCGTTGTGTTGTAATGAGTAGACGGGGGTGGGTGGGTAAAGGTTGAAGCTGCCTACCGTAGCGACTCGGCGTCGTTGCCCAAGAGCACACTCGTGGTCACGTCGAGTGTGAAGCGGAAGAATGCATCACGCATGTCAACGCCTCCGCCGTCGACCAGGTGGACATGGGCACTTGGCCCTCCGCTGTCCAATGGCCCCCCATGCTCGATCACCTGGAGAAGGGTGTCCACGTGCGATTCGAAGCAGCTCAGATCGCTGATCCGATTGCTGGCAAAGTAGCGCCGGATGAGCTGTCGGCTGTCCTGCCACCGAGGTCCGTCTTGGGTGAAGATACTGTCCCCGAGGAGGTCACTCCAGGCGTCACGGAACTGGTCTCCCTTCCCAAAGTCGCCGAACTGAGTGACCAGGACCGCCCCAATGTTCTCCGGATCCGCCGTGAAGATGACGCGCTCGTTGAGAACGCGGACCTCGGTGGTCCAGAGAGTGGCGTTTCGGAGCAAAGTATCGCGCCAGTACGTGTAGTTCTGCCGAGTCAAGGTGGCTTTGATACTTGCAGCGAGAAAGTCGAGCCCTAGGACGGTGTTAGTCACCACAGATCTCACCATGGAGCAGCGGGATGAACAGTAGGACGACGGTGGACTGGGATGCATTATCATGCATAGACCTAGCCAGACGCAGGAACAAGGAGAGAGACACAGACCGAATGGAACTCGAGTCTTGATGCAGGGGGCATAACTCCCCAAGCGCTTCACTCGGATGCGCTCGTGGAAGCGGGCGAAGAGAAGGAAGAGCATGTAAGTAATCATGAGCAAGGTGGAGGCAGACGCCAAGGAGACATGCTCCATCAGCGTTTGGACAGACCCCATCTCGAAAGTAAAAGCGGTGATGCCCAACAAGCTGAAGAAGGAGAAGAAGGGTATGGGTAAAGTATCTAGGTAGGCAAACAGCGATCCATATTGCCAGTGTCGCCATGTTTAAGGCTGGGGCCTAGAAGTAGCTAGCTATATAGCTGCTACCTCCGAGCCCAAGTCCAATTTATTGTGCATCAGGCCACACAACAAGGACGCATCAAAGATAGAACCTCGAGGGCATGCTCGAGTCCGAGGTTGGTTCCTGGCCCAGGTACCGCTGTGGAGATGGCAGGCCGTGCATGTAGATCTGCAGCCTGTACAGCGACGGGACGTTGCGTCGCGCTGAAAGTGTGGTAGTCGAGCCTTGTCGGGCAACTCGGAAAAGTAAGTCCCAGCGGAGCAACCAGACCGAAAGAGAGGACCTCTACCAAGGAGTCCCCACGACTCACGCACCGCATAGTCAGTTGTTTCGTCTTACTGTCTGTCTCGTCCGCCTTCTGCTCCGTTTCTTCGGCTTGAAGCCAACCCATGGCCGCCTCTTGTCGAACCCGACCCCCAACTGCTCGGAGTACGGCTACGTCATCGTTCTTGTCAGCGTCCCCTTCCATCATCGCCGCCAACAAGATCCTCGACGCCAACCTGACGTCGGAGAGCATGACCTACGTGTGGCTGGCCAATTTCTGCGGGCTGCCGTCCGTGTCGGTTCCCGCGGGCTTCATCGTCCATGAGGGCCAGGAGCGAGCCAGTCAGGAAGCCGACGAGCCATGCGGGGGGAAAAGCCTGCTCGCATTTGCCGCCGAGGCAGAGGCTGTGGGGAGGGTTGGACAGCTACTAAATTAGTACAGACATACGTATGTATCTAGGTATACCCAGTAGGCAATGGAATAGACACACTAGACATCATGCGGGCGACATGATCCATTTTAGTCCTCTTCACAGCTACATGCTGCATGTTTGACTTTGTTTCCTGAAGCCAACCTCGTAGCACAGATAAATCCCCACCGTGGGTAGCCCTGCCTGGAGATTAGTCCGTCGCAGGTGGCAGGGGTACCTTTTCAAGCTAAAAAAGCTTTCGCCACCTTGCGATCAGCGCGACATTCGTCGAACGTACGTGACATTCGTCGAACATACTTGACACAACCCTGTTACGAACGTGTTCTCGCCCTGGTCTAGTGCCTACTAGCTTCGATACTTTGTGACGTGCGTGCGCTTGGCTTTTCTTTTGTTTTTTTTACTCCAGACGAGGCGTCTGAGGAAGTTCGTGACGATAACGGTGAGTCACAAGGAGTCATATGCCCGGAGTGGGTACCGTCGCAGCGTCCATCAGCGAACTCGGGTCTGACTACGTAGGTGATGTATGTAAGTGCTTTGAAAGGTGTAGGCACAGATCTACAAGTGCAGACGCCTTTCGAGGGACTAGCGCGTTACATTTTTGCTACTCCTCACTTTCGACGTATTTGCGAGCTGCTGAGGGGGCATGCACATTTCCATGGCCGGTACGGTGTGGGTGCTGGAAATGCTCCTCGCCTGCACCTTACCCGGCAGGGAAGACAGGACCGTCCCACCAAGTTGAGGCATGCCCAGTGCGTACGCTGAGAACATTGACTGCGGGCACTCGAGGCACTCGTTTTGGACAAGAGTGACGTGTGTGTGTATGTATGTATGTGTGTGTATGTATGTATGTATGTGTGTATGTATGTGTGTGTGTGTGTATGTGTGTGTGTGTGTGTATTAATCTAAAGGTTATTTCGTCGAGGTATTGCCCTGCTGGTCCGCTCACATCAAATCCCAGCTCGCTTATTTGCCTAAAAGCCGGGTATGTATCCTCCTATCTACAGAGACTAATGGGTACCTCTAAGACCTTTACCTAATCGGCTGCGGATTTTGATTAGCTCGTATAGCTTGATAGTCACGAAGTAGAAAGCCTGATATGGATAGAGTAGTAGTACCTAGTTCCGGCAGCTCCAGCTAACAGCTAAGCCCACTATTCCTAGAAGTCTCTGCAAAGCGACAGATCAAGGAGTCTTTGAACTGGCGCAGATTCTAGTAGCAGAAGAGGGATATGCAAACTAATGCATGCTAATTCACTTCTAGCCGATTGAACCTTTCAGATGCTTGCGGCCTGTGTGGTCAGTTCAGGCTTGTAAGCATATGAGTACAGAGCTCTCCTCCAAAGTTCCTGCACAATTTCTGTCTAGAATGTTGTGGCAGAATTCAAATCAATGTAATTTTTCTTATAACGACAACTACGTCTCAAATATTTCCTGCTTGTTTAGCAATGATCCTTAAAGGTCACCCCAAAGGAGGACAAGAAGAGAACCAAAACATGAGCCTCTCTACAGAGGCAGTTGAGCGGATCTCCCGTCACAGCAATCTCCATTTTGCTTTCCATGTATTCTCAGCGACCGACGAAGGCCGTGCGGCTGGGTGGATGACGGCTGCTTCTCGGTACTAGTACACCCGTCGCATCCATAGCGCTTATATGGTGAGCCCTTGATGCTGACGTGGGCGCAGTGTTGCCAGGATTGGCAACTTTGGCATCGGATTCGACCGAGCTCATCGCCTGCCACGCCCGCAGGTAAGCTCGGATCCTTGGACGCTCTAGGTGCTGTGCACAACGGTGCCTTTTGACATATCCCTTGACCTACCCCTTGACCATTGGCTCTAGCTTGCCTCTGAGCTGGTCCTCGATTTGCTCTGCTACGGGTCTTAGCTTTGCCCTTCTTCTTTTTCGAAGCTGAGATCCGACCAACGCGTCTAGTTTGACTGCCTTTGCGTGAACCAAGTGACCCTCTAAGCACCTCCACGGAACCCTGTGTTTGTCGCATCATCTCTTTGATGGCCTTGGCCTGTTTAACTGTGCGAGGAGAGCTTGGAAGGGGCCGCCGTGGCTTGGATGCTTCGAAGGACCTTTGCATGCTCGCAAGCTCTTCTCGAAGTTCTGCGTGGGCCTCGCCGGTCATGGGAACGAACTCGTTCATCGTAAATTGTAAGTCGACGAGCTGGCTCTGAAGGCTGAGAAGGGTGCTGTTGATGCTCGGCTGCCATTGGGAGAGTGCCTCTTCCAACAGAGTCCGCAGGCTTCCGAGTTCTCTGTTGAAAGAACCTAAGAACGGGCCCTTGATTTCGTCCATTACCGTAGCAGCAACTGCCTTACTCAGTTGTTTCCCGTTCTCTTTCATGAAGGCTTGCATCCCCTGTTGAACTCCAGAAACAAAGGGATTCAATGGAGAGCCCTTGAGGCCAGGGCCAGCATAGCCAGGCCAGTGCGGCGGGAATGTTTTAGTGGACGGTGCGTGTGGTTGCTGTGCATGTTGCCACTGTAGGTGTTGCCACTGTGCGTGTTGCTGCTGTGCATCCAAATGTTGCTGCTGTGCCTGTTGCTGCTGTGCCTGTTGCTGCTGTGCCTGTTGCTGCTGTGCCTGTTGCTGCTGTACCTGTTGCTGCTGTGCATACTGCTGCTGTGCATCCAAATGTTGCTGCTGTGCATGTTGCTGCTGTGCCTGTTGCTGCTGTGCCTGTTGCTGCTGTGCCTGTTGCTGCTGTGCATGTTGCTGCTGTGCCTGTTGCTGTTGTGCGCACTGCTGTTGTGCATCCAAATGTGGCTGCTGTGTTTGTTGAGGTGGTGTTCCTGGATGTGTAGGGGTAGGCGATGGAAACTGCTGGTCCGGTCTGGCCCAACCCGGTCGAAAGGGTGGAATGGGCGAGGCAAAGGACGGCGGCTTCTGAGGCTCTCCGAATGTCATAGTGAAGTGAAATGAGAAGTGACAGAAACAGATGAGAAGGGGGAAAGAAAGAAAGAAAGTTCCGTGACTTTTATGAGTGCAGAGCCCGACAAAGAAATCGTCAACCTTTCATTATACAATGTTCTGCACGTACACACAGTGCACTTACGTATCGTACAGGTTGAGACGACATGAGTTTGCTATGTACATGCCATCTGTCAGAGACCTTGATCGGCACTGGCTCCTGGGGCGGAAACCCGGACGAAGCTGGCTGGCCTACTCGAACTGCTAGTAGGACCACATGTCAGGCCCCTCATCAGGCACCGTCCACCTGTCTGCTGTAGATCCTTGACATCTAGCGACACCGGGATCCCCTTTAGGACGCATCGTTCCACCCTTTGTCGTCGCTTAGTTACGTAGTTACACACAATACACACGTGGTTGTGCTAACCGAAACCCAATCCGCCCCCGTCCCCCCAATCCCCTCAGATACTTGCTTCCTCCACAACACGACCCCTGAAAGGTTGTAACTCCGTGACGTAGTGCTCACATGGGGCACACAACATGTGTCAGTATGGCTTCGACTCCAGCTCGATTGACGCCAACTCGATTGAACGCCGACAGGAGTCAAAACGTTCCATATATCGAGATCGCCGCTTGTCACATTCTTTTCTTCTCTTCTCACGCTGATACATACTCCGTACGTATGGTACGGTATAGTTATTTTCTCCTTGCATATCTAATTTATCTAGATAGATCAAGATCAAGTGCAATATTATATACAAACAGTAAATTCAATCACGTGGACAAATATCTCTTAGGATAAGTGAGGGCGAGGAAAATCAGGCAATGGCATATACCTCCTATAAAACCCTCCTCCCGACGATTGTGCAGTAGCTTAACGGTAAAAATCCTCAAGTATCTCCTATCAGTATGGGGCCTCGGGTTCAGCTTCTTAACTTGGGCCCTGATCGGATGTGTCGCTAAACATTAAGTTAGACGATAGAGATGCATCGAGCCTGCATAATAATTCTAGCCATACTGCATGTACCCCCGTCTGTTAGTTATGAAGGATGGAGACAGGGCTTACCCATTTTCGGCTCACTGCGGCAGCTTCACCCCACCAGCTTTGGGCTATCGCGGCCCAGAGTAGAAGGTACACTGATTCCCACCTATTTTAGCCTGTGATACAAGTCCTAGCAGTCCCCCTCCATACAAACCACAACATTTCAGTGGTCTTGTTTTTGGTGAGTCTTGCGTTCCACGTTACACCGCGGCTGTAACAGGGATGTGAAGTTCCGGCTGTCCGTTGCTGGTGCGGCACCTCGTATTCGCATTGACTTGTACTGACGAAAGATAAGGTGTTTTCTTGGCGCGACTTTTCAAAACCACTTGGAAGAGAACATCTATCTCAAATTACTCTCGCCAACCAGAGCATTGACCGCGTCTACAGCCATCAAGTATTTCAAATGATAGCTTGAGACTTGCCCCGGTTTGTGGAGATACATTATCGGTAGCACTGGCATACGCTTAAATTGAGGTACCTGGACAGGCAGACTGTGGTAAATCGTGAAGTATTGATCTACCAGGAGTGACGAATGAGGGTATCTCCTCGCGTTCGAGAGCCACTCAGCATTCGCTATTCTAGGTGGCGATATACTGTCAACGCGCTAACATTTGAAATCCTTGAGGGCTGTACCATGTTCGCCACAATAAATACGAGATTGGAACTTTCGTTTGCTCCGAACCCCCTGTCCTGCAGATCTCACCCCTTTGAGCGCGATTACGCGCGTAGCTAGCTCATGGTCTCGCGAACGAAGGAGTGGGTGGTTCACTCGTACAGCAACGACCAACATCGAGTTAGCAGGGAATGCAACAGACATCGGTTACCATTCGAGGGTGAATGAGTTCTGCTAGATGGAATGGCGTCACCGAAACTACCATGGCTCATGTGACATGGCAACGATGCGCGACACACGGAGCCTCGGTTCGGAGCCGATGGTTGTTCACTTCCAACCTACAAACTGGTAGCAAAAGTGAGTTGGGTTTGCGACATGGGAGCTGCCAAGTCGTAGCCAATTTGAGTAACAGAATCGTTGAAAGCTAACGACCAACAGCCGTATCACGACCAACAGGAGTGTAACGACCAACAGGCGGGTCTGTGTCTGAGCGCGAACATGGCGTAACAGGATGGAAGGATCAGCGTGTACGGAAAGAATGAGGGAAAAGGAAAAACTGAAAGGAGCCAGAAGAACAAGAAAGGAGAGAGAAGAAACAAAGAAGAAAGACAAGAAAAACAAGGGAAAAGAAATTGGAGGAAGAGAAATGCTGTACGCGCAACAAAAGCCGCGCCCGGTAACAACATGTGCATAATGGAGCTGAGCAACTGCAATTCTTCTGATCTACTAGGCTAGCGAGCGCTGCTCGAATCCACCAGGGATCTTGAACTCGAGCATAACCAACACGATCGGCAGATTGTTTGAATTGTCCCACGGCTTTTGCCATCCGAAGAGAGGATGCAATCAATACCAGCTCTCTGTGTTGGTTGAACGAAATGCAATAGCGTTCCAGGCTAGTAGGTGGAAGATGCGAGTTGGGTTGTAGAAATACAAGTGTCGCCGTGATGCCATTGCCGACTTTCCATCTGTTTCCACGCCGCCGCTTCTATCTTGGCCGAACACAGCGCCATGCCTGACAACAGCTTCCCTCAAGGTCCAGCTCGTTCGAAGCCCCGGCAGCAGCAGCATACCGAACACTCCGGGGAACGAGACTTAGACCTCGGCGGCCAGTTATGGAAAGGCCCAAGCCCTCAGACGGAGCTAGCTCCGACCGCGCAGCCGCAGCTCTCTAGCCCCGGGCAAGGCGTTGGCGACTGGGGTCCTGCCTCTGCCTCTACCTCTGCCTCTTCCGCCGACTCCGCACTGTCGGAGCTGTGCCAATTCTGGTACAACACTGGATGGCAGCAGGGCGCCGCCAGCCAGGGCTACTCCCCGTACCAGGCCATGCCCGGTGCCCAGGCGGCACTCCCAGCAGCCAGCCCTCAGTTGCCGCTTCAGACGAACACGACGGCGTCGCCAGCTGGGTATAATACCGTTACCGCCCAGGATGCGTGGTGGCCGCAGCAGGGCCAGCTCCTGAACCCGCCAGAGTCTGGTCTTCAGTCTCTGCCCCCTGCTCCTGCTGCCGACCTCTGGCGGGGCTCCACAGGCGGCGGGCTTCTGGGACCGTCCGGCGCTGACAGCGACCATGATCACCGGAACAAGGCCAGATGCTGCTGCACATACAATGAGCTGCTCATAGAGGCCTTCCGCAGCAACCTCGGCCAGCCACTGAGCCCAAAAGACATTTACCAGTGGTTCGAGACAAACACGCATATTCCTACAAGCAAGAAAGCAAGCACTTGGAAGATGGGGATTCGCCGGAATCTGGCTTCGACCAGGGTGAGTTGTGTTGGCGTCCTGTATGAGAAGGCGGCCCGACTGATTGCTATCTAGACGTCCAAGAAATACCGTCGAGAAGGGGGTAAATGGGTGATGAGAGACCCACCATGATGCGAGGCCATATGGGATGCTGCATGGTGAGTTGGGGATGGCTTGGATGTAGGACGTTCGACTAATAGGATAGAGGCCAATCATCCGTTGCAATCATCGCTTCTGTTACTATCTTGTACGTACGAGCTGAATGGGCGGTCCCTGACACCGAGCCCCCACAAAGTGACGCCCACATGGCCATCGCGGGTTTTAGGAAGCGGTTCCGCCTTCTATACATTTCTTGGTTCTGGGCGCTCGGCCCATGATTCTCGTGGCCCTGCAGCCGATTCAAGCTCTTCTTGCTTGCGAACTCTGTCGGACATAACGAGCAGGCGTGTTCGGTCGAAAGGCTGGGGGGCGCTGGCGAAGAGACTGCGGAAAGAAACTGTGCAAGAAACTGATTGCTGGCACCTGGCATTCGTCCCACTGGCGGAGTTTATCACAGAGAAGACAACAGCCGCTATCTTCTATTAAATTCATAGCCGGCATCATCATCCAAGGCCACGACTGGCTATTTATCGCGACTACTTATGAAAATAAAAGGGCAACCCTATATCACTCTATAAGGATCGGGGATACAGAGACCGAGCTTGGTGTCTATAAGATTGTGGCATCAGTGCAATGTCTCCAACGATGGGTTGAGAGAACATACTGGCCTGCGTTCAAAGCTGATATTTTGGGGATGGACATGTCACGAGATTGATCATTGAACTCATGGCTTTGATATCTCGTCACGAATGCTGCATGACACCGCGTCTAATCAGCCAAATGAAGAACAGACCTAAGGGGTACATGAGCTCATCGCGTTCCTCTGCTCTTACTTCCGTTCGGTCCAAATGCATACACCTACGGGCGAGATCGTCTCCGTTCAGTGGAGGATGGAGAAACATCGAGAATGGACTGGGCGTCCGTGGTCTTGACTACCTGTCGTTTCCGATCATGCATGGGGACTTTGATCGTCGCTCTGGTCGGAACGGCGTTTAACAGGGGAGTGAGTGACCGTCGTGCATAGGTATGTGACAAACCTTGAACGCTTGAACGAACGTCTTGCCGTAGTGTCTGCCGGCTTCGATGGTGTGCAACATCGGGGGATTCCTTTGCTGCAGATGGAACGAGTCATGTGCGCTCAAGGAACCTACGTAGTAAACGAGTAGCTCGTACTGTTGGTGTGGAGGAGTGCTAGTCTCCTGGAAACGGGCCTCTACTTCAGGTACAAAAGAGTACTTCTGTCATCTGGCTAATAATGGCTTCTTCATTAACAGTAAAAGCTTATCTCAAGTAGCTTTCCGTACCCTGCTCGTAATCTGAATTTCAGAAACAGACCCATCCATTTTGGGGTTTTCGTGGCCTGAGTCGCCCCCTTCCTGGCGGTCATACTGTGCTGTCGGCCACCGAGCACTGATGACGTTTGTGTCGCTACAAACACGACATTCAGGGGTGATGCGACGGAACACATCGTGGAGACATACTACGTACGTCTCGTCCGTGGCGTCGGCGTCTGCAGAGGCAGAGTGCCGAAATAGGTAAAGTGACGACAAGAGGAGACTGTGTGGCAATATTCTCATCGATATGCGCTCATCGGCCCCGCCGTTCAGCTACCGTATCGACTCAACAGGCCACAAGGATTTCAAACGTTCAATGCACTAGTACCTAATGTCAGATCGTGTGTATGTGTGCATGTGTGTATGTGTGTATGTATGTACCCGGCGGGTTGACTAGCCTGCTAGGCCCCCACTCTCCTGGCGGAGAGGTGGTATCACAACCCGTATCTGCGTCGCTTGCGTATCCGTATCTTCTAACTTTAAAAATATACAACTAATTATATAGAATAGCTATATTTAATATAGCTAGAAAATAAAATACTTTAAGTATTTAAATATAGTAATTAAAAATATTACAGTTTTTTAAAAGGTATTTAATAAGATATAAATTCTTAAAGAGAATATATTTTACTTTTTCCTATTAAAGTTTCTTAGGAAAATATTAGGAATTTTAAAATTTTAATGATATTTATTTAATAAGTATTAAAGATAATTATTTATAATTTTAATAAAAATATAATAAAGTACCTTAAGAAATACTATTATATAATAAAAATATTTTAATCTTATAAAAAGCTATTTATAATTATTATATAATTATTCTTAAGAATATTTACTTTATTTTAATCTTTTAAAAATTAATTTAAGAATAATCTTTTTATAAGAATTTTCTATTCTATAAGATATATAATTACTATATTTTAGTATTTATCTTATATTTTATTTTTAATATTTATTAAAATATTCTTATATATTAAAAATCTATTCTTAAAGGTTATAATAAATTATATATAATAGCTATATTTTTATGTATATTTTTGTATATTATTATATACTATACAGTATTTTCTATAAAATTATTAGTTCTTTTTTCTAAGAATCCAGAGAGATATATTTAAAAGAAGAGTATTTCCTACTATTATTTATAGATTTTCTTAGAAATTTATAATAAGAATATATAGAACCTAATATTTTTAAAGTCTTATAACTCTTTAATTAAAAGCTTAAAATATATAATCTCTTGACTTTTGTATAATTAAATAGTAATACTATATTATACTATTTTTTAAATTAATTATATATAGATTTATTCTATTTATATAGATTTTTAAAGTTAGAAGAGACGGATACGCAAGCGACGCAGATACGGGTTGTGATACCACCTCTCCGCCAGGAGAGGTGGGGGCCTCGGCCGCAAGCTTAGTCAACCCGCCGGGTATGTATGTGTGTATGTGTGTAATGTGTGTGTATGTGTATGTGTATGTGTATGTGTACGTGTATGTGTATGTGTATGTGTATGTGTATGTGTATGTGTGTGTGTGTGTGTGTGTGTGTGTGTGTGTGTGTAATCAGTTGCAGCTGACCTATTAATTCGCCTGCTCTTCAAGAAGAGGTATTGGTTATGCATACTAATGCAAGACTAATGCATTGAACGTTTGAAATCCTTGTGGCCTGAACAAATGCAATCTTTCAGAGCTAGGTCTGCTAATAACCAACGGTTTTGGAGCCTACTCCCGCATCTCTGTAGATCACTTCTTTATTCAGTTAATTACGGGGCACTAGGTATAAAAGATTGTGGGCCAACTTATCAAGTCACTACGGTACTTGGCAACGAGGCCCAGGTTCTGAAAGAGAGACCGTTACTCGCGTGACTCAAGCCTGTGCGCTAACACGACATGCGTGTCTCTTCGACAAACCTATTACTCCGGTCCCATGGCGATCCGGACATGTCGACGCACCACCGTGCTCCATTCCCCGCGCACCAAGGACCTCGGGCTGCCTCCGGAATACATGGCCTGAGCCGAAGACAGGAGACGCACGTCACAGAAAAGGAACTAGGTGAGCAATTTCTCCGTATTTATGTAACTGGGTAGCTCTGTACCCATGCAGCTACTTTGTACGCTAAGAACAGGGGCGGAAGGGTGCACACCCCCACTCGTCCGGATTGATGAGGGACCATTGGACACCCTGGGACAGGGTGGCTAGCATAGGACGAAGCTCTTCTTCGTTGTAGCCGGAACTGCGAACGTGCGTCTCGGTCTTTGATCTGCTTAGTCTCGAGGGCTGCATGTTCGCGGAGGTCGCCTCACTTACCCACTCCTGGCCTGTCAGATCCTGCTGGATAAACCGGTAGCACAGCGCCGCCAGCATGCTGGGAAGAATGTGGACAAATTTTCGGCTCGGGACGGTACTCCTCAGGAGAGCTTGGGAAGCAAAGCGGACCACAGCGTCGCTTTTGCTCGCGGCCATGATCCGGTCCAGGAAGGGGAGAGGGCCTGGCCAGCTAAGATCGTAGTCGATGACGCACAGGACCTCGATTTCGGCACTCCGTATGGCCGATCGGTCGTAGTCTTGGTTGTAGTGAGCGGCCACGGAGTTGACCAGCCCCAAGGCTGCCTTGGGTCCTTCGTACTTGGCCGCAATCAGCAAGGCAACGCCTCCCAGGAGTCCCAGGGTCTCGGGAGGGGGTGGGTTGTTGCCCTGGGCTGCCATGAAACGATCGGCGATATCCATAGCCAGGAAGACGGCGTCTGGTCTTCCCAGGTCTTGACATACGTGAGCGATGGCAGCCGCCATCCTGGGTCTCAGGGTGGTGACATAGTAAGACGACATCTGCAGGCGTGGTCTCCTCTTCTATGCGCTTCTTCTTTCAGTCTTCGGGCAGTCTATTTTCCCAATTGAGCTCGGAACATAGCCTACCTCTAGAGTCTTTTGGTAATCGAATATCTCATCCTGGTATTTCTTGAACATCTTTATTCATGGTTCTGGCTTCTGAGACTCTGAGGGTTCGATAGTTATATACTCAAGCGCGGATGACATCCTCGTCTCCTCCCGCCCGGGCACTGCTACCCAACATGGCACAGTGCACATTCTGCACAACATTCGGATCAGCGTACCAGTACTACACTTGTTACGTCAAAGTCGCTGCGAGCGAAAACTAAGCACGCTACTCTGCACGTCAACCTGAACGTCAACCTATGGGAATGGCTGTTCCTGCCTCGTCACAAAGACAAAAAAAAAGCAACAAGATTCAAGACAGATTTAGACGCCGCCCTCGGTTTGTAGGACGGCCAAACGAGCACAGTCAAAGCTAGAAAGGAAGGCGTGGTCTTGGCGAGGTGAACATCTAACTTTTGTTGGAATGTTGATTCCCTTAGTCTCGCTGGCGTGTGGCAGCTCTATTGTATGGTACCTCGTTCGCACTGTCAGCGAGCATGAAGAGTCCGTCTGGTGTGGGAGAAAACGCACTGGTCGAAGTAAAGAACGAATCTGGAATCGGCGGCCGTGGCCGTGGCGATGGCCCAAGCCCATGTCCAGACGTACGCCCACAGGGCGATGTGTGAGCTATGTGAGCGCATGGTGTATGGCGGGATAGCGGACCGGGACGATCGGCTTATATGTAATTCATTATCGGGCTTGATGTCAAACAGCACATCCGCAGTAGGACAGCCGGTAATAGTCATCGGCTCATGTTGGTGTACAGGGTAAGTTATACAGATGACGGATCATGGCAGCCTCTCGTCTATGGCCTGCCTGTGCGTTCGAAACATAGACGATAAAATGTGTTAGATTCTTGGTACTTATGTGGCTTGACGGCGATCCTTTTCGTCTTTCAAGCCTAGCCAGGCTATTTGTTTACTTATTCGTTTTGTCTGTCTGTCCGTTCGTTTGTTCCTTTTGCGTATTTGCAAGCAGACTCATTTTCAACAATCACCAGGTACATGTGACGGCGGTACGTAACTCGGGATATGGTGGCGTAGTCTGCAGACATGAACGCGAACACTTGCCTCGACTTTGCTATATTGGTTAGCGGATACACTTTTCGCGCGACAAGACGTCGTCGTGTAAGCTACAGATCTGCATCCCACGGTGGGCGATCTACGTAGCGTTGTAGGAACATCTATGTGGGCCAGTTACCCCCCCGATGGGCATGTATCTCGACGTGTGCATGCCTACCACAGGGTCTACCAGAACATCCGCCCTCAATGCGTCCTCGTTCCCTTCGCCGCATGGCGTGTCTTGGACAGAGTGTTCGGTACGTATGACACGTGAGTCAGGCTAGCTTCTTATGTGTTCAATCCTGATCAAAGATATCACTGTCGTCTATACACATAGCCCATGTAGCGTACGCCATCAGTATTTGGTTGCATTGCAACATTCTGTGCCCACCTTGTCCTCCTGTCTTTTCTCGAGATATTGGTCAGTACTTCCGTCAATCACGTTTCAATCGCAATCAGCTATAAGGTGCCGTGAGAGACAAAATGGCAACCTTCTCGACCTATTGAGTCCTGCAAGTATCTCCTAGTGCACTACCCTTAACAAGAGCGTAGTATTGGCCATTTCAGGAAGCCCACATGTAGCCAGCCACAGGTCACCCTGTACCTAGAAAAAGCTGTCATCCCATAGCGCTTGCAAATCCTATAAATAAAACGGTTGCCTATTGAATCGTCAGACCTGTCAACTCTAAGGGGAGAAGAAGAACATGATGAAGAAGGAACAAAAATGACCAGCATCTCGAGACACCTCTTTCGTCAAATTTCTTCTCCTCGTATCGAATCTGAAGATCAAGTTTCATCCTGCTTGGCGACGCCTATCTACGGTTCCTGCAGTCACACTGAGCCGCATAACGAATTTCCCCCGCCACCGTTTCTACGTCCTAACTCAACGAGCATGGTAGCGAGAAATGAAGCTGGCTCACTGAGACCGCCGAGTCGGACGGACGTGGAAGGTGATCGGCCGGGCATGACTGCTTCTGCGGCTTCCGTCGCTCAGTTCGTGCACCCGTTACCGCCCGCTTCACCGGTCGTCATCGGATGTGCCACTATCGGAAACAAAAGTTTGCTAAGCCAACAATGTCACATCGTTCACGCACGTCGCGCAAGTGAGGAGTCTCGGGGGGAGCAAGCGGCTGCCCTCTCATCCGAAAGCTTCTCACGCGTACACTGGGAGGTGACTTTCGAAGTCAAGCGCATTGCAGACCACTACAAAGCCACCATCATCTTCATTGCCCAGTTTGACCAATCTCTGTTTCAGCACCACAGTGAGTCACCGGTATCTGGCAGGGTACTGGTTGCGCACGGCTTGCGCAACACAGAAGTCCCATTGAGGATCTCGTCCCAGATATACAAAGTGATTCCTTCGAGTCGGAGCTGGACAATCCAGGACGAGCTGTCATTACCTCCTCCGTTCAGGTGTGGGTACAGCCGGGCATTTTGCAGAAATAAGACGATGGATCCATCGAGACTCGGGTCCCGAACAGTGCTGGTCTTCTCGAGTTTGTTCCTGTGCGATGCCGCCGATCCGTGCAATTTGTCTAATTTGTACGACGACGTAGAAACACTGTGCGAGATGGTGGAAGCATACTTGTGAAAATCCCCGAGGACACAGAGCATCTGTTTCCATGAGTCACAACACGCAAAGCACATCGACTCGGCAGCAGGGTCGAGACCGGGGAGCAAAAAGGTGCGCAGCAGCGACGACTGGAACATTTCCCTCGGGCCAAATTGCTTGTAAATGCGGGCTAGAGAGTGAATGAATTGTGGCAAGGTTTCTAGTGGGAGTGAGGGTATGCATGGTATAGAAGATTTGAAAACAAAGATAGGAGAAAAAAACAGGAAGATGTACACAGGAAACGAGAGAACGTATGGCGGCGATGATGCTTGAAGTTTACGTCTCTCGACTTCTAGTGGATTTCTATGACAGCAACAGTTTGAAACCACCACAGCCAAAGACTGATGATTGACTATCATTCACCCTTGGGCCCCAGAAGTCTGCAGCTGCAAGCTAGCGTGGTACTAGGTAGGGTCCAAGGGAAGACTGCCGTGGCAAGATAGCCATGTGCGACATTTCACTCCTGAAAGCTACAGCTGTGGCGTAACACGCAATGTCTTGTATTTCTAGGAATTCTTTACAGGAAATAGCTGGCGAAATGTACGAGCCGAGACATGTCCTGACTCTGTGGCATTTTTGTCTTATCCTGCTTGAGAAGCTAACCACGGGCCAGGTGGGCAACAAAAGTTGGCACACATAGGACGCGACAGTTTGAACTCAAGCGATACCTAGATAGTCAGGATTGGTGCATTACCAAGTCTCAGAACAGTTGCCAGCGGCACCTTGGTTGGCGTGATCTTGCTGGTAAATCCTGATAGAAGCAATGAGCCAGTACGCCTCGATAAACTCGAACGGGTTTGTTGCCACAAACTCGACGCAGGTTTTCCCCCCAGCTACAGCTGAACAGACTACATCGGTCTCCCAAACGACCTCCGTGCCGGCCCAGTCCCCACAGAAGGTGGTGTCGAAGACCAACTTGTTGTTGCGGAAATGCGCATCGATATCGCAACCGGCGTTGCCGTTGAAGCGAGCAGCGGGCTGGTCCCAGCTTGACGGGTTGGGTTCTTGGTTGCTTATGTCCAGAGGAACATCGGGACGGGAGAAGAACCAAACAGAGATGTGGCTCGATGTCCACTCCAAGG
Source organism: Ilyonectria destructans (assembly GCA_020740775.1). NCBI lineage: Eukaryota > Fungi > Ascomycota > Sordariomycetes > Hypocreales > Nectriaceae > Ilyonectria > Ilyonectria destructans. The sequence goes on from JAHEWK010000022.1 coordinate 699,187, forward strand.
CGTAGACTCCACCTCCATTCTGGTTGAAGCCGTTCCCGTAGCTGACGGGGTCGCTGGTGATTTGACTGCACCCGAGATTGCAGTCTGGTTCTTTGAGTACCGTAGATGCCGTGGTGCCGATGTTGTCCATCGCGCACCCGGGACTGGTGTGGAGCGTGACGATGTTGGAGGACTGGGAATTGACGCCTTCAATGATGTCGATCTCCCCGGAGATAGGCCAGTCGGGGCCGTGCAGCCACATGGCTGGCCACACCCCACAAAGACTACCAGGCATGTGGACGATGTCGGCCACGAAGAGACCTCCGGACCAAGACCTGTTCGAGCTCACCCGGACCGACTTGCGGCCGTTGGTGGGATCAACGGTGGTGTGGTCCACGCCCATGAAAACGAGTCCATCTCGGTGACCGGCCAGACCCAGCTTCCTTGCGGTAGAAGCGTCCACGTAATCAACATACCCGTGGGTCGGATCTGGCTCATCAAAGAAACCGAATTCTTGAAAGAAGTTGCTCGAATCGTAGTTTGTTTCGAGGATGTAAACAGCGTCGACAACAGCGTCGAGAAGGGCCCAGGAACTGAGCAGGATCAAAGAGGCGCGCATCATCAGATTAGCGGGTCGTGAGCGCGGAGTGAAGAACGAATTTGAAGTGGCAGTCGTCAGATAAATTAGAGACCTGACGGATGGTCGGGCACAATGAGTCACGAGCACATGCACGGTACCGCGACAGGGACAATTGACGCCAGTAAGCGCTGATATACGAAGGTCAGTGTCTGGCATGCAGAATCTAGTGTGATCGATCGTGTTTTAAAAGTGACGTGGATGCTGTTCGAGTACGATACTGGTCGTATTCTCTCGAATAGGCAGACTAGCTTGCCGTAGAGTTATCCTTGCTCGAAGACTAGAACGACGGGACGTTACTGCGAGACGAGATCCGTAGTCGAATTGAGATGCGGCTGGGCTCTGCGACGAATCTGTCCTGGGCTCAGGTCACGACATGAGTTGGGGTTGGGTCACATACGGATAATATTGTCTTCGTAAGCTGTAACGCGAAACAGTTCTTAGGTCAAAACATCACCTTGTAGTCGATAAACTTTGAACAAGCTTCAACGCCGGCCTGTTCACGCCACGCCCCTGCAATAATTCCCGGGTCTCCGCCTCCAGCCCCAAGGACTTGCGAGACACAACGCCACGATGGGAGCAAAGTGTTTCAAAACAGGTGACGGAACTCGCGTGAACGCGACGCAGATGTGTGCCCGCTCTACCGAAAACATGTTTGGGTCGTGACGAGGATAGTGAATGTAATTGTTCGCCGGACCGTGGATTTTTGGGTAACTGTCGGCGTCGGCGACGGTGACGGTCCTAGTAATGGTACGATCGGAGTCGCTGCGGCTGATATCGCTGGAGCAGTGGCCGAGCATTTCCCAGGCCCTGCCCGAATAGTAAGGCAGTCAGGGACGTTAATTAGATGGATACCTCAGGCCTCTACGTTCAGGGGCTCGATGACCTTACACAACTATGGCCGGGGGGACCACCCGGCTACACACACGCAATACACACGTTACAGTCACCCGAGTGCCACGCAAGCTTTCCAACAATTATGGCGCCCTATTATAGCTCTTAAAAGGAGACGCAGAAACAAGCAAGTGCTAATACCAGACTCACATCCTAACATATCTGACTGAGACATGACTGAAATAGAAAGGGGGCGGCTGGATTGCAGATAGTAAGAAGCGTTTGGGTGTCTTAGCTTGCATACTCAGTACCAGAACCATGACTGGAAACTTTCTAAATGAGTCTCTCCTCAAACTAGGGTTCAAATATCAATCTACTGTCCTCCGCGGGTATCGCCACCTTTACCTGGACTCTTGCCGACAGGATCAACTTTAGTTCAAGGTTCGTCCTTATATCAAGCCGTGCCGCGAAACCTCCGGACTTTCTGATCAGATGCTTGCGACACTCACCGCTTTGCTCGCTGCCTTGTCAGCTGCCACGGCCTCAGAATATACTGGCAACTCTTCTCCCAATCCTGGCTCCATATTCGTCACTCCCCATGATCAATATTCATCCTCTGTCGGTGTTCTGGGCTGCAAGACCGCAATAAGGTAACTGCGGTCTTGCAGCCCAGCGTGCCGATGGTTTTCACTCCGCCGCACTGGCAACTCGGCTTGGCCCCGGCGGTCACAGGACCGACACGGTGGAAATGTAACTAAATGGCCGAGCGTATATAAGTATGTAATGGCCCCCCTGGAACGGAAATGCGTTCTTTCGGCCGCTATAATCCGTCCGCCCGCCCACCCGTCCCATTCCTCTTCCTCGAATTTGGTCCTCCTTACGGCGGCCCCGGGAAATTTCTCCTTCTTCCTCTAATTATCGTTCGGCGCGGGGCCGGGGATGCATGGCTGGCTGACGATCAGGTGAAAGCTCACCCCATCAATCGGACAACAAATCAAATGAGTCTTGGTTTTCTCCATCTGATTAACGAGGATCTGAAGATGAGACTTTGGGGACTAGGAGTTGCTGAACAGAAGGCATGATATGCTGGGATATCACATGCGGAGCAGGGATCTTAGGATTACGCGTAAAAACAGTAGATCCTTCAGGGGCAGACTCTCGACCAAGGACAACGTGAATTCACACCAATCTGGCATCCATGGACTGAATACACGCAATGGTTGACAGAAGTCTGCTACTAGATCTGAGACGGTCGCGGGCTTGATCCCCCGGATAGTTCTTATCCGGCTCGGATAGCGCCCCGTCCGTGCAACACCACGGTATTGAATGAGGGACCTGATTTTGACACATAGTCTCCAACTAAAAAACCGAACAATTCCAGACGAGCCTTTGCCTCTCGCTGGAATTGAAGTAAAGGAAGAAGAAGGGGCAAAAAAAAAAAGTATATTTAAGCGACTCAACCCACTCAAGCGCAACTTGCCCCCCTTCAATCTTGGACGGTCGTGCTTGTTAGCCGAAGGAAGCGGACTTCATTTGATACCATCGCTACTAGCCTCCAGTCAGCAGCCCAGCTGCTTCGTCTCTCTACCGCTCAACCGCCCTCCTTCTCTTCTTTCGTCGATTCTCCACCCATTCTCATCTTCGGTAGCTATCCTAAAGGCCTGGGCCTTCACCTTGCTGACATTTCTGCGACCATCATGGATGACCCATTCGACCCCGACTTCAACTCTTCTGACCTTGAGCTTGATGAACCTGACCGCGAACCATTCGCTACCAGGGGTAAAGCTTCGTTGGATTCCATGCTACGCTCGGCGGTGGAGGATCGCAGGACATCCAAGCTTCGAAAGAAATCATTGAAGCTGCAAAGCAGAACCCCTGGCGTCGAGGCGGCTCAGAGTATGTGGACGAGGAGATTCAGATCTTTCCGTGAAAATACCCTCCGTGTAGAGTGAGTCCATACCGAGGCGTTGCATTCCTTTGCAATGAGAGAGGCTCATTCATCACTCCAGAGCACGTGTAACCCCCGATTGTGACCATTTGGAGAGATTCATAACCACAATTGTCAAACACATCCGGTCTCGGAACCCGGATCGCGAAAAGAACGCAGTCTCACTCGAAACTATATCCCAAGGCCTCGAGTTGGTCACCAAGCACTGCGTCTTCGAGTACAAGGATTTCAAACTCGATCGCCATGACCGGTTTAGACTCAGTACGTCCGCTCTTCAGACCCTATGGAAATCTTTCATCGTCACTCATGAGTCGTCCGCGTAGGCTCCACTGTAGAAAGGATGATCAAAGAAGGAGTCGTCACGAGGGAGCCGGCTCGCGCTGAGCTCATGTGGATCACGTGGGACATCATCCACAGAATGAATATAGCTATCCTGCGCGATGCTATCGAGAACGGTGTTTTGTCTTGGGACTATGCCATTTACAAGGTCCTTTTTCTCTCTTTTCAATGCGCCCTAGCCTGCCGAGTGGGAGACATAATGAAGACTGGCTTGTACGAATCTACAGTCTGTCTCCAATATCGGGACATCAAAGTCAAGCTGTTGAAGCAGGGCAGCGAGGAGAGGCTTTGGGCCGTCATCACGCTGAGAGCTCTCAAGGGCCAGAAGTGAGTTGCGACGTGCCCTTCCCCTAATTATTAACTACTTGATAATTAACGACTCCCGCGCCCCCCCCACCTTTTTTTTTTGTGTGTTTTTGTTCTCCTTCCTACCACTAGGAGCAGTGAATTGTGCTGACAATGTCTTGCCCACGTTAAGGCTCGATCCAAAGCGTAGTAAGATCATCGAATTTGGCGAGGTGACAAATCCCGACCTCCACGCCTGCTGCCCCATCAAGATTCTGCTCATCTGGGCTATGCGGGTTGGAGCCACCTCTTACTCGAGCTGGGATCAGCTCCTTGCCCATTTACGGAATCAAAGGTCGTCCACGCTCCCCTGGACCCGACCGCACTTTCCAATTTTCTGTGCCATGGAACACGGTGGTTCCCGGCTTTTCGACTTTGAGAAGCCTGCCGCGACTTCCATGGGATCCCGGATTTTGTCGTGCGGAGCTCGTCTTATCGGCCTTCTCGGCCGTCCTATTACCCATGACGTTCGCAGAGGAGCCGCAAGAGAACTGAGCCATTTACCACATAATGTTCCCGGAACGAACTCGGAGATCGCTCGTATTGGGCTTGGCCACACCCGGAAAGCTCAGGCGATGGGTATCACGGATGATTATGTTGGCCATGTTGCAATCGATTTGTTCGAAAGGAGGCGTGAGGCAAGGCCCGACAACCTACCTGGGCAGGGAATCCGAGTTAACTTCGCTGACTCGGCTTTTGTCAAGTCCAAGAAAAGAAAAGCTGCTACCATAGACGGGGTTTGCGCTCGCCACTCGCTGGATCCCACAACGAGAGCAGGCAGAAGCATGGCCTCTTACTATGCCGACAAAGAGGAATGGGATGCTTGGATTACCGATAAAAAGGCCCGCCTTGACGGATCTTCTGATGTCGCTTCCAACAACGCAAAGTGGGCGGCGCACCAGAGTCTTGTCGAACAGCAAACTCCTTGTGATACCACACAAAATGTGGATGAGCCCGACACTATGCCTTCTGCCGGTGCTGATGCCGGGGGATGGACGATACACAACCACAAGACCCCTGACGACCAGACCCTAAACCTTTTTGAGCCTGCAGGAACTGACCCTTCGCTCTTGGGTAGTAAAGATGTCTTGACTGAGCTGAGCACAGACAATTCCTCGGCCGCGGAACGTTTAAATCATCTTGATGATCAGGACAATTTGTGTTTATCGGATGACGGCGATAATATACCTATCGACCCAGCCTTGCAAGATCTGTCGGATTTTCTCTTTATAGCGTCTGGTCCCGCGCACGATCAACTCGCCGCTCGGACTTGCCTCTCTCCCGAGACAGAAACGTCTTTGCCGCGCAGTTGTGCAGCTCTATCGTCCGATCGAGCAACGTTCTGCACCTTTTTCTCTGCAATCAACGTCACTACTGCCATCAACCCAAGAAGCTTTGTTCGACATAATTGTCGTCCATCTTTCACTGGCCACACTTCACGCGATGAGGCATCTAAGTTTAGGTGGCCCTGCCCCAACGCCATATTCGGCTGCGAAAAGACATTTGTGGAAGCCTACGTTGCGAACATGCATCATGGAACGTGCAAAATCAGGTCGTTCGAGGCCCATCAAAACCTCATCAATGAACAAGCTAAGCGGCTGGTTTCTTGCTCTCAGTGCTCGGCGGACTTCTTCACTCTCAGAGACCTCAAAATCCATGTTGAAGATGTTCATTTCATCCCCAAAAAATGCGTTCGAGAGGGCTGTTCGTGCCAGGAAGTCTTCAGCACGAAGACTGCATTACGAAAGCATGTCGATCAAATCCATCGGGGCTGGACTACGAAAAGTTGTCCTGCATCTGGGTGCGCCAAGGCATCTCATGTCTTCACTACCCCAAGGAACCTTAAGTTACACCTACAAAAGAAGCACAACTTCTCGGAAACTCAAGTAGCCCCATACATACCAGCACCGCGTGCGTCACCTACGTTCAAGCGCCAGCGGTGTTCACATCCCGATTGCACGACCACCGCCGTTTTCGCCTGTCGAAGAGAATATCAATCTCATGCAGCTCGTACTCATGGTGCCTATGGCGACGATTATCTGCTCTTGGAGCAGGCGTCTGGACTTCTGTAGCAGCGTCCCGGAATCTCCGGCTACCGTTTCATTTCAGTCATCAGTGCCTTTGAGTTAGGGGCTATCTGGGCGGCCTTCAAAGATCGATAGATAGCCATACGAACGTGGCTAACACCCTCCGAGATCGGATCCAAGGTCGATCATACATTTTTGAGTGATAGAAATGGAATAGAATGGCCGGTAGTCTCGAATTGAGTCAGTGTCTCGGACCTTCGTTCCGGCAACCCGGCAACTGGGCAAATTATAAACCGTAGACAACAACCCAAAATTGAAGCTATCACGACGCTGTCAAAACCGTCAATGCATACCTAACATTAGCAACACGCACATACACACAGAATGCCGGTGGATATAATTCATATGCACAATATCATTATAATACACTATTACTGTTTCTAATTGGAGACTTAGTAGATATAATACATACGACTCAACTATCTATTTTCTAATATAACTACCGTGCTGGCTCCTTGTCGATAAGATCAGTTGTCCCTATGCTTTCCGGTACCTGTAGTTATTGCTATCATTTGATCCTGGTGGTTTCTAGTATCGTGTACGCCGCCGTGTTCTTGTTATGTTGTAATCTTGTTGCTAGGTTGTTGTCTTGAATAATGAATGGGCCGTCTCTGATCTAGTGCAATTTACTACGTATTCGCTGCCATCGCATGTTTCAGAGCTATTGTGGCATCAGCCACGTTCAGTATAGCCATCTATCAATCTTTGAGGGTCGCCTTGACAACCCCAAACAAAATAGCTATTTGATAAATGAAACAGTCGATTGGCAAGTTCAATATTGTCCCCAGTTGAGAAGTGCATATTGGTGCATTATATAATGGACTTTTACATATGTTGGTGACTGTAATATGGTACTAAGACCTTGCTGCCTATTTCTAATCTAGGACGAGCACAAACGCGGCATACATATCGCGGCATTCAGATATTCTAAGTACATACACACAACACATACGTGATGAACAAAAGATTCCCTATAAAGTCTCATCTTTCATTAACTAAGTCATCTTTTATCTTTGTTAGTCATGTACGTAGACAGCTGCTTGATGTAACCCGCCAGATTAATGCTAATGATCCTAGAATAGGTCGATCGATGTTTACTTCAACTACACTCTATATTATGTGCCTGGAAGATGTTAAAGAGATATCGATATAGAAATACAAATAAGTATACAAGCTCTCCGCTCGATTTCCTGGAGAAGCCTAGGTTTTGCCTGGACATTCGAACCGGCTATCCAACTCTCCCGCTGACTCGCCCGATGTTCTCTATATCCTCCGCCTCGCTCGCCGCAGCCTCAGCTTGTTTGATCTTGGCTACTGCTCATAGTATTCCCAGGGATGGCGGATCCATAGGTGTGACACCTCACGACCGGTACTCTTCTTCCATTGGCTGTTTGGGCTGCAAGATCAATACCAATCGTGTTGCTTACTGGCCAACGGAGGTTGGATGCGACAACATCTGCGTCAAGGTCACCTACGAGGGGCGTGAGGTTCACCTTCTGAAGATTGACAAATCTGGAGGCGCTTTTGACATTTCCTACGACGCCTGGAACTATCTTTACGTGGGGAGATCTGCTGCTGATGATCCGCAACTCGGCGGTGGGCTTCCTATGAAATATGAGACTGTCCAGCCCAACGAGTGCTTGCCCTTGCTCGACAGTGGCAAACTGCCTCTTTCCGCTGCCAACAGCATGTTGTACGTTGCCTATTGTTTGTCCCAGCCCAGCAGCTGGGTCGCTCAAAACTACGAGCTGTACAACATCAATGATTCTCAATGCACAAATGGTGTCGACGAGCTTTGTACTCTCAATCTTATCGAGTCGAACCTGCCGTCTTGCCCCTCCACACTTGGCGCGCCGGGCAACCTCGATCTCAAGGTCAAGGACATCCCTTATAATAGTGGCTGAAAAGGAGGTATGGAGGAGGCGGAAAGAGGGAAAAAGAGGAGTAAAGAAAGGGAGGGGAGGGGGGCGCGACGACATTGCCATCGCGTAGCTGAAAGCGGGCTTACTAGTCTGCCGCCTTGTACTCATTGTTACTATGCTCCAATTCAACAGACAGAAGTCCTAGAGATTTTCCTAATTACAAAGAGCTACATCCCAAGTGTGCCCTTACCACACTTTAAGGGATAGTAAGCTTGTTCAGATACATGCGCCAGTCACACTCCCAGTATTAAACACCGTAACTGGCTCTTCCTGTCCGCGGTTGACAAGTGACTTGGGGATCTGTGCGGAGTATACACGTTATCGTTCTCTCATCTGTCAAACCATCTTTGAGACGGCGCGACAGAACAAAGGTCGTGCCGCCTCACGCCTCGTCAATAGCAGTAGCGGCGATTATCTACAACGGACGATCGCGACACGACTTGTCTCACGGTTCTTGATCCACTAAAGTGCAACAGCCTGTAAGTAGCTTCCAGAGAGCCCCTAAAAAGGTTCCCTACTTGTCAATTTAGACGTTTTACATGTCTTGAGGGTGTGTGTCGTTTGAAGGGTGACGTAAATAGAGTTTGAATAGGCGACATCGGCAAGAAACGAAGAGGTCGACTCTGGTGTTTGAGTTTGCGACATGTGTGTCTGCACGATACAGCGTGAGTTTGCCGCCTTCAACTACATGATATTTTGTTACTGCGACGTTTGTATCCGTGTCGCTCAGCTCCGTGGTTAAGGTATTTGGTTACACCACATGAATGTTCCAAGTGCGACATGTCGCGACCCGATGGTCGATAGAGAGATCTAGCGGACGACGCGCGTCGATCTTTGTCTTCAGTTGCTTTCACATGTCTTGTGTTGCGCAAGGTACGTTGCTATGACACAAACATCCGGAAAATATCGTTCCAAATGTGCGAGCGACCGCCTTGAAAGCTGTGACTTATCACTGGGATCGAACAGTCGCAACTCAGGGCAGACACGGACATGGCGACTATGCGTAAACAACTTATTGGTAATACACAACGTGGCCGTTGTACGGACGGTGGCTCATGGTGTAGTACCCATATCGCGTAATGATGGCACACGTGTCTGGTATACTGTAGTCACTCTTGTGGTTCAGAGTTCTAGAAGGTCTAAAATTTCTCTATGGTCCGCCCAGAACCGCATTCAATCATACAACTTGTCAAGCTAATCAGTATACTGAAGATCCTGACACGAACATCTAGTTCTGCATTCTGCCAAGGAGATCCAATTTGTTAAACGTGATGTCACTTCGCTGACGCATATGTTTCGAAACACTTGCCCAAGCCAGACAATATTGAACAGGCTTATTTATGGGAAGCTTCCGCTCGTGTCCCATCTTTCTTACCTATTCCGATTATGAAGACTCTAAGCGGTATCGAAAAAAAGGCGACACGATGTTACTGCTGGTGTCTTGAACTCCTCGCTAGAGTGAAGAACAAAACTGAGAAAGCTATCAGGTACCAGAAAAGGGGAAGACAGCCCGAGCGAGTCCGGGGACGATACTCCCCAATTCCAGAGCAGAGATGTCGAGCCCAAACTAGCCAGGCCCTGACTGTGCGGAATGGATAGACGGAGATCACCACATCTATTTGCCTACTCAATAACCAGGCTCCACTATAAAAGGAAACGGGAGAGGAAGGAGAAGGAGACAGCAAAGAAGAAATCCTATCGCTAAAACGCAAGAATCGGCAGCAGGCTTGAAAGAGCAGGTAGTTGACACAGTTTGTCTTCATCAATACAATTCAATAGACGAGAAGCATTTGCACCTTTCACTGCCAAAGAAACTGCATGTTTCTTGCACGCCCACATCCGATCCGCATGCCACTCTTCCTTGTGGAATGGGGGGGCTGTCAAGCCAGTGAAACGAACGGGTTGCTGCCAACCGGAGCGAACGATCTAGGATTTAGCGTAGTCGAGCATTCACCCGCTCCAACCCCTGGCCCTAAGACCTTAATTCTCCTACATGAGCAAGGAGTAGTTCATTCATACAATGTCACGACACACACATACACACATACACACATACACACATACACACATACACACATACACACATACACACATACACACATACACACATACACACATACACACATACACACATACACACATACACACATACACACATACACACATACACACATACACACATACACACATACACACATACACACATACACACATACACACATACACACATACACACATACACACATACACACATACACACATACACACATACACACATACACACATACACACATACACACATACACACATACACACATACACACATACACACATACACACATACACACATACACACATACACACATACAGCTACCACTATGTCAAGAAGGAAACCAGCAAGCTATTATGCCTGAGCATCAAATTCACGAACCAGGCATCTGAGGCGGGCTTTTCCCCCTTCTTTTTTCCGCAAGAGCTTCAGAAACCAACACGCTAGATCTGATTGGGTCGGGTTTCGCTCCAGTCCTATCCTTCTTCGTCCTTGCCTTCTTCACCCCCCTCTTCTTCATACTGCCCTTCCTCGTCCTCCTCGTCCTCATCATACCCGGGCTGTATCCTCACAGGTGCTTGCGTTCCAGACCCCACCATCGCGCTACCGCTTCGGCTTCACCCGCCGACGACGTTAATGCCGCCGAACCCTGGAGGCCGTGTCGTTCGCAGTCGTATCCCAACCGGCTTTGCCGAAACCACAAAGTCTCGCATCCTTCGGCTGCGGAACAAGGCGAGTCCAGCTGTTGCATGTGTGCGCCACGTTCTGTGAGACGATGCTTCGTCGGTTGTTGAACGCGGTATCGCTAATAAAACCAGGCGAGATTCCCTCGAACCCAGCCGAGCGATAATGAGGATAGGTCGTCCCCTGTCCTCCCTACCTAGGATCTTGTTCACTGCTGTTCGTCTTGAGGATGAACCAACGATACCAGGCATTTGCCACCTTCTCGGATCCCACGCACCAGAGCCCTGCGTTCATCGTTCTGCTCTGCCCGTCTGAGCTGTTCCAGATGCTCACGTCGCATATGCAGACCATAACTGGATTCCAGCTGAACACGGAACCCGTCACATACACATTCCTCGACGACGATGCCGACGTTAACATTTTCTGCGCGAAATGCGGCGCGGACACGGCACTGAAGCTCGACGCCCAGCGAGAGGGCTTTTCGGACCTGTCCTTTGTCTTCAGCTTGCTGTACTACCTGCACAGCCAAGGCCTCGTGGAGAAGCGGAGGCTGCGGAGTAACTTTCTGGAATACATCTTCCACCCGGTTGACGAAGACGGGCTAGAGACGCCTAGAATGCCTCGGTCAAAGTTTGCCAGAGAGAAGACCGGCATGGACGAGGCAAGGCCGAGCTGAACGCTAGGTACTAAGATGCTGGAATGTCGGGCTGCTGGGCTACTGGAACATAAACCGAACTCTAGGGGCCCTCTGCTGCGGGAATATAAGACGGACTAGCAACTGGCAAAAATTGCCAACGGCTTACCGAACCAGCACCAAGCTACAACGAAAGCTTTTGGCGTCTGTTCACCCCAGATACGACTACGAAGGCTGGCCCGGCTGTTTTAAGTATGTGTTGGCAGAAAGGTGCCAGAGGTTAGATATAGGGTAGCAAGGGAACAGATACATGCATATACATGTATACAAGTACTGTTGGAATATGACCCTGTATTACGAAACCTCTGATAGATCGATATCCTGACCTTAGTCAGAAGGGGGGTCTGATAACCCCTCTTCTGGCCGGTCCGGGATGACCGGCACAAGCAATCATCAACATCATCATCACTGCTTTGAACACTATCCATTTGATCAAATTGACCGTAACGGATCCAACAAGTACTGTTACGAGCTGCGCGGCTTTCCCTATAAGCGCATACCAATCATAGTATGAAAGAGCCTTGAATTCTAACAGAGCAAAGGGCGGTCTGCCGCCGTCTAGTACGTTGGAGCGGAGCCCCTTCAGTGGGTCTGCGCGGACCAATCATTCCTAGCACCTTGCAACAAGTACACATATGTACGCATGCATATACAACAGAAAAGAGATGCTGTTTTAGCCCCCTACGAAAACAGGTTCCGTTAACGTTTTAGAGTATAGTTTCGGGCTGTCGCCGTATTCATACTACCTCCTGTTGGTGCTGGAAAATAGTATGAAGATCTAAGGAGACAGTATGGAGCGCGATCTTGCTAAGGCATGCCCGGCAATCTTGGTTGATCATGCGTTAATGAGTAAATAACTCACGCACTTGTTTTCTCTCGAGAATTTAGGGAACAAAACAACCAACAGGTATTCTGTCAACCATCAACAAGGGCGCCAAAGCTACATATAGAGACTCATGAGGATAATAGCGATTGGATGAAGGAGAAGGAGGAAAGACTTGAAGAACATGGATGGGATATGACTGATGGGTGGTGCAGTTCACCGAGACACAAACATCCTGTCCGACATTTCTCGCGGTACATGGTAGGAAACGTGCACCATCGAGACATGGCTTCCTAGCCCCTAAGCCACCGCGTTGGCACTATCTATGGTGGTGTAACTTTCCCAGCTCCCTTCCCTCTTGATATCGACAACCTCGCCATGCCCTCTGCAGTCTTGCACGGCGGTACTTTCTGTGCTGGAGTGGCGACGAGTCCCTTGGCTGGCGATGGAATTGATGCGCCTGCCGCTGCGCCTGGTCACGACAACACCGTAGAGCGGGCGCAGCGCCGGTGCGTTGCCGCAGATGACACCCAGGTTCGCCTCGACGGCCGTCCAGGTCCACAGGTAGAACCCTTCCCAGGTGACGTCGTATGTCTTCTCTATCACGTAGTAGGACCAGTAGGCTCTCTGGCAGCCGGCTACGACGACGATGAGACCACCGCTGAAGAGCAAGGCGAGCATGACGCGCTGGTGTCGGGGAAGGCGCAGCTTCAGCACGATTGGCAGAGGCAGCACGACGACGACGACGTCAGTGATAACGGTGGCAATTGCCTGGGCCCTTGAAAGTTCAAAGGAAGGTTAGTGGCTGAGCGGACGAGCTGGACAGGATGAGGGCAGTTGACCACCTACAGTGCTGGTGGCCCTTCTGGGCTGCAGTGTTGAGGATGGCCAACCAGCCAGTAGGCCTTCATCGGACTGAACACGGGTTAGCCGCGAACGAGCAGATGCAAGGCGTGAAGCAAGACGGGGAGCAAGAAGTCTGCGAGCGAGAACCAATGTGACGTACGCGCATTGCGTCCAAATGACGACTAAAAAGATGCAGATGAGTATCGTCACCCAAACGATCAAGAAGCGGGTCGCCCGGACCAGCCACACAGATGTGGGTGCGATTCGCGAGTAAGTCACCAGTATTGACACCTTGGCCAGTCCCGACGAGAAGAGAAAGAGCGTCTGGGCAGCCAGGGACACCTGCCGGCCCTTGACGGCCTCTGCGATTTTCAGGTCCCAGATGTGGACGTTCCAGCCGTACTGCCGATCCAGGAGAACGGCACATACCGTCACTCCAACGGTGAAGGCCTGCAGAGAGAGAACGTCGTCTCGTCAGCCCGAACAGAAGGGCGCGTGCGCAGTCGGCTCGTGAGAGCGCGAACTGCTAGCTGTAGGACGAGAAGAGGGTGATTGACTCACCATCGCTACCACCATGATCCAATCATCGGGTCCGCACGCCTTGACGACAACTAGCCGAACGTACATGCGGGCGAGGAGGGTCAGGAGAGCCAGGGAAACCAGGCATGTCTCTACAACGATCAGGGTACTCCCCCGCCGAACGGGACTGTCGTAGTCGGGATCAGGCCAGGTAGCCCTCACCTCGGCGGGCACGTCACGCATGCTTTTGTGGTTTCCGTACGGCCGGCTGACTGGTGGCTCGTTGTGTTGCGTTGTTTCAGTCGAACGGAGCAGCAGAGGGAAAAAAGAAATGGGATACAGAACATTGGATAGGGTGCTGGAAGTCACGGCCTCGGGGTCAGGCAACCATACTGTACTTATAAGCCGACAGGCGCAGTTATCAGCGCTCAGGTGAACGCAGGAGCCGAGGATATGGACTCGGGCATGGCTTTACACTTTGCACTTTACGTAGCAGTGAATGCAGAGTGTCGACTTTTCTGCGTTTAAGTTGCTTCTAGTGTGTGTAATATATGTGTGCATGTGTGTATGTATGTGGGTGTGTGGGTGTGCTTCTACTAGTCGAGTTGGCTACTCACATAACATTCATCGCGACGGTGAATGGCTTACATGGCTTGGCGAGGGTGCGGTGGTAGGTCGACTCGATGCACTGAAGAGACGAACGACATGTTCCGTTATCCTCAAAGCTGCCAGTTATACAGCTATCAAAGCAACATCATAAACGGAGAAATAACTAACTCATCGCTCTTTGGGGCTGCGATGGACTGTTGCTATGCTACGAGATGCGGTAGCTTTCGCTTCGCCGCGCTCTCCCCAAGAGATTGCTCCTCGGTGTGTTACCGCGTAAGAGCTCGCTTAAGCAACGTAGCATAAATGTGGATTACGATAACAATTTCCGTGCTTATACTCCGTAGGAATCAAGCTAGATGGACCTCCAAAGTGCTCTCTCAGTGTCGGTTGAGTTGCTGCAACATACTTGAGCCCAGGGCCAAGTTCGCTTCGCCGTCGCTGAGAGGCATTTGATCAATCCAGAAAAATCTTCATACATTATATTGTAAACTATCTAATTTCTAATACACACAGCAGGGATATCTCCGGCGGCCTCGCTACTTCTTATGTTCGCCATTGAGACGTGATGTTTGATGACGTGTACTTCGACGTACGGGACGTCCCTCTTCTTCTCTAGCGGCTTGCTTCTTGGTTCTTCCTCGCTTTGCCGTTGCAGGAGGTCCCTCTTCTTCTCCAGCGGCTTGCTTCTTGGTTCTACCTCGCTTTGCCGTTGCAGGAGGTCCCTCCTCTTCCTCAGCTGCTGGGGATTCCGAAGGGGGACTCAGTTGAGAGTACTCCGTGGCGATGCAATGCTCCAGTCCGCTTCGGAATTTCGGCTTGGGCTTTCTGTCCCACTTCGGGCCCGGCGGAGGACTGGCAGCTTCAGGGCTTTGACGGTTCGATTCGGGCGAGGTAGCCTTGGTTAGTGGGAGCTCTGGATAACTTACCACCTTGGATGCCGTTGCTACAGGCAGTGATGAACCTACACTCGTGGCATCCGCAGCTTTGTGCTTCGACGCTATCCGTATGCGACGCCCATACAGTTTGACAAGTGCTCCCATTGCCTCCATAAATACCCCCATGATAACGAGACACTCCGACAACATTATCAACAAAGTCTTCATGTCCCAGTCATCCCTTGTGTGCAGAAACTTCGGATCTCGTTCCAGCGTTACTGCCTCGTTAATCTCTTTGTTCAGATCATGGATTGAATTCCGGAACTTCAGCGCCGTCTCTTGGAAAAGCTCCGGAGTTGCGGTCATTTTGGTTTGCAGTCCGATATCATCGGGCTCTGGCCGTTTAAATATATGAAATGTCGCAAAGGGAATGGTGGGCGCAGACCTCTATGGCCGAGTTGATGACTAAGGTAGCATAGATACTGGTGTTTCTGTGTACGTACGGTTGCACATTAGCTAAGATTCGCCAAACTTGCAATAACCTAAGTTAGATCTTAGATTGTCAATTTCCTGAAATCGGTGATTGCATATATTAAAAAGGGGAATGTAAAAGTCGCGCGTACGGCTGCATGCGCCTTCCTTGCAAAAAGGGTTTAAAGCAAGGAACTACTACTTTAACTAACTGACTGACTAGACTAGTTAACTGACTGACTGATTGACTGACTGACTAATTACGCCGACCCGGCGCGGAGACCTCCCGGCCGCACACACACAGTCACGGCCGGGGGACCACCCGGCCACACACACGATCAAGTGTCATCAACGCGTCGTCCTCGTCATTCTACAACCGAGTGCATTTTGTCCATACTTTTCACCTCCTCACATGATGTTTCTGTCCCCGTTCCCCTGTCATCGCGACGAACACACAGATTATCTGGCCAGGGCCTGAGCGATATCTGCAGCACACTCACAGGATGGGGCTCGCACATCTTCTGACTAGTGGCAAGGCCAACCGACGCTACCGGTCGGGTTTCAGTAGTCTGCAAAGCGTTCTGTCGGAAGGTGGCAACTCAAGAGACTATTCGCAACACGAGTCGTCGGCTACTTGCGTACTGCGAGCCGGCATATAACTGTTCCACGGTCGTCTCGACCGATTGCCGTCCGGGCTCACTGTTCTTGTCAATGCCGCTGCGGCGTTTTGCTTTCCACGTTAATCTACAGAGCTGGCAACCATGGACCCGACAGGTGGTCACTGCAACAATAGACCCATGGCAAGTGCCGGGTTTCTGACCTACCCGCCTTACCCACCACCGCCGTCTTACCCACCGCCGCCGCCGCCGCCGCCGCCGCCGCCTCCGCCATTCGACTACATGTCGCCCTGCCACGGTACCCCGGATTTCTGGGCTGGCTATGGCTGGGCAAGGTCTCTATGGTCTCTCAGCAGCAACCCTTACCCCGATCCACGTGGCTCCCACCACCAGCATCCAGCGATTCCAGCGCCTACTCCATCCGACGTGGGCAGCGTCGGGTTGAAGGAGGTCCCCGCACCGAAGACGTCCAGTGCAGGACAACACATCCGCCAGTCCGAGCTCGATCCCAGCTTGGCGTACCTGCACGAGCGCGATAGGATGATGGTGGCGTGGAGGAAGCTCGGAGTAACTTGGGATCAGATACATCGAGAATATCAGAAGCGTTATGGGTCCTCCACGATGGATGCTTTGAGGATGCGGCTGAGTCGGCTGAGGAACAAGCACTCGTCGATCAGACAAGCACTTACATCGAAAACGGGTCCGAAGGGTAGAAGGCATTCAAGGCAAAGCCAGAGAAAAGCAGAGCCGGAAGAAAGTAAGCAGACCCACCGCGGGTCTCCAGAGGGAGGACTTGCGTAAACTATCAAAGCCTTCTATTCTTCATTTTTTGTTCATTTTTTATTTGCCAAGTTTTATTTTCAATATTTCACTTCCTCATCCGCTCCCTCCGCCTCCCCTCCTTTCGTTTCATTTCCTTTCTTCTATATGCATCGAAAGACTAAGAACAAAGAACATCATATTTCATTCATGCTAAAGGTCTGTCTGTAGGATGACTCAACTTGCTCGCCAATTCATGTTCCGGGCCTTCGCTAGAAACCTGAAGAAAAATTCATAATAAAAGGCTACACGGTGAGGCGAAAAGTAGGCCAATTGAATCACTGGAATTTACATGTATCCGCCCATCAAACGGACTGGGAATGCCGAAAATGTGAATTGATTAGCTGACTGTTTGGCCGACTGAAGATTCGGGATGTGACTGTTCTAAGTGTGCACACTTCACCTCTACCTATACTACGGCCCTTCTCATTAGGCCCTTCCCCATCTAAGGCAAAACAAATCCAACCATTGAGAGACCAGCGCCTTAGCTTGCGTGATGCCAAGCCCTTCCTACCCAAGGCGACAGTAACCTAATCCTAAAAACACTCCTCGTGATGGTTTTGTTTGCCGGCTTTTCTATCCTTTCTTTCTTCTTCTTCTTCTTGTTGGGCCTGTTCTTCGGTTCGTCGACGGGGAATACGGTAAATGAAGACCATCAGTCCCCATGTGTTCACTCCACCCTGCACAGCTGCAACCTGACCAGCCTGGGCTCAATATTAATGCGTGTGGTGGTGAATTCGCTCTATTTTCTTCCGCTGCTTTTGCCTTTCTCGTCGCTCGAGAGATGATATGATGTCATTCTTTGCTTCGATGAGAGATTCGAATAATTTGCGACATAGCTGTATTGCACTTTCGCGCAGACTGCTTCGCGCATGGTTGCCTTGTGTGAAGGAGCTTTTATTCATGATGCAAGCTATCAGGACCGATGGGAAACGGTGGGGAGGCGAGCCTTTGGAACGATTAGGATGGCTTGTTTTTGTGGAGGCGGGTGTGCGAGTGTCATTAATCGTGAGCTGTTGGAAGTAGCCAATCCTCATTGATAGAGCGCACTAGTTGATACTTATAGTTAGAAGCAGGGTCCATCGGCTCACGCAAAGGCTGATACAGGTGGTGGTATACTAATCAGGTGCTGCGCGCAGATACGCAAACAAATCATTCACTAGCCCCTACGGCTCCAACCGTAACGGGAACGCCTACGACGTCGCCGTCGTGTAGTTGGCAAGGTTCATATCCTCCCGCTCTGCACAGAGATTGCCTTGGCTTCTTGCTACGTCGTTGGCATGCAACAACAACGTGATCGGTCGACACACCTCAATGTACTAGGCAAAAGCATCTTCCTCTCCGCGTATTCTCTCCTCTGTTCCACGCACACCGTCTCTATCTCTCACTCTCTCACTCTCTCACTCTCTCACATATCACTTATGAAAGATGCCTCAAGATATAAAAGTTCAACACACTAGATCTGAAAAAGGTCCAAAGCGAACGATGATCTGAGTACATAGGCATGCAAACCACGGATCAGTACGGACCATCTCGACCCCTCATGTCTTCCTAGATACGTCTTACCGCAGAGCTTTCACCAAGAACACGACGCATCGCTCAGGGGCGTGAACCAGCAAGATTAGTGCCGTGGCTTAGCTACTAGGATGTGACCGTATCTAATGTACTACTGTAACAGACAGGAAGAGCAAAGCAGCCGTTTTCAACACTGGATGTGCAGTAGAGACGGATACTCGATGCACAGCGACGACTGACGTTCGCGTCTGAACAGGCTCGCTACACATACATTGCGGACCTCAAGATCTTTTACATGACTCTCAAGACGATGCGACGGAACGCGAATTGCACCATCGCACAGGAGTATCGTCTGCACCAGAAGCGGCGATTTACAACAGATGATTCCGAGGCAGCCACGCAAACAGCTTGACACAAACGAAGTTTGTCTCATGTTGATCCACTGTT
This sequence comes from Ilyonectria destructans, assembly GCA_020740775.1. Lineage (NCBI taxonomy): Eukaryota > Fungi > Ascomycota > Sordariomycetes > Hypocreales > Nectriaceae > Ilyonectria > Ilyonectria destructans. The sequence continues at coordinate 718,247 of JAHEWK010000022.1, forward strand.
ACATATGTGTTGTGGGGTGAAAGTGAAGTGATTGTCTGTCATGTGTCATGTGTCATGTGTCATGTGTGGATGTGTGGATGTGTGGATGTGTGTGTGTGTGTGTGTGTGTGTGTGCGTGTGTGTGTGTGTGTGTGTGTGTGTGTGTGTGTATGTGCTGTATTATATATAGATAGCTGTGTTATGTAGTGTATGGTATGTGGTGGTGTGTCATGTCTCCACCTTGTCAAGAACGTGGGGACACACAAGATGACAGTGTTCGCCATGATACCATGTGCGCAACGACGGCACACCAACACACACCGAGTAGGGTTTCGTTGTAGCTTCCTGTCGCCGAAAGGTCCAATACTGCATAAGATGTGCGTCATTTTGTGCTCAAGCCAGCTGTCGACCAACTCGCGATTGGCCCGGAGCTGAAGGGAAAGAAGACGCAGTGGTGCGGTTTGACATCGCGTAAAGTCGATGCCGATCTTGCACGTAGCATCGGCACCAGCCAGCACATACCAGTTCGACGAGCTAAAAGCTGTCGGCCAAGAGTCTGAGGATACACAAGTCACGGAACGAGTTCTTCCTCAATATCAAAAGACGTGCTGTTCCGTAACTTAGCTGTCTCGGTTGCTCGCTACCGGGGATGCGGACGTCAATGGCGCCTCAGCATCTGACATAACCCGTGTCCATGCGAGACGCAGCGGGGGCCCACATTCTAATACTCGTCGCTGGACAGACTGAGTTATACAACGATAGAGTACTGACTGACTGTGTTCCCATCCGTCCCTACGCTATGATACAGGGCTAAGTCGCTTTACCTAGCTTAGTTATGCACTCGAGTGTTTGACATAGCGAGCATTCATCCGAATGCTTGCTCCTGCAGACCCTTGAGCCCACAATGAGGCAAGTGCACGCCAATCTGCAACCTTCTCACTAGGTCGTGAGTGTCCTGGGAATCAGGCGAAAAGCTATAAGACTTCCTTGAGGCGCACGCCGTCATCTCGTCTGCCCTCTCCCTGGTGCATGTATGCAGACAACAACCATGATGAACGTCGAAACCAAACAACCACAATATTCGGGACAGGAAGGGCAGGAAGGGCAGGAAGGGCAGGAAGGGCAGGAAGGGCAGGAAGGGCAGGAAGGGCAGGAATGGCAGGAATGGCAGGAATGGCAGGAAGGGCAAGGCGTGACACGTCAAAGCTCGCCTCTACCCTCGACTCCGCCTCCGCCTCTGTTCTCACATCTATCCTCGCCTCTCTTATCTTCTCCACCGCCACTCTCGCCATCACTCCCCCACCTAGTCTGGCCACTTCCCCCCTCAGTCTATCTTCCAATCCCGCCCCTCAACGAACTAGGTGAACAGAATGCAGCCGACGCATCATCGTAAGGAAGATCGTACCGCTGCATGCGCCAACGAGCAATGTCGGCTGACAGCTTTCAGTGCCCCGCAGAACGTGTATATTCAGTTTACCGATCCTTCCGAGATGAACCTCTACGAAATCTTCTCTCCTGACGGAACGATAGACCCGCGTGATCTGGAATCCGACGGCAGGGTGACCAACAACTTGCACGACCACATCCCCATGCTGAGGGTCAGTCCTGCAAGAGAGTCGGGTAGGTCTTCTCCATTGCCCGACGGCCCAGCGACACATTTTGACCTTATGGAGGAGAAGGAAGCGGAAGCAGAAGCGGACGCAGCAGCAGCAGCGAAAGCAGCAGCGGAAGCCTTGATGGAGCTGTTTGCCGGGTCGGCGCAGGGAACGTCGACCGGCCAGGGAACCCGAGCGCCTCGAGGGGCGGAAGAAGGCAGAATTCTAGCCCACCGCGATCGATCTCCTACCGCAACGGTCGACTGCTCCCGCCTCAACACCCCCTCCCCTCCTCTCCACAACTGAGACGACAAAGCCGGTGGGACCGCCATGTCGCAGCCGACACGTCCCGGTAGGCGTTCTTCTCGCGCTGTAGGATGAGCAGACGGCCCAGTGCATGGTAACAGCGGGGGATGGTGAGAGGTGGTGGTGGAGCCCCTGTTCCTCGAGCAGGTCGCATGGACGTTGGTAAAAGTCAACGCTGGATGTATAAAGCTAAAATGTTAAAGAGAGATGTTGGAAGCCAGAGTCCAGAGACAGCAATCAAGAGTCCACTGTCAAAATTTTAACTGTTAAACGCCGAAAGCCGAAAACTTAATAAACCTTCTCACGTGGATCTTCTTGTACTCTGTATTTGCTTTATTTTTGGAGTCTTGCTATTTTGCACTAACAACGATTACTATTTTACCTCAGGCACTCAGGCCCACACACTAGCCGAATAGACGCAAGCGCTAAGCGCACGTGATTCTGTGTATGGTGAGCCTGAGAGATTTTTGGCACAATTTGGTGGCTCATCCCTCAGGATACATACATTTTGTATGTGTCCTCAGTTGTAAATTATGTATCCCCATCTGTTACGCCGGACCGATTTCAACAAGAGAATTACAACGCCTCATATCACCTTTAATGCAACAGAAAACATCAAAATAGCTGTGCGCGGAAGATCGATAAAGTCTCAGCTACCGATTGAATTGAGTCTCATTTGGATATGATGCTTCATTGTTGAGATATCGCGGTCGATGCTGGGCGTGCTGCGCAACTTGCTCCTGGTAGTCGACGACGAAGTGTGGTTACTTCCATGAACGGCGTCTTGCGATTATATGTACGATTCCCCAGACGTATTTTAACTCTCTGGCAAGCTCCAACTGACGATTCCATCCGGCTAGGTCGCGTCTAGTCAAATTGCCACCTTGGCCATGGATAGGACGCAATTGGCATCGAGGATTGAAAGTACAGTAGGGTTCAGGCCGCGACCTGGACAAGTGGAGGCGGTATACAAGCTCGTGGTGGATCAGAAAGATCTAATCCTGATTGCGCCTACTGGCTGGGGCAAGAGTGTCGTCTTTCAGGCAGTTCCAGCTCTAAGGGGTGGAATTTGCATCATGATTATGCCACTGCCCCTCCTAGAAGAAGACCAGGTCAGTCTACCTATTCTTGATAGCTATTGGGATAGCTTACCAGACTTGTTTTATGCAGGCAAGATCAATATCTAAGATTCCAGGTTGCAATCCATGTATTCTCAACGCAACCACGAACTCGCCAGCATTGCTTGAAGACATCAGGAATGGTACTTACACTCATGGTGAGCGCAAGCTTTGAAGAACTAGGAACCTCAACTACATGCTGATTCTGCAGTTCTTCTCGGTCCAGAGCTTGCGTTATCTGAAGCCTTGTTCTTTGACATGCTCCATCTGTTCGAAGTTGTCGTATGCAGTGACAGCGGTTGGCTGTTGCCCCCTCAGAGTTACCGCTTCTGCTGCTGCCTCTGACTGTCTCTTGATCACTTGCAGTGTCTTGTGATATGAGCAACAAAGCCCAAGGCGGTGTAGAGCCTCTATCTGCCGTCGCTTAACGCCTTTGGAATGGAGATATACACTCAGCTGCAGCTGAAATCCAGAAGACTCATTCCGCCGTTGTGATCCACACATCACCGCCAAAATGTTGACCAGAACCCCGTCGACTTGTGGTGGTAGATTGTCGTAGCCCCCTCGGACTTGGCTATGAGGCTGAATCACACCACGGAGTGTCCGCAGGAGCAAGGGGCATGTTTTCTCTGCAGTCTCGATGAGTTTGCGCATGTCCAGTCGCTCGAACCCGCCATCTGCAGCCTCTTGTGACCTGTGGAAGGGTTTGAACCTGGCCAGGCTCGCAATTTCCTTCCGCAGCTCTATGGCACCGATATCTAAATATTCAATTAAATGTCCTCGAGATTCCGCCGTACCTGGACCCCCAGAGCGTCCTATGCATGCGTCCAGAACAGCCAAATCTTGATATGCGACTCTGGCAAACGCGGTCTTCCTCCGCGTATTCGCTTGACCCTCAGAGGTGCATAGAGTATGAACGAAGTCGCCAATAGACCAGTTCATTTCATCAACAATATATCGCCAGACCAGGTTAAGCTTCTCTGTGCCATTTCGCCGCTCCCTTCCTATACCGGTATCGGTATTCGCCTGGAGCTCTGGCGAAGGTGACGGCGTGTTGAAGGCTGACAGGTCGCTCATAGAACGGATGGACGAAAGCGGTGATGTTGATGTTTCCATTGTACGTCTCGGCTTAGTTGAATTGTAAGTCGCCCACCCTAGTTATGGCCCACCCCTGGCTTTGGCCCACCCCAAAAACGCGCTCCGCCGCACGCGTCAGATCCGCGCTACCACCTACAATAAATTGTTAAAAATCGGATTTTTCACCAATTGACTTACTTTCTTTTGTATTTTCCTCTCCGTGTTCGAAATGCCTGAATATACAGAGCAGGACCTACAAAACGCCATCGTGGACGTCAGGAATGGTGTTGCCGTCAGGACCGCTGCCACACGCCATGGAGTACCAAGAGGGACACTTCGCGCCCGCCTTAATGGTGCCCAACCTCAACGTACGGCACACGACGACCAGCAGCGGCTCACAGCCAATCAGGAAGAACATCTTAAGCAATGGATTTTGCGGCAGGAGGCCCTCGGTTACGCGCCAACACACGCACAAGTGCGAGCAATCGCTAGCAGCGTGCTTAAACAACAAGGTGACCACAAGCCCCTAGGGAGGAAGTGGTCCAGTCACTTCGTGGAGCGCCATTTAGCCGTCAAGACAAAGTTAGGCCGTCGAACTGACTGGAAACGTATAAATGCGGCCACTCCGGATAATATCAGGCACTTGTTCAACCTATACGAGACTGTGAGCTGGATCCCTCCCCGGCGGAGGTACAACGCCGACGAGGGCGGCATTATGGAGGGCCAAGGCATTAACGGGCTTGTTATCGGCTCCTCGCAGGAGAATCCTAACGCGGTACCAGTCAAAACGATAAATGCCCGGACTTGGACGTCTATTGTGGAGTGCATCTCGGCGCTCGGGGTCGCTTTGAACCCCCTGGTCATCTTCAAGGCCAAAAGTATCCAAGAACAATGGTTCAAGAAGGATTTCCTAGCTAAGCATCCTGGCTGGCATGTTACCTTTTCGGAAAACGGGTGGACAAGCAATGATATTGCTGTCGAGTGGCTAGGGAAGGTGTTTTTACCCCAAACGCAACCTGAGAACCCAGCCGATAGTCGCCTACTTATCGTCGACGGTCACGGCAGTCATACCTCGGACGAATTTATGACTATGTGTTACCTAAACAACGTTCACTTACTCTTTTTCCCTGCTCATACTTCCCATGTCCTCCAGCCCTTGGATCTCGGCTGCTTTTCCAGTTTAAAAACGGCCTATCGTAGGCTAGTTGGCGAGCATACGGCTTTGACAGATACGACAAAGGTTGGAAAGGCAAACTTTCTCGAATTTTATGCGAAAGCTCGAGAAATTGGTCTTCGAAAGGAAAACGTTCAATCCGGGTGGAAGGCGACAGGCTTATACCCTAAAAACGTAGCCAAATCTCTAAATTCTCGATGGGTCGTGGTGGCTAAACGGCCAGCTATACCACTACATGTCACCTCGGATATTTCAACACCAAAACGCGGCGGCGACGTCGTAAAGCTATTTGCTGAGAAGAGCGGCTCTCCCACTTCACGACTGTCTATTCGAAAAGCCGCTGCGGCGTTGGATAAGGTTGCGATGGAGGTTATACTAAGGGACCGTGAGATCGAACGCTTGCGGGTGCAACTCGCCCAGGCAAAACCGCCTAAACGTCGCAAAATCGTCCAAGATCCGAACGAGCGCTTTGCAAGCCTTGCGCAGATACTTGCGCAAGCTAATCGAGAGCCTCAGCAACGTATTCGGAAGGCAAGAAATGCGGTACAAGAGGTCATTATCGTGGGGGGGGAGAGTAGCTCTGAGTCGGAAGAGGAGCCGGCACTGGCTCGACGGTCGGGACGCAATCGGCGACCAACAAAACGCTATATGGAGCGAGATTCAAGTGCAGACGAAGAAAGCGACTAAAGAGCGCCAAATGCGATTTTCCTTGTATTTTTACCATTTAATTTGACTTTGTTGCGACCTAGTTACGTCGATGTACCAGTTGTGCGATGTAGGCTAAATAGAGCGGGCTAAAGCCAGGGGTGGGCCAAAACTAGGGTGGGCGACTTATAGGGACGCTGTTGTTACGTTGTATGATGCTGCACACGGTGTGGTGACCTCATTAGGAAGTTGGGGGATGGCCCACCAAATCGTGTCAAAAATCTCTCAGGCCCTCTGGGAGCCATTACCCCTTTAGGGAAGGCGTCGCGCTGTTAAGCGCGCCCAGTGGGTCTGAGTGCCTGAGGTAAATGCTCTGTACATGATCCAATCTGACAGCACCACCCCTGCACCACACTACCAGTACACCGGGTTCCGTGTGCGGCGTCTTTCTTCACCCGCTTGCCATCCTCATCGTAGCTCTCCGAAGCTGCGAGACTAGCGCGTCTCATTGTTTCATGCCATTGTGGACTCTCAAAATCCTTTGAACGATGTCGCTCGCCTTGTCCGTGGCAGAGGCGGCGATTAGGCGATGCAACGGACGATCGCATCTCGCGAAAAGCTTGTCACAAACAACTTGTCCCACTAGTGTTGATCCACCCGCGAAAAGGTTACCTACTGCCTACTTGTTTGGAGCGGGGTGCATGTGGATGAAGGGGTGTGTGCCGTTTGGTTTGTCGTTTGGTCATCGTCCGTCGTCGTGGAGGAAGACGGCGCGAAGGCGAGGCTTAACTGACGACCCTACCCTACACCACAGGCCTAAGAAAGCATCCGCGACCTAAAGATCTGCTTGATATTGACGCTCGAATGGTTTCAGCTGGAAGATTGCTCACTTAGTTGATTGTTCTACAGTAGACAACTTATAATAACATGTTTATAGTCTTTTTTAATTTTAATAATTAATTTTAATTTTTTATTTTAATTTTTTACTTTATTTTCTGCTCTAGTTTTTTTTATTTTCCTTTTCTTTTTTGTGTTGCCATTTGTGGAGTTTTCGCGACAATGTATCCACACAGTGACTGCATCTGTGCAGAGTGTCACGGGCCATATGAGATCAACTCAAGAGGTAATGCCACTGTATTGCGAGAATACTACGATGAAGAGGAAAGAGAGAAAGCGGGCAGGCGCGTTGACGCGTAGACGCGTTGATAGTCCCTGTGGCCTGCCCCGTGCGCCCTAGTTACGTATGACCCCACCCTGGGTCCAGCACTCCGGACGTTCCCGTCACACAGAGCATTGGATCGGGTGGTCATGTGATCACCTCCAGCGTGCACCCGATCAGCCGCCGAGCATTTGCCGGGGGCAGCCCGAATAGGAAGACGGTCAGAGCAGCCTATTGGCTAGGCGCCTCAGGCCCCCACTTTTAGTGGTAGCGGAGGACCTTATTTTAGTCACGGCCGGGAGACCCGGCCACATACACACACAATACACACACACACACACACACACACACACACACACACATACATACACACACACACACATACATACATACGTACATACACACACACACACATACACACACACATACATACATACATACATACATACATACATACATACATACATACATACATACATACATACATACATACATACATACATACATACAGGCGGCCAATACATGGGCGCCCGGGCGCGCCGCCACCAACTGGCCCTGCGCCCATTGGTCCATCCAAGAGGTGTTAGAGTCTACCAGCGCAACTCCGCAATCGAGTCATCAGTCTTAACCAGCAACAAGGCCGCAGAGTTGGCAGTTTGTCAGCCCCGGCAGCAATCGGGACGGGAAGAAATCCGCCATATCTATGATGCTGTGGAGACTCTGAGGGAGAACGGTACCCGTTGGTTCATGTGGAGCAAGCTCCATGGCGAACCAACTAAGCAAGCTTAGTTGGCCACAAAATTGCGAGACAGTCACCAAAACGCGAGACAGCACCAGATTTAGTAGTAAACTAGGCGTAAAACCGTTAGTGCGGGAAGTACCTCTTTCGCATCAAAGATCAAGTTCTAAAATTTTACCCGGTTCCTCTTCGGTTAACATTAATATACTAAATTGCAAGCAAATCTGATATTGTCTCGCATTTTTGTGACTGTCTCGCAATTTTGTGGCCAACTAAGCTTGCTTAGTTGGTTCGCCATGGAGCTTGCTCCACATGAACCAACAGGTAATAAAGTCTCAATCGCCTGGATTCCGTCGGGCGGGGACTTCGAACTGGCACGAGTTGCCAAGGAAGCAGCACGTCGAAGTACGACACACGGCTCCCTCCCCGAGAAGCACTCATCCAGGGCCATATCCACACATTTAGCATTACGAAAGCGGAGCAATGGAATACCGAAAGGTTCCCGGAAGGAGTGGGAAAGTACTCTAAGACAGTCGATTCTGCGCTACCGGGGAAAAACACACGCAAACTATATGACCTACTCTCCTGGAAGGAAGCTTAAGTCGCCTTTAAGCCCACTTGCTACTAACCCCACGAGATTCCGCAGGAACGTCATATGCAATAGTACAGAAACACACTGATTGTCGCAGCTCCCATTCGTACGGGCTTTTAGGAAACAATGGCAATTGGTATGAAGCGTTTATGGCGGCCAGTTCGACTGCTGGCTCGGTAGAGCAGTGTATTGTAGTCGAACCAGAGCTGATTATATTTGTTACAACTGTTGAATGGTGACAGAGTAACTTAAGACCGCGCTTGTATGTTTGCGGAGCGTGCCTTGGATGGACCAATGGGCGCAGGGCCAGTTGGTGGCTGCGCGCCCGGGCGCCCATGTATTGGCCGCCATACATACATACACACACACGTAAATAGAGTTTGAATAGGCGACATCGGCAAGAAACGAAGAGGTCGACTCCACTACAGTCTTTTCGTGTCTTGAGTTTGAACAAGTGTTGCGCGACGTTTGACGTGTGTTTGTCGTGCGTCATGCGTCGTGCGTCATCTCCAACCTTGTCACTTGTCATGAACGTGATGACGCTTTGCGCGGCGACGGTACACTAATACATCCAGACCCGCCGCAAGAGCCTGATACAGTTCACTGCCGTGGAGGTAGACAAATAGACAAACGCTCTTGGTCGGGAGCGGGTCCGTCAGGGTGTCGCTGTAGGGCGAGGTTTGGGCAACGAACGCCAGGCGGAGCTGGAGAGAGGGCGAGATGATGAGGGTCAGTTGGAGAGGGTCAACTGGAGAGGGTCAACTGGAGAGGGTCAACTGGAGAGGGTTACTTGGAGAGGGTTAACTGGACCCGGTAACCCCGCCTGTTAACCTTGCTGTGATTTATCGAGGAACATATTCATCCTGAACGTCGCAGTGTCGCAACCTCTGCTAAGTTTGAAGCGGTTGGAGGTAGGCATAGTAACTTACCTGATGGAAACCTACTAGAACATGAGTTGACTACGCAGAATACCTGAGTGATAAGACGTCGTGACGCTGAGAAAACTACCTTACGCGTGATCGTTTTGAGGGTCCGTATGCCGAAGCATGCTAGTGCAAATGAGTCATCAGTCACGTACGTACGACGCGAGGTGTTGAACGAAGACACTCTAATGGGAGTCGGGTAATTCATCCCTAGCTCCCGGTACGCACCGTCATGAGTTAGGAAGTATCCCTTCCTAACTCTATTACGCGGAACTAATCGATTAGCCTTGATGGAAAGTCTTTTGCCATTTTCTCGTGACAAAGGGTGTAGATGCCGCACCGCAGGAAGTGCTTGCGCCATGCCCCATCTCTCCTACGGCGCTCGACCGGAATAGTTACACAAGCAATAACATCGTAATCGACTCCCAGGCACCGTAAAATCCAATTCTATACAGTTCGCAGTTTTTTGAGTTATCATTGATACTTTGTGTATATAAATGCTATCTCACTCTATTGATTGATCTACTTTTTGAGGCGTGCATCGCTGTGGTTGGTTTGCTGTGGAATTCTTCCTCCAGTTTGAACCGACTTTGAAATCGTCACAGGCCAGAGCCTGATAGAGGTTCCGGCTGTGCCGGAACCAACCGACCAAATCGGGCCGAGGGGCCGGCGAAGCCCGGCCCGTATGTGTATATATGAATGTATATGAATGTGTGTTATTTATACGTGTGTGTGATATGAACGTGTGTTGAACGTGTGTTATATGAACGTGTGTGTATATGAACGTGTATATATGAACGTGTATATATGAACGTGTGTGTATATGTACGTGTGTGAACGTATATGAACGTGTGTGTTGAACGTGTGTGAACGTGTGTGCTGAACGTGTGAACGTGTGTGAATGAACGTGTTATACGTGTGTTCTATGAACGTGTGTGTTGAACGTGTGTTGAGCGTGTGTGTTATGTATATGAACGTGTGTGTTGAACGTGTGTTGAACACGTTCATACACGACACATACGTTCAACACACGACACACACGTTAACACACACTAACACACACGTTCAACACACGTTCATATAAACACGTTCATAGACACACACGTAACACACACGACACACACGTTCACACACGTTCATATAAACACGTTCACACACACGTACACACGTATAAACACACACGTTCATAACACACAGGTTCATATAACTTCAACACACACGTACACGTTCAACACACACGTTCATATACACGTTCATATACACACATTCAACACACATAACACACGTTCAACACACACGTTCAACACACACGTTCGTATAAATAACACACGTGTATGAACGTGTATGTTATATGAACGTGTGTGAACGTGGTTGAACGTGTGTGTTGAACGTGTGTTCTATGAACGTGTGTGTTCGTGTGTGTTGAACGTGTGTGTATGAACGTGGTTGAACGTGTGTGTACGTGTGTGTTAGTAACGTGTGTGTTATGTGTGTGCTATGAACGTGTGTGTATATGAACGTATATGAACGTGTGTGTTGTGTGTGTTGAACGTATATGAAAGTGTGTGTTGAACGTGTGTGTCTATGAACGTATATGAACGTGTGTGAACGTGTGTTATATGAACGTGTGTTCTATGAACGTGTGTTACACACACGATCAACACACACGTATATATAACACGTTCACACACGTTCAACACACATAACACACACGTTCAACACACACGTTCATATAACACACACGTACACACACGACACACACGTTCATAGAACTTCAACACACATAACACACACGTTACTAACACACACGTACACACACGTTCAACCACGTTCATACACACACGTTCAACACGACACACACGTTCAACACACACGTTCACACACACGTACACACACGTTCAACACACACGTTCAACACACACACGTACATATAACTTCAACACACGTTCATATAAATAACACACACGTTCACACACGTTCATAACACACGTTCATAACACACACGTACACACTCGGAACATTCATGCGGTGCGACCAAATACCTTAATCACGAAGCTAAGCGACACAGATTCAAACGTCTCAAAGCTAAATTATCATGTAAGTTAGTTGAAAACGGCAACCTCATGCTGTACCGTGCAGACACACATGTCGCAAACCAAAACAACAGAGTCGACCTCTTCGTTCCTTGCTGATGTCGCCTATTCGAACTCTATTTACGTCGCACTTCAAACGACACACACCCTCGAGACATGTCAAAAGTCTAAATTGACAAGTAGGGAACCTTTTTAGGGCGCTCACATCCCATGATCAACCGATGGAACAAGCCAATGGCGGTTGGGCTGCGGCATAATCACGACATCTCCTTCATCGGAACCCAAAGCAAGACAATGGCGCTGACGTTTAGCAGTGCAGGGCTTATGGTGGCGCCGTTGAGAAATCCGTTGGGCAGGGAGATAGTGGCTATGGCTCAGTGCATTCGATCGTGGAGCAAGGCTGGGATCTACACGCCTTCGCTGCCTTTGCTTTGCCTAAGTGATGGCGAATGGGTTGTTGTACTTGCGTCGCCGAAGGACCGCAAGCGACTTCTGATCTGTCTAGTACCTGTTTTACACCAAATTGACTATGTTCTGCGATGTCTCTTGCCATGTCACGATTTCCTCTGACCTTGTCTACCTTCGCTGGGATTAGTCATCTGTTCGATCGAATTCGAATCGAATGAAAGGTGCTTGATTCGGTATCGAATCTATGGGAGGCGTGCCAGATTCGAATCGAATCATATATGGCTACGCCGGAATCGAATGCCAAGCCATCGAATCGAATGGCAAGGCCGGGCATTCGATTCGATAGATTCGATAGATGTCCGACCCTGCACGGTGACACACACGTTCATATAAATAACACACACGTTCATATAACACACACGTTCATATAACACACACGTTCATATAACACACACGTTCATATAACACACACATTCATATAACACACACGTTCATATAACACACACGTTCATATAACACACACGTTCATATAACACACACGTTCATATAACACACACGTTCAAGTCACGTAAGTGCCACGCTAGCTTTCCGACAAAAACAACAGAACAAATTCTATTGAGTCTTGCTAATAGGACGGTATCGGATTGCTATTGGGACGGCACACGTGACTTTGTATGTGGAAGAGTGAAAAAGAGGAATTGAATTGAATAGTATGCGAAATCCGCAGCTGTATGTAATCTAAGGTTACGTGTGCCGTCCCAATACTCAATAGAAATCCGATATCGTCCCATTAGCAAGACTCATTCTATTACATGTTTATCAGATGTCAGCGACTTGTAGCCCTGACGCGGATTTCCAGCGACACCTTGGCGTTGCGAGGGTGGGGCACAAGAAGGACACCTGTCTGTAGGCAACCGGAGAGTTACGACAAGCAGGGTCAACAAAGGACGGGTGCAACGGGAAAGGAACCTGACAATCTAACCTCGACTTCCACGATCGACGCACGATCGACACGCGCGATGATAAGTATAGTACTGTACTACTGTACCTACGTACCCTGAACGAGCGACACATGCATCGTAGCAGACCCACCGGAACATGTCGCCCCACGTGCGGTGCCGCGTGCGGTGTCGAGTGTCGTGTCGAGTTTCGTATGCATACGTATGTGCATTAGTCCCGTCCGCGTTCCCGATGGTCCGAGCGGCCAAAGTGTGCGTTCAGCTGCTGCGCTTCGACAAGCTCCGACAGACGAAACGGCGACCCGCTGATCGGGTACTCTGGAGAACCCTGCTGCAGAGTGATGGAGATGGTGGCATCGCCGCTCGTGAACTTGATCTTCTTCCTAAAGTTACCGCAGGAGGTCCAGAAGGACGCACCCGACAACGTACCAGGTACCCTGGAGCCGTTCACCCTGAAGACGGCCGACGACTGGACAAGCTTCTGCATCAGGGCGGACAGAGCCTCGTCGGGGGCTCTACACAGACAGCGGATGCAGCCCGATCCTCTGAACTGCATACCCCGCTGGCTCGGAATGGCGTCTAGCTCAAAGTAGAACAGGCTGGCGACGATGCGTTTCGCCAATGCGCAGATGGCGCCCTGAAGCAGTCGGTCCTGGTGTACGGAGCGCTTCAGCCGCGGCACCGACCCCGCGTCGTCCAGCGGGGCTGGGGGGCCCAGGACGACTGCGTCGAGGCGGATGCACCTCTCGAAGAGCGGGGATGTCTTGGTGGACCTGTCAAAGTCGTCCATGGTCTTCTTGCCGCTTAGAAGTGACATGTATGCTTTGAACAGGCGGTAGAGGAAGTGCCTCTTGAAAAAGCCGGTTCTCTTGCCTGGCACGTGTTCACGGCTTGCGCTCTCCATGCTGATGCCGGTTCCGAGACTGATGAGGTACTGGGGGAGGGATTGGGCCGGGTACAAGCTACGCAATTCTGAGAGGGCCAAGTTTATGGGATTATTCTGTATGACGCCGGCATCCTGGAGCAGGCCTACGCCGTTGATGTGCATGGGGGCAAAGTAACTTCTGGTGGGTTAGCTGAGGCTCATGGGAGACGACTTATGCTGCAAGAGAGACTTTAATGAAAGAGGGTGGTAGAGACTAGAGAGAGGGGAGGGATGTCTACGCGCAGGGACGGACGGGGTGATCAAGGATACCTACGCTGGCGCCGCCGTGCAGCTGCGATTTCTTTCTCAAGTCAGCATTGGCATCGACAAAGACCACGAACTGTCGGCGCGACTCACACCTCCCATACTGCCAAGCCTTCCTCGCCGCGGTACACGTCGTAGCCTGTCTCGGTTAGCGAGGACACTCTTGCTGGCTGGGACTCTGGGAGGGGAGGCCAGCCCACGCACCCTTTCTCTCCGACGTCTCCCCGACCCCGTTGTAGTTTGTGATGAGCAGCGGGCTCGGGGTCCAGGTCGGAGCGACCACCAACGCCAGCTTCGCGCCGATGGTGGATGCGTACGACGGAGCTGTCATGCTAGTGGTGGCATCGAAGATGGCCTTGAGCGTCACCTCCAGCGGCAGACTGTCGTAGAGGGCGTTGTTGACGACAGTCCACAGCTGGGAGATGCCAGGTAGTCCGGTCAGCTGGCCACGACGGAAGACTGTTGTGGCAAAGGCCTCGAATGCTCTGCTGCACTTCGCTGCTGTCCAACCCTTGAGGAACAGGGTGGAGAGAGCGAGGGCGCCTGCCATATCAGTACGGTCTAGTCCTGTCAAGCCACAACTAGCTACTCGTCGTTTGGGGGGGCCTGGGGAAACGGGAAAGGAAAATAGTGGGAAGAGGAACGTACCGGCACTGACCCCGGCGCATACCTGGAAGTGCTCCTGAACTGGGATGGGCAAGCCAATCTCCTCTTCCAGGAGCTCGAGGATTGTGGTGGGAATGATGCCTCGAACACCGCCGCCGTCGATGCACAGCACCCCCACACCGGCGGTGGGAGGCCGTACGCGCACGTGCAACCCTGCGTAGGCTCCGCACAAGAAGCAATGGTAGACGGTGAAGAACCGGGGTCCCTCCTCTGAAGCATGGCCGAAGACTCGGACGCAGTGCTCGCAGATGCTGTGGCGGCAGGGGAGCTCGTACTGGGGGACTCTTTGAATGCAGAGCAGACACGTGTCTCTGGTCCTGAGAGAGAGCCATTGATCCTGATGCTTGTGGTAAGATTTGGCGTGCAGTTCGACTGCTGGTTCTCCGGAGCGATGCAGTTCGTCCATCCTCGCTACGATGGACTCGAGGAAGGTGTCAGAGTCTACGATTCCGGTGCTATTCTCGGTCTCGGGTTTGGTCTGAGCCGGAGTCTTGTTCCCGATTCTCAAGGCTTCCGAGCAGGCCTCGCGATGTAGGTCGTGGAACACGCGACGCGGCGGAAAAGCTAGGTTCAGTGTCAGTCTGTCTGTCTACTCGCGGCTGCTAGTGTGAAATCGCTCAGACACTCTACGTACCGTGCATGCCTGGTGCGTAGTGATCGAGGAGCAAGCTCGCGGCGATGGCATCTGTGGCGAACTCGCCAAACCCCTGACCTTGACCTTGACCTAGGAGGGCGATGAATTTTCCCAAGTGCTGAGACAGGTCCGGAGTCACAGGTCGGGCGGTCCTGGATAGCTCGACATATCCCGGAAATGGCTGGTCCCGCTGCAAAGACGCGTCAACGAGGGCCATCAGATGGTGGGCGGAGAAGAGCAGGCCAAGGTCACTCTTCCGACTCCTGGTCCTCTGCAGCAGCTTTCGCGTGAGCTTGAGGACCGCCTCTCGATCCTCGTCTCCCCCTTTGTCTCGGCCGCCGAAAGCATGTGAGCGTGTTACTGTCAACGCAGAAGGCCGGAGCATCCAGCTGTCCGAGGAGCCTTCAAGCACCCTTCGGACCTCTTCCTCCTTCACCTTGTGGCTAGTGAGGATAACCAAGAGCTCGGGAGCCAGCCGGGACTTGTCCTGGGTCCAAAGAGCAGAACGCCGCCAGCAAGCAAACTGCTCCAAGAGCAGAGCTAGACACTGTCGGCTCGAGCACGGGAAGCAGATGACGTCGATGTAGGGAAAAAGTATTTGAAGGTGAGCGTTGGCTGGCCCCAGGCGTGGCTCGAGCGAAATTGACGTTTCGCTCATGATGGAACAGCATCGGCGGGGAGGGGTCAGACGGTCCGAGCCATGGGTGGGAAGCCTTGTGGCATTCGTCCGAGACAGAAACGACGTGGCCAGAAAGACTGGGTTAGGACTCGCGACGGAGTGAGGCTCGAGATCAAGGTGGACAGTGCTGCAAGCCGCAGCTGCGGAACGCTTCCGGGCCCCTCCCCTGCAGGTGAAGGTGAATACGAGCGACGGCGTCTGGGTCTCGGGATGCGGCAGCTGGTCGACCAGAGCCTTAAGCCTCCCGCTCTGCCGAACAAGCAGGCGGTCCTTGTCCTGCCTACTGGCTCTAGTCCATTCCGTATGTCCACAGCTCATAGACACCCCATGGTAACTTTGATCTCCGCTTCTTATAAACGATGGTCGGGCGGCATGCGCCAAGACGTGGGGTGCGACGAAAGCCAAACTCCGACTGACTACGCCACGATTGACTCAGTAAGGAAGTCGATCGCTGTTGTGCCTGGCCTTTACTGAAGTCGGGGAAGCGTCGCTGAGCTATGAGGATCCGGATGACGGAGTGGAGAGTGCGTACTAAGGCAAGGATCAATGTGTAGGTAGCTAGCTCTGACGGTCAAGTATCTGTAGTAGTAGTCTACATGATCCCCATTGAGTCATCTTTTCTTTAGTTAGAATAGCGGACAGAAGCTTTATTACATTGAGTTCTATTGCAAATGATGCATCAACATCCCGTGTCCTACCATTTCCGAGGCACACTACCTGAACGTCCCCCCGTCAGTGCCTTGCCATCTGACAGTTTCTTGCTGGGTCCTTTCGCTCTCCGGGAGCATCTTGTACGCAGCCCAGAAGGACGAGCCCGGAAGCTTAGTCTGATCGACTTCGCGGAGACGGAGCTCAAAGAACCCTAGATCAGCAAAAAGACGCGTCGAAACGTCTTCCTTCTGGAGCAGCGCGGTGAGCTTGCGGCACTTTGGGCACAGCAGTCCATCTGGGCTGTCCTGATCCACCAGGTCAAGGACGGGCCACACGATTTCGCACCGCTCACAGTAGTGCTCAGGGTCCGTCGACTTTGGTGTTTCGGTTTCGTTCCTGATTGTGCTTAATCTCCACCTGATGGCGTGGATGGCTGCTGGGTAGTTGACGAAGCAGTACGTGTTGACTGTGTCGACCTGATGTCTGCCGGAAACAAGTGAGCGAAAGGGAAGCGATACGTGACTCACAGGTGAGCGATGAATGAGTTGTTTGGCGAGTGGTGGGTGAGTGATGTGTAAGTGGTGTGTGTAGGTACTAGAGGAGGAATATCTGAAATGACATACAGCTCCAGAATCCGAGCACTCTCCAGCTCGTTGCAGTAGGCTTGGATGCGCCTCATGGGCAGCTCTAGATGTAGCGACAGCTCGTGCAATGACAGACTAAATCGCTATTAGCGAGTGCCTACCGCCACAACTGCCAAACTCACATCTGTCGTTGGGTGAGCAGGTCAACTATGACCACTTGCTCAGAGGAATAGAAAGACCGTGCAACGCGCCGTATCAGGCTTTGTGCGGCTTCCATGACGTCAATCTGCTCCTCGAAGATCCAGGCTTGAGGCGAAGCCGTCTCTGCTCATCACACCCAGGTTCGCTTGAAAGCAATCGGCTTCTGCGGGATCCATATATCCATACAAGAGCATATTCCAGGCGGCCGCTGCGTTCTCGTTCATAACTGTGGATTGATCGCATACTGTAGAGGACATGTGTGCGTTGTAACTTGTTCACACGTGCAGTGGACAAGTAGCAGACTGTATTAGCCAGTACAATGGAACGATGAAACTGTTACATTTGTTTGTGGGTTGTCCTGACTCATCCTTACTGGCTAATGTATGGTCATTACATGGCACGCCCACTGAAGCGACGTCTAGTTTCCGTCGTCTATTATCTATTGTCCGCTGTTCACATTCGACCTTTAGCTCCGCCGCGCGCAAGATCATACCTCAGCAAATACAGTGATACACTCCACTGAGATCACTACATACACTATCCTGTACTAGGGAGGAAGAATGTCAGGTGAGAGCACTGCATTGTATCATTATTGTATCTGTGTTGTAGCTACCACCAAGGCGTCCGCGTCCTGCGCTTCGTCTTCAGATATACCACCACCTGTGTCCCGCACTGATGTCCACCCACACTGCGTCTTCGTCCTCTTCCTCGTCGGAGAACGGGTCCGAGTCTTCTGCCTCCTCATCGCCGTTTACGATGTCGCACTCTGCCACGCTCCCCGGTCGACGCTGTCGCGAGTCGGACTCTCGCCGCCGGCTCGCTGTGGCACGCGTATTAATCACCACATTCCAAGGTTCCTCTCGTTCCTGAGGGACCCCGAGAAAACTGCCGATTAAATTCGCCTCCTCTAGGGTATCGTCGGAAAGTTTCTCCAGTAATGTCTCGGTGTCGACTGCTTTGGGTACAAGATACCCATCAGCGTCGAACCGGCAGACGTCCAGACCACGCTGATGTCTCGAGTACACGCCTAGGAAGTCTACAAGCTCTCTTGTTCTCCTGCAAGCGGTCTGGTCGTGGCGCCAGAGTGCCTCATTGTCCATGCATGACCGAAGTATCTCGCGAACCCGGCTCAGCTTGTAGCGTTCGTACGTAGTGGCCTGATTCGTCAAGGAATCGATGCGTTCCAGCGCTTCGGCGATATTGTCCCTGATATCCATTCTGCCAGGCATAAGCGTATCCCACTCTGGCAAGGTGATGTTTATATGTCCTGGGCGTGTTGCAACATCAGGGGCCAGTCTTCGCTCAATTCGCCGCGATCGGCCACAAAACACCGCAACGGTTCGTGTCCCTGAGCTGAGCCAGCAGTCCCTTGACTCAACATGAACTGTAAGAGAAGAATCGACACAGCCGTCCACGTCAGGTTTAAAAGGAAAAAAAACCCCACCATGAATTCTTACTCACTAGACACCACAGCTCATTTTCTCTTTCATCTCTGATACATGTTTCGGGGGACATCGCACGAATCGCCCTCGCCTTTCAGGCGTGGCCACGAGAGGTCGATTAGTAGTCGATTAGGTCAACGTGCCTGTGGTGCAAAAGAGCTTGACATGATGAAACGGGTTTCCAGATATTTTTAGAACCTCCCTGATACATCACAATAAGCGCTATATATGAATCAGGCAGCCATAGACCAAAACCAGGTACCTGGAGTGTAGTCATTTCACGACGTCCAACATGCTCTGTTATTGTCCATCACCTTCACAGCGGATAGAGGATTCCGGCTACGGTAAAGAGAAAAAAGGAGAAGAGATAGCATGCAAGAACCCATGTGTCACATTTCTGATTCGAGAGTTAGCCGCGGCGCTGTGAGTCTCACCACGGTTTACAATCTTCCCACGCGTGCTCTACACGCATACATGCAGCCCTTTTCTCTCACGTAATGCTTGTGGGCGCGGCACAACCTGTACGACTGAATGTTGCGGAAAGGAGCTCATGTACGTGCGCAGCCCAGAACAGATAGGGTCAGACTAACCATGAAAAGTGTAACAACTAGTGCATGCTAAAGTCAAGCCGTCTAGTCAATTTGATAGAGAGGGGAAAATCGTGAACACGACTTGCGGAAATGCTCCGACATACGTGTCGACACTCGCAAAGGTAGCAATCTCTTTGAGGGTGCGTGTCTATACATTGATGATAATCAACGTCAGACGGTAGAACACGGGTTCCAAACTCAAACACACTTGCGCAGCGATCTTGATTGTATCACCTGTTCCGTCCGGTTGCCCAACTTGATCTAAATCTGAGCTGCATGAATCTTGTCTCCGTTCATGTGCTAGATGAACATGCCATCCTCATCGCAACCAAACTATTCATCTGATGTCGTAGAAGATGAAAAAATGTCTCAGCTACTACACAGTAGGTATGGCGCCGAACGCTTGACAAGCAGGCTCGAGAGCCTGAAACTGTTAGGTATACAGATGTATGTACGTGTATCGTGCCACAGTGGGGATGCAAAAGCTATGACGGCACTCCTAGGTATTCACTAGAACTCAGTAGTACCTCCGATGTGTCGTAACTTTTGTCCCCCACTCTAGTGTAAATCATCGATCGGGTGTAAGGGAGAATCATCTAAGCTCTAAAGCCCAGTGTCTGCTTGTGTCCCACGTGTTCGCGTCGCCCTCTATCACAACGTGTCGATCGACGTACCGGTGTCGAAACTTGCATCACAGCTGCCCGATGCTGTTCGTTCAGTAGACCACACTGGCTCGATGTTATACAAACGCGCCGTTCTGGCCTGAATGGAAGTATGTTACCTGCAAACGCCCCAGTTCTTTGTAGGTGCAATATGTGGGATCTTCGAGGTTGGCAGGCGGGACCATGAACCATCTAAGTATGCGTTCACCATGTAGTCTATGCAGCCTATCACGTAGTCGATGCGCAGACATCGCTCCGCATAAGGCCTTACATTCAAGCTTAAGTTTCTAAGTAGACTAAGAACAATTTGAAGGAGTATCGGCCTTATGTATTTAATCTAAAGGACTAGCGGGAAATTTCCGAGTGATCAACAGAAGGGTGTCGGTCGACATGGATAAATTTACATCATAGGCTGAGCACTAAGGCTGCTTTTCTTGAGAGCTCGGAAGTTTTTTGCAAATAACCAAAGGTCATAATAATCAATTAAGCGAGAAAGTACTCGAATAAAAAAATAAAAAAGAGAATAAGGCATTGGCCTACTGCTTAATCAACACTGGCATATGCACTGGACAATCAAAGGAGAGGACCCGTCTTGGCCGAGCGCATCGCTCGAGGACGTCGCCGCAGTGTCTTGGTAGGTCGATGTAGTATAGGCGTAGGTCGACGCATCTGTCAGCGGAGCATCTGTACCGGTACCTTGTGGCGGCGCGGTTTCGAGGGGCTGTGTGGACACGGCATCCTCGTCTGGCAGTGGCGTTTCGAGTGCTTGCCCAGGCAAGCTACCAGACGAAAGAGAAAGTTGTCCTTGTCCGACCGGTGGTGTCGTGGCGACCCCTGTCGCGTTTGGTGCCAGAATTGCTCCGTCAGAGCTCAGACTCAGACCGACTGGCGTGGTGTTTGTCGGTGTCTGCGTGGCTACGGCGCCGCCGGAAACATGTGATGCATCCTGGGATTCCTGGGGGGTGTTCGCGGGAGTAGAGAAACTGCCCCCGTCGATACCACTCGTAGTCACTGCGGGCAGACTCGAATTTCCGGCCAAGCTCGTCCGCGGATAATCGGTGACACATTCTTGGCTCAGATAGTATTCGGTGGCTGTAGCGGAGGCCAGAGTCGCGGCCTGAACAGATATCACCTGGCACGCGGCAGGACCACCTTCGTCACATTCCCACACTATCTTCCCCTGCCCCAAGGGAGCATCGTCTGGCAGTGACAAGTGTATCAGGGGATACTCGGTGCAGGGCGGTTGGCTGTTCTGGACAGGGATCTTCTGATGCAGACTGCCGTTGGAAAAGAACACATCTGCTTCCCGACAGGTAAGGTTGGCATTTGGGCTCAAGAATTCGGTTGATTCGCCAGCGTACAGAACCAGTCCGATCAAGCATTCACCCGTAACCTGGGCGTACGCCACGCACAAAAGCAGGGAGAGAGCGAGCCATGTGACACCAGCACGCTGCATTTGCGCCTTAGCTGGACCTAGACATTGCAAACTATATACCATCGCCAACCTCTTGTCCACGCAAGTGATGATGACGTGAAGACAGAGCTGAACAGCGCTTTGACGTGTTTTGTACGCTTGGGTTAGTCTCGATGCTCCTCGGGTTACGTCATGCGAAATGCTACGGTAATTTGGCTCTACCAACCGTTACTACTGTGAACGGAAGTCGATACATCCTAGACGTTATGTCAGGGATGTGGAAAAAGCTGACAAATTAGGCACAGCTAACATGCCGCCCTCGCCGAGGTTAAGGCCAAGAAACATCGACACGATCACAGCCACTTTTCGTGTTGTGAGACGGAGGTGTATTGTAGATACTTGGCCGGTGCTGCTTGACCCACGCTTCGTGTGGAGGAAGTTACGTAAATGTCAGTTGGATGTTCGTGATTTGTGGTGCCCGGCCAGTACGCGTGATGGTGTCAACTACACCTTCGCTCGTGAACCAGGATGACTGCATGCCCACTGATATAGTCTCCTCGATACTGTACATTACGCCTATAATGGGATCAATATTTATACTCTCCTGCTGGTATGCTTCTCTTGGTGACGGTATCTCATATTCTCCATCAGCTTTCGATCGGGCTTATACGATTCGAAACCTCAATCGCCGCCCCACTACTGCTATATAGGAAACAAACATGTATTCAAAGTCTTATACGGACCTGTCTTCTCGGGACGGTAAGTAGCAGATTCGTCTAGAAGGCAGAGGCTGACAGTGTTAGGGCGTAGTGTACGTCACCGAAACAAGGGGGAATGCATAAATGGTACTGTGCGCCTACCGTGCTGCAAGAAGAAGTTTCGCAATCACTCTCTACGCAGGATGCTGAGGAAGTCAAGGGTCTGCCCGGCATGCAAGAAGGGGGTGGCCCCTGTGCTCGAAATATTTCACGACTGTTCCTGGAAGAAGATGACGCTTCACAAGTTCCGGATCATCAGAACATACGGGGACAAGAACAGGAAAAGTTATTGAACGTATGCTGTGATCTTGAGCTGTAGATTGGATGTAGCAGTACCACAAAATACGAGCCATTTTCAGAGGTAATGCTTGAGTTGCATGTGCATGTCAGTGACGAGGTGCGGACTTTCTAACGAAGCCGGGTTCACTTGTGGCTCGACCTAGCTACAGACTCGAGGCATAGTCTGAAATCTGTCGCGAGGAACAGTCTTGAAAAATTGTTACAATTGCATATATCTGACAACCCTCACGCGTCATGCAACTGGGCGACTCAAGACCAACGACGGGAAGCAACTTCTTATATGAGCCGATCAGTAACCAGCGCCCCTACTGAACTGCTTCGACCAGTCTCTACTGTCTCGGGGCCAGTTCTGATCAAGTAGAGTTTCGAGGCCTCTCGCGTCGCGAAGTAAGGGTTCTGGATCGATGCTTGCTGCAGCGCATGACCGTGACAAGCAAGAAAAAATGACAACAGGCTTCCCGGCCTCCCTGCTGTGCCAGCTGTCCGCACTCAGGATCAAGCTGGCGCCAGTCTCGTAGCCGGCAGGCAACAACGACGGATCATGAAAATCTATCGACAGAACCGACTTCAACACAAAATTCGCGTACATTTCTGTCGGAATCAGCAGGTGGTGGCCGTCAGAAGGAAACTCTAGACCGTGCGCTACGAGAACGTATGCGCACAAGTTGTGGGGCGAGTATTGCTGTAGGCGCGATAGGTCGATCGACACGACGAAAATGACGTCCAACTTGTAGGACACGGCAATCCGCGACGCCTCTTCGGCCGCGATCTTGTCGTTTAGGCTAGCTGGTGTTGGGTAAAGGTGTATAGGCGGTTGTTGCTCGTCCGTCTCCGAGTCAGCAAGTTCCCAAAATTCCTCGACTGTGGGACTACGAAGATCCCGGTGGAGCGTGGGCCGCCGGTACGGTCTTGCCACGTTCAGTGGGAGCGGAGGCAGTGGTTTTTGGGTATGTGGCTTGCGCTGGAGTATCATCTTCTCTGTTCTCGGGCGCATCTTGGAAGAGCGTTGAAGATATGACGGTTTCTCGAACGTCGCGCCGGACGGTGCCCTCGTCTCCGTGCTAGCGGTGCTCGTGCTGGCATCTTTGCGAGCTCTTCGCCGCCGGAAGCACGATAGCATGTTGAAGCTCGCGGTATGAGATCTGGCGTTACTGCATCATGCTTTAGACCTGGGTCGGTGTTGTGGAACCACAGACCTCAGATTCGGATGAACCTGGGGCTCACAAGGATCCTAAAGTACTGTGTCTGATTACCTGCGTTTTGTATTGTCATGCCGGGACGGTGTTCTGGAAAGGCCATCACCTCGCCTTAACAGCCATTGTCTAACAGCAGTTCTTGTCTAGCTACATCACGTAATGCCTACTGTGCTGTGTGTCTCGTGCACATGAAGCGTTTGTTGCATCTGGAAAAAAAGGTCCCACGGCGTCCTTAAGGCTCGATCTGTTTCCTGTCATAGAGTGCCGTCGGCATACTGCATAGCAACAGATACATTCGCCGGGTCGGTTCCTGCTCGGATGCTGCTGGCCTGAGAGTAGCTTCAGCTGCCGTCGTTTGGTGTCTAGGCTAGAATGGTATGTAAACTACTTGACTATACCCTGCGCTATCCGTTCTCGCTATTGACTATACCGTTTCATTACAACAAAGGTCCGTTGCTGTGTCTGTAAACCGGTTCCAGCGACCAGGATGTACAGGGACTCAGAGCGGGGATCATATGCAACTCAGAATATACACACACCCAATCAGACACTACAGACAATCTGGGCTCGTGACACCAATAAAACAGAGTCTCCTGGCAAGGCTCGTGAGGGCGGACCAGATGTCAGGAGTGGGTAATGTCTCCTGCTCAAGGACTCAGGTTTGACTAGGTGACGGAGGTAGACGACTCCTGCGAGACTAGCGCGTCTCATTGGCTCATGCCATTGTGGACTCAAAATCCTTTGAACGATGTTTGAGATGGCACGACGAACACATGTTTGTGCTGTCGCTAGCCTTGTCCGTGGCAGAGGCGGCGATTAGGCGATTGCAACGGACGATCGCGGCGCGATCTCGCGAAAAGCTTGTCACAAACAACTTGTCCCACTGGTGTTGATCCACCCGCGAAAAGGTTACCAACTGCCTACTTGTCTGGAGCGGGGTGCATGTGGATGAAGGGGTGTGTGCCGTTTGGTGTGTCGTTTGGTCATCGTCCGTCGTCGTGGAGGAAGACGGCGCGAAGACGAGGCTTAACTGACGACCCTACCCTACACCACAGGACTAAGAAAGCACCCGCCACCTAAAGATCGGCTTGATATTGACGCTCGAATGGTTTCAGCTGGAAGATGGCTCACTTAGTTGATTGTTCTACAGTAGATGTACAGTACTAGAGTGTTTACAGTATTTATTTTAATTTTTTATTGTAATTTTTTATTTTAATTTTTTATTGTAATTTTTTATTTTAATTTTTTACTCTAATTTTTATTTTTATTTTTAACTTTATTTTTTATTGTAATTTTTAACTTTATTTTTTGCTTTATTTTTTTGCTTTATTTTTATTTTTAATTTTATTTTTTGTGTTGCCATTCGCAGAGTTTTCGCGACAATGTATCCGCGGTGCTACAGTACAACATTGTTGATCCATCACATCGTTCACAGATAACAGCCAACAATCGCCAGCGCCGAAAACCCATACCGAAAATCCATACCGGCTTCAGACTACCACCCCCCGCTCTTTGTTTTCTCTCGCACAGCAGACACTTTTGGACTTTGGATTGGGAGAATTATGTCATGTCGTACCTACCGTACCATACCGTACCATACCGTACCGGCGCTTGTTGGTCGACGCTACGACAGCAACCCCCTGGAGTGCTGGAAGCTGAGGTCATGTTCACCTAACCGTATTGAGATTGGTTGATAGATCTGTCAGGTGGCCGATGTGCCGCATTTCGACCTAGTACGGCCCTGGCAGATCACGGTTGTCTCCAACTCGAGTCACTCGCGACACTCGATCAACGGGGTATAGATCGGAGCCCAATCCACGCTACAGTGTGGGGCCAAAAGTTACGACACATTTTCATGTACCCCGCTTTCCCTCTACCTACACTATAGTCAACCCTCAACTTTAACGACTTATTGCGCAGCCAAATTAAGTCAGAATGGTGTCGCAAATACATCATTCGCCTCATACGAGAACGAGGATTGTTTGGAGGTACAATTCGGGCGTGTCCGCCGCCGCAATCGCGCGCGATGAGGGGCTAAGTCGGCACGCAATTTACGGCATGGTAAAGAGATATCGGGATCAAAAGAGTGGTCAAGACCAACCCAGGCCCGGCCGGCCACGTATGCTAGGAGATCGGGATAAAAGACGGATCCTGAGAGTCGTAGCGATTGACCCTCATATCCAATTCAAGGAATTGATCGAGGAGGCCAATTTGAGCTGCTCTAGGAAGACGATTCTAGCGTTCCTAAGAAACGAGGGCATTATGCATTTCAAGTCACTTATCCGGCCCTTTATCAATGAGACTACGGCCAGAAAACGCCGTCACTTTGCGAGACGCTTTGTGCATATGTCTACGGATTTCTGGAAGTCTTGGACCTTCTCGGATGAAGTTATTATAGCCCGAGGCGAGGGCCAGAGACGCACTTGGTGCTTCTGTAAGCCGGTACGTAAGCCTATTGCGATTGTGGCCTCTCTGACTGTTCCTAGCACGAGAGACTATTCAGACAGAATGTTCAGGCCCGTGTCACTCCAACAAGGCATTCGCAGATGTTTTTCAGTGCCTTCAGCTATCGCAGGCGCATTCCAATGGTCCCTCTTTACGGCGATCCGGATTCTGCCCGTGGCGGCGTTACGGCGCGAGTTCTGCTTGAATGCCTGCAGCAATGCCTTCCTCGAATTGTCACTAGAAATAGCTGCTTTCAGCACGATAATTCCCCTCTTTTTCGGTCCCGATTGATGATGGGGTGGCTGTTAGAATGGTGCGAGAACAGAAGGGCTGAGGTAATAGATTGGCCGCCCTACAGCCCGGATCTCAACCCCATTGAAAACCTATGGGCTATCCTTAAAACAAGGATCTGCGAGCGATATCCTGAGCTCTCGACGATGCCTAAAAATGAGGAATCCAAGCAGCGGCTAATTGAAGCCGCGATTGAGCTGTGGGAAGAGATTGAGCCGGAGGTGCTACAGAACCTGATTTTTTTCGATGAAGCGCAGGATGCAGGCTGTGGTTCGCGCAAATAGCTGGTATACAAAATATTGAAGATGCCATTGGAAGCCCCATTCAATAGGCTATATATTGATATATATAAATATTTAATTGATATTTATCTGATTTTGCTAGAATTAAATGAAAGTGAAGCCTTCCGTTGGTGTAGGTACTGTGACACCGGATTGACTTCGGGTGTGTCGTAACTTTCGCAGCCCCACTGTAGCACCTTGCGAAAGGTCTCCAAACGGATGGCTTGCATTGTCAAGGTCGCATGCATGATTGAAAACGACAAGCACGAGTTTGCGAGGCCAGTCGGTTAACACTGGGAGTGCAGTGGAGACTGATACTTGATGCGTAGCGACAAATGACGTCTGTGTCTGAAAAAGCTCGCTACGCATGGATGGATGGATGGATGGATGAACCCTCACCATCGATCCTTTCGGACGACACGCAAGACGATGCGACGGAGCGCGCATTGCACCTCGACGTGCCCCACTGTTGATCCACTACAGTCTTTTCGTGTCTTGAGTTTGAACAAGTGTTGCGCGACGTTTGACTTGTGTTTGTCGTGCGTCGTGCGTCGTGCGCCATCTCCAACCTTGTCACTTGTCATGAACGTGAGGACAAACAAGACCACAGAAGTTCGCCATGACGCTTGCGCGGCGACGGTACACTAATACATCCAGACCCGCCGCAAGAGCCTGATAGGGTTCACTGTCGTGGAGGTAGACAAATAGACAAACGCACTTGGTCGGGAGCGGGTCCGTCAGGGTGTGCAACGAACGCCAGGCGGAGCTGGAGACAGGGCGAGATGGTGAGGGTCAACTGGAGAGGGTTAACTGGAGAAAGACTACTCCGTGGGGCATGGAAGGACAAGTTGGGAACCGTGACAAGACCCTCTCAGACCCTCTCAGACACTACAAGACGCTACAAAGTGCTACAAGACACGACAAGACACGACAAGACACTCCACAACTTGAGCAACCAAAGAGCGGGCATTTTGTCTGGTCCCCGTTTGCCTACCTTGCCAAAGCCTGCTTCGTTCTCGCGTAGGACAGAAGAATAAAGTTCCGACCCAGACGACGTCCTATACCCTGCAGCACCGTGCTGCACAACGACCCATACGTGCGTGGCGAGCTGATCTCGAATACATCTGTATGTAGTGTCTTGTAGTATCTTGTCGTGTCTTGTCGTGCCTTCGAGTTATTAGAAGAAGTGGACATTGATTCTGTCCGGCGCTTGGGCGGGCCGCAGGAGCCCAATTTAGGACTGTTGCGCGGGTGCGGCCAGGGCCGTGTCTGCTCCAACCAGTTCGCCTGGCCAGGCACCTGGGTGCGTGTGACAAGAGCGTCTAGAGAGCTGAGGTAGGGGATCGAAAGGCTTAGATCGAGCCCATCATTCGGCTCATCGCTCTGAACTTGCATCGTGGCAGCTGGCGTCGTGAGGTGGGGGCGGGGTAATTGAGTAATCGGCCGTAATGTCTGCTAGGTCCGATGCTTAGTGATATCGCGTGCGTGGTTTCGTTTGCTGCGGACGGGATGAATGAGGGGGCGCACACTCGGGAGTCTGTGCACCTTGCTGTTTCCGGCAAGAGAAAGTCTCCTTGTCAGGTCCGTGACGATTGTGAGTCACAAAGAACTGCCCCGTGAGCGGATCAGAATGTCAGGAGCGGGTAAGGTCTCGTGCTTGAGAACTCAGGTTTGACTACTAGGGGGGTCTCGTCGTTTCTCTTCAGCTCAACCCCCCGTTCGTCCCTCACGGGGGGTACGTTGACTAGCCAAAAGTCCGGCGACTCGCCAAATTTTAGGTACATTGCCTCACACCTAAAAACTCATATTAAGCAGTGTATTTTTGCGGGGGGGTTTTTTGAACAAGTCACAGATTTTTTTTTTTTGGAGAAGGTACATAAATTTATTAGGATGTATACCTATTTCTTAGGTATTTGGCTAGTCGCCGAACTTTTGGCTAGTCAACGTACCCCCCGTGAGGGACGAACGGGGGGTTGAGCTGAAGAGAAACGACGAGACCCCCCTAGTAGGCAACCAAGCGACGTACATACAGAATGTGAGTACGTATGTATTTTGAAGCCTAGAAGAGATCAACCGACTACGGATTCTCAAGCCGCTTGCCAAGTGTAGACAGGAAGACTCTGTCGCTGTCTTCAACACCGGGGAGTGCAGTGGAGACTGATACAGGATACGTAGCGACAAATGACGTCTGTGTGCAGACGAGCTCGCTACGCATGCGTTGTGGACACTCAGGATGGCGCGACGGAACACAGGTACCTTATGTCGTTGGTCGTAGCAGAAGCGGTGATTAGGCAAAAAGCTGGTCACAAACGACTCGTCCCATTGTTGTTGGTCCACTACAGACTAAGGTGCGACGAAATGTCGCTCATGAGAGCCCCCGAAATGGGTACCTACTTGTCTGGTGCGGGGTGGATATGAATGAAGGATCTAGTTTGGACTTTTGGAATGTCTCGAGCTTTGTGGTGTGTGTCGTTTGGTGTGTGTCGTTTGGTGTGTGTTATTTGACGTGTGTTCGTCGGACTGAAAGGAAGAGAAGTCGGGAAGGGGGTGTGAAGCGAGGCTGGAGAAATGGGCGCTCATATGCTAACAGTACCAGTAGTCAATCTCCTGCCGGACGGACTAGATGGAGTGGCAGATTGCCTGTATTGACGTCCTAGACGACGTGCTTGAAACTATCGTAGGGCTGGGTACGAGTAGTAGAGTGCCTCTTGAGAGAATGAGCATGCACAGGGCCGCAATGAGCCTTCGCCGCGTTCCCAGCAGTTCTCGCGGGAAGCCAGTCAGCCATCTGGACCGATCCAGACCGATCTACCAGCCTCTGCTCGCTGGCCGCTACGCAGCATAACAACCAGGAAAGCGGCGACTCAGGCCGCGAAAACGAGCGTGAGCCTAGAATAGATTGGCCCTCGCCCTCTACGGATCCCCGAGTCGCTTGTCAAGTGTAGGCAGGAAGACCCCGTCGCTGTCTTCGACACCGGGAGTGCAGTGGAGACTGATACTGGATGGATGGATGGATGGATGGATGGATGAACCCTCAAGATCGATCCGTTTGGACGGCCCGTAAGACGATGCGCGCATTGCACCTCGACTTGTCCCACTGATGATCCACTACAATGAGATCAAGTGTAGCTTGGAGAGCCTGAAAAAGGTCATCTACTTGTGAGGTGCGGGGTCTAGGGGTGCATGTGAATCAAGGGTCCGACTTAGACTTTTGGATATGTCTTGAGAGTTTAGTCATGTGTTGTGTGTCGTTTGACGTGTGTTTGTCGAGCGCGTCGTGTGTCGTCTCCAGCCTTGTCGTAGTTGCTTGGTCCATGAAAGGGAATTGTCGCGAGGACGAACAGTGTTCCACGCTGCGCAGACAGAAAGATCGACAGACTAGCTTGAGCTAAGACGGCGAAAGCTTGATAACACCAAACATTGTGGAGGAGGTGGACCGGGACACTGAGGGGCAGGTCGTAGCGACGAGTGCGCATGGGAACGAAAGAACAGAACGAGAGACCGAAAGGAAGAGAAGTGGGGGGTAGGGGGTAGGGGTTAAGGGGGTAGGCGAAGCTTGAGCAAAAAACGCCCAGTGATGTCCTGAGGAGTGATGTCCTAAGGAGAGCAGTGACACTCTTGCCAGAAGCTCGACGAGACGGAGATGGCAGAGGGGGTTGACAAACAAACGCGGAGGTCATTTACCAAGTTTGAAGCGGATGTGGGCAGACAAGGTGGGTAATGGCACCCCCGTTCATACACACACCGCGAGGAAGGTGTAGGGCATTGCGGGACCTTACAAGACGAGACAAAACCTTTCAGACATTCGAAGACATTCGAGGACACTACAGGACACTACAAGACCGTCCTGTGAGTGTTGACTTGATAAAAATGGATATTGCATGGGGTCAAGCGGGCGAAACCACAAGGGGGAGAGCGTAAGGTGTGCCCTTCTTCTTCGGACCCAGCCCGGCCCATCATTCGGCTCGTTGCTCTAAACTTGGGTCGTGGCAGCTGGGTTGGGATTGGTCGACAGATCCGATAGATCTGCGAGATCTGCTTCGTGGTCTCTGCAAGCTCGGCGTTGTCGTTTCCGATCATGCATGCGACCTTGATCGTCGCTCAGGGCAGGGGCGTGGTGAGTGAGCAATCGTCGCACATGCATCTTGAATGAACGTCTTGCCGTAGTGTCTGCCGGCTTCGATGCTTTGTGACATGCGTGCACTTGGGGGGGTTCATTTGCTGCG
Organism: Ilyonectria destructans; assembly: GCA_020740775.1. Classification (NCBI taxonomy): domain Eukaryota; kingdom Fungi; phylum Ascomycota; class Sordariomycetes; order Hypocreales; family Nectriaceae; genus Ilyonectria; species Ilyonectria destructans. Next base: position 749,223 of record JAHEWK010000022.1, read on the forward strand.
GACGGAAACCGAATGAGGGATGGCACCTTACTGTTTCCAACAAGAAAAGTCTCCTTGTCGGGTCCGTGACGGTGTTTGATTGTGAGTCACAAAGAACTGCCCCGTAAGCGGATCAAATGTCCGGAGTGAGTAATGTCTCCTGCTTGAGAACTCAAGTTTGACTGGATGACGTATGTACTTTGACACGTGTATGCCATAGTATGCACGTCAACCACGGACAGGAAGAGCCACCGTCTTCGACACCAGGGGTGCGGCTGGCGTCTGTGTCCAGGCCTCGCGAAAAGCTTGTGACCAACGACTTGCCCAACGCTGATCCACTAAAAAGTGCGACAAAATGAAGCTTTGGGGTGTGTGGTTTCGGGTGTGTGGTTTGGGGTGTGTGGCATGACGTGTCAACATGTGTTCGTCGTCGGTCGTAACTCGGAGACACACGGAGACACACAGAAACACGGAGACACGACAAGACACACGGAGACATACAAGACAACACAAGACGCTACAAGGTACAATGGACAGACTGCAGGCAGCCAGACACCGACACTGAACTCGCGTACGTGTGCGTCATTGTACACCACGGTACTGCAAAGTATCAGACGTCGCCCGGATCCGTCTCACATACACATGCACATACACATACGCATACACACATACACACATTACACACACACACATTACACACACACACATACACGTACACATACACATACACATACACACATATCACATACACACATTACACACACATACACATACCATACATATTTCAACAGCGCCAGACATTGCGGAGGAGGCGAATTAGGACATTGAGGAGCATTTCGCAGCATGACCGGTCCGGATTGTTGAGAGCAGGCTCTCCTGCCGGAAGGCTGACTGGATGAAACAGAGGATCGACAAACAAACGCGTGGGCAAGGAGCCAAAATGACGGCTGAGAGTTTAGAGCAAATGATGGCGGGCAGACGATAACGGTGGGATGGCGAGGGTCGACCGGCGAGGGTCGGGAGAGACTGGCGGAGCATGGAGCAACGTGCCAACGCTGAGGAATGGCGTTTGCTTGTACACGCCAACGACGAAGAAGGTGGGCATTGCGGGGCCCTGCAAGACATGATGAGACGTGGCAAGTCCTTTTACAGACATTCGAAGACACTCAGAGACACTCGAAACACACGGAGACGCGACAAGACACGACAAGACGCTACAAGACACGACAAGACGCTAAATTCATAGTGGTCGAAATCAACTCACAAAAAGAGACTGGAGGCAGCCAGACACCGACACTGAACTCACATATGTGTGCGTCGTTGTACACCACGGTACTGCAAAGTATCCGACGTCGCCTGGATCCGAACTTCATCTATCTCGTCTCATGTGAGAATCAAGGAAATTTTAGCAAGGTAGCTCAACCGTCGCCCAGCAAGGGTTACGCAAACGCGAACAGAGTTCAAACGGGCGACATCAGCAAGGAACGAGAGGTCGACTCTGGTGTTTGAGTTTGCGACAAGTGTCTCCACCGCACCTTGCAGCGTTGAACTCTTACGACATTTTGACTTTGTAGCGTTCGTCTCTGCGACCGCAATCTTGGGAGTCAAAGTGATTGTATTGTGTAGCACGGCCCGCCGTCTTACCGGGTATAAAGAGCGAAGCACCTCGCCTCTTTCAGCCGTAATCAGTTCTGACACACGCATACACATCACCATGCTCAGATTGATGTCGCGGCTGGGTTTTGGACCGAACAACGGTTGATTTGGTATCAAGCTATCTTACTGCTATAGTACCGGTAGTTTTCTTTTTCTTCTTTTGAGTTCGGAGACGTTCACTTTTCCTCTCCCTCCTCTCCCTCCTCTCCCTCCCTTTTTCTCTTGATCCCACACCCACTCTCACTGTCCTTCTTCACTCCACAGACGCCTCCTAGTATCCATGCTCGAAAACCTTGTTCTTTTTCTCCGGGACACTTCTCTACTTGTGTGGTCACGACGAGACATCTATTCACACATAAGCAAGGTATGAAGGCACCCCTGTGAGCTTCAGTATACTGACATAGAGGCGTGAGAAGCCACCTTTTGCACAGAACAGAAAGACGGGCGGCAATCATGGATATAGTGGCAGGAGCTCTACGCCATCCTGCTCCGTGATCCTGCCACTCATCTCAACCGTTTCTAGAACGGCGCTCGGGCGAACGTGAAGTATGGTACGTGACTCACGCCGTCGGCCAGATCATGCTAACAGTACGTCGACGACTATGGAAACCTCAGCGACTGCAACGCAACACAACTTAATATGACCTGACCTTGAATAGTCGACGGATCGCCTTCGCATCCGCTTCAGTGGTGTAAGTGTCGCTCAATAATCTGGATTCGGAGAGATGCGCTAATCGGCGGACTCTACAGCACCCTCTGCTGATTGCACCAGCACCAATCCCATCATATTCACTAGCTGGGTATATGGTAATAGGAGGAATCATGGGCTGGGCTCACTAGGCCGAGGCCCTCTTTAGTTGAGGACTCTGACCGGGTCCACGAGAACGATGGTAATAGAGCAGGTAGGGGAGCTGCTCAGGCTACCCTTTCCGCCGTTGCTAGTCGCTGACCGAGACGTGACCTCGAGTCTCCAGGAAGGGACTGTACACCCACTGAACATAACCTTACGTCGTGTCTCGACAAAACGTGAAGCAGGGTGTCACGGTGATGGATACGCCAAAAATGCCCAATGCCACGGCCAAGTGGGGGCTGTGGTTGAATCATTTTGATGGGGACTGAAAATGCGCAAGCTGCGTCTGTCCCAGATGTGGTTGACAATTTATACTCGTGTCGCTGCGTTTCATGGCTAACAGCCGTCGCTCAGATGCTCCACGGCACTGAATGAAATTGGCGGCGGCGAGGTTCAATGAGACCATGTGGAGGATGAATGAGGGAGGAAGACCGAAAGATTAGGGGGGATGTGTCAAAGAAGAATCCTCTCACGAAAAAAGATGAAAAGAAATAAACACAGAGGGGGGGAAACAGGAGAAAAAGGGGGAAAAAAGACAAAAAAAGACAAAAAAAAAAGACAAGTGACATGAGGAGAAACCTCTACCACTGAATGGTAGAACGGGATTCTCAACGACCGTCAGCCTGATCAGTTGGCAATCCATCGGCTAGATCGTCGCACAAATCTTGGCTCTGCTATCTACACTCTCCCAAGTCAAAGCAATCTGTCCGCTTCGTCGGCCGAATTGCCACCGCAGAACCAAGTGAGCCCGTCAACAATAACGCCGACACCGTCTATCTCATAACGTCTATTTCACACCGTCGTCAGCATACTTCTCTTGACCAACCAAGACAAACACGCCGGCTGCTTTTGGAAGACTCACATCCTGCTCTCCCAGCAGGACTTATGCCGACAAGTCAGAGCCGACAATACTAGCACTCTGAGCCGTTCTCTGCACAAGCCCAAGCAACGGGAGAACGGCTGTTCGTGCGGGTGGAACGTGGCGCCGACAACCTGCGTGGTCTAGCTTCTCTGTTTTTGCCAGTCGCTGCTCAAGAGGACTTGGTTATGGGAATCTGCTGACGTCTTCCCTCTTTGATCCTCCGCCCTTGGTCATCATGACTGACCGTTGGCGCTTCGCAAGTTATGCCAGGCTTCAAGAATTATCCCAAAACTCTGTCTTGATATCTACATGCAACGCACAGGCCACCGATTATCTCGATATGGGTGAGATGGCTTGCTTTTGCGCTGTGGTTGAATGTTGGTGTTGGATGTTCACGCCTGAGTTGCTGAGTTATTGTTGATGCTCTGCTGCTGGCGCTGATATTGCTTGTGACTCTTGCGGTTGAGATTCCCGCTTTTTCTATTCAAGAGGTTGTCGCTGGTGGCTCGGCCCCCTCACCCCCCTCATCCCCCATTTCCTGCTACTGGCATTTTCTGGCATTTTCTGGCATTTTCTGGCGTTCTCGGCGTTCTCGGCGTTTGCTGCTTTTTATTTTTTATTTTTTATTTTTTATTTTTTGGCGTTTGGCGTTTGGCGTTTGGCGTTTGGCGTTTGGCCCCCCCTCCCCGTCCCCCTCCCCCTTCTTCATGATCCTTTGACTATTGTCTATTCGAACATTTGCTGCGGTATAGCTAACACACCCACCCATCCTTCCTACTCGTCAACAGGTTTGTCTCCGCTTTATCCCCAAGACCCGAGAAATCAACCTATCACCCACTATTAGGACTAGTTCATCGCGATCGCGATCGGGGCGGGCATCAAGAGCAAGGAAGCTCGCCTCGTTGAGCCGCATCGAGATTCAACAGGCGCACTTGCATCTCATTGCGCAGGATGGTGTTCCAATTGAGCAGCAGTCCGAACATCTACCTCTTTAGCACTCATTTCTTATTTCATCCGTGTTACAGGTATAGTAGGCTCTCCGAGCTTGGACGCGTACCCTCTCCGTCTCCGACCCCTCCGCTAACACGTCTCAGTGCGCTTGCTCGGCAATCATCCTCGTTGTGGCCGAGGCGAGTGTCTAGCACACAAGCCAGAGAAGGTCCGTTGTCGTGCTCGAGTATGCTTCGCTCAACGTGGCGGCTTGAGGAAGCTACCTTGGCACACGATACGAGACAACATGGACGACAATCGCGGGCGGGGCGTGCGGAAGCACTGCAACGTTCTGCCCAGTGATGTCGTGATTTATCCCCTCAGCCGTTCCCGAACGTTCACGGAAGGCTGCCCGGTACTAGCGAAACATAGTATGTGGCCAACGGGGATGCCTGGTGACCCTATCCGTGCTAATAGTACACTGACAACCACGGAACAGAACAGAAGTGGCGCTAGACTGACCTAGAGAGATAAGACCGTCGTAGTCGGTCCATGTCGCAAAGTGTGGTGTAGGTTCGTGGTAAGGGCCGTCCAGGTGTCCATTTCTACGGTAGTGCGAGTTCAGGTACGTCAGTTGCTTCTCGTTGTTCCATTCTGCCGTCCCTCCGCTTGCCACATCTTCATGAGCTTCTAGACGTCCTCCCCCGTTCTTCTTCTACTACGGCAATCCAACCTACTCTTGTCCAGCCTACTCTTGACCGAAGCTTTCTTAGCCGCTACGTTCACGTCGTGCGGGATAGCCTCAGCACGAACATCTCCGGCGCTAGCCGTCAGAGATGGTTGGTGAGCAGCGTATCCGACTCCGGCCATGGTATCTATTCTCGCCCTACGCCCGGCGTTCGAGACTACATGAATCCGTCACATTACTAATACCTCAGCTGTACGGAGAAGGGAAGCACCCAGAAGACAGCACATCGCTAAACCATACGTAAAATGGTTCTTTCAGCATTCACTCCCGTGGATGCTCGTCGGTGAGAAGATTCATTCCACCATACTAACTGCTCCCGTACCCTCTCCTCTCCCCTTCCAATCCTGATTGGAGTTGGGATAGCAGACGATGGTGCAGGGAATCACTTTTCAGGAGTGGCTCCCTGCTGTGTTGTTTTCTGTGCCTCTGCCTTGGCAAGTTTCTTATTAAGAAGCTTGTTTTCGTCGCTGGCAGGAAGTCAGAGGATCCTCAACATGTTCCCGTCCTCCCGGAGCTCGTTAACAGAGTCGTGATTGCGGCGTATATGTTCTTGACCCCGACAGCTGGCGGGGTTGCTTGACTGCAAGTGCATTATTGAGACCAAGAAGGTTCCAGGTGCGATGAAAGTGCTTCGTGACCTACCATACCCAGTCAAAGTTGACGATATAAACCACACCGCCGTTCTTGACCAAGAAGGCAAGGTCTTCCCTGGAACAATGGTGGCTTTGGGCCAAGATGGCCTGGCTGAGTTGAAAGGACGACGCAAAGAAGGCATTTGGATCCATGGTGGCGTGCCTCACTAAAACCAGCAATATCGGGAGACACTTATTACACGAACACTGTTTCCTTGCAGCTGGCGAATCGGCTTATACCAGCACCCTCGAGCGGAGAGTCGATCCGACACAATGTTGTGGCTGCCAGGTGCTCGGCCACTGAGCCTTCTCGTGCAGCGAGAACCAGGTGTGTGCGAGATGCGCCGCCGAAGGCCATCACCACAGCGCGTGCCAAACGCAGGAACTCAAGTGTGTGCCTTGTGGTGATGGACCGCACGAGTCGTTCAGCAGAAGCTGCCCGAAACTCTGATCTACCCAGCATGGGTAGGACGTTTCGGACAATTTAACTGAATGTATCTTTGTCGTCTTACTTTCTTGGCACGCAGATTTTAACAGGGTGTTGAAGAAAGTAGCCTCAATTACACCCTTTTCCCTAGCAAGTGCACCGCAACAACCCATGATCCTGCGCTCCGCGCGGCCTCTGGCGGGGGCGATGGCATCGGTCACCACCGGTGCGCCCACCGTCCCAGATCGCTTCGACCTGGGAATCCATACTCGCGCCAATCTCAATTGAGGAGCCCGCATGGCTCTCTTGCAAAACAGCTCGGCCGTTGTGCATGGACGTGTTGGTGTCCCGCCGGCCTTCGGGAGGACGGCGCAAACGCCATCTTCGCCTTCCATGCGCTCTCTACTGCTGCGGCCACGGAAGGAGCCCAGCTTGCCCGTCTGTCCGTCCGTCCGTCTTCCTCTCCCGATCGTACTCGGACCACTGAACAGCAACCAGTATCAACATCATCAACATCATCAACATCATCAACATCATCAACATCATCAACATCATCAACATCATCAACATCATCAACATCATCAACATCATCAACATCATCAACATCATCAACATCATCAACATCATCAACATCATCAACATCATCAAAACCCCCCTCATCGCCAGGGGTAGTTGACTGCAGTTCTCCCTCCCCGCGAGAGAACCTCCGTGTCTTCACCCAGTTAGACGCCGGAGCTCCGGCTAGAGTCCACAAGAACTTGTAACCCGGGCCCATATGTCCGGGAAACTTGGAGAGGGCTCACGCAAGATCCCGCGAGTTTTCCCAAGTCAGGTCTGGATGGGTCGTCCTCGCCACCGACATAATCACCCACGATCTCCTCGTACAAAGATAAACGGAATGGGCAGCCGATCTAGGGGCTGCTGCCATAGAGACTAACAAGGAGTGGTTTACGTTTACCTATGTAGTCCCAGACTGGGCTGAAGCCTGTCGACATACGCCCCTTACGGCACCAGTCCGACAACCCTCTAACAAAACTTGACTTATATCTTTTTCTCGAGCCAGTCAAGGAGTATTGCTGCCTCTTCAGCAGCCAACCAGCAAGGCTCATCGAGAAAACCAACCGCGCTAAGCAGTGCGACGTATTGGGATACCACCCGCTGCGCATCTGCTATCAATGCCCTCTGTGCGTACGCTGTGGTAAGACTGGCACGACTCCGTGGACTGCACTGCCCCAGAGTAGTGTGCCAACTCCCTCGGCCCGCACAGCGCCAACTTCGCCAAGTGCCCAGCTCGACCGAAGAAAGTGCACGGCGTGCTCCGCCGGCTACCCAAAGAACAGAGAGACCACATGCGAACGGTAGGTGCCGGAACATACCGCCAGCGCCACTCGACCCAAGACGCGATAGCGCCCGGTCGCAAGAACGATTCAGCCTTTGCGCTCCCAGTTCCGCCGCGTCGAGAGCGCGCTCATGCATAATCGTGGCCACCCCCCGAAGAAGCAAAAGAGGAACCCGAGCACCCAAGACCTGGCTCTCCAAGGAAGTACCACATTGTCCTTATCACACGGCCCCGTGACCATGAGCATGATCACGAGTAGATGCCCACGAACACAAAGGGGCGATAAAAAAAAACTCTCCGAGTCATTCAGGCCAACGTCGGCAAGATGTCCCCGGTCCACGACTGTGCTCTTGCATTAGCAGACTCGGAACGATACGATGTCGTGCTCCTCAAGAACCATGGACAACGATGGCAAATCCCCGTTGCCTCACGAAGACTCACCCGGCATACGGCACCTGCTCTCCAGTCGAGGCGTGGGATGGCAATTGCACTCGGCCCAGAGTCATGACGTATGTCCGCCGTGACGCCAAGCTCCTGGCAGACCAGAACCGACCCTACATAAGCCGCGATATCCTGTGGCTTACGGTCAACGATATAGTGATCGTTAACTTCTACCGCCAGAACGATGAAAATGGTGGATTGGATATTCTACTGCAATGGCCCAACAGACGACGAGCTCAAGGGCTTCGTAGAAATCGCAGAACTCGGATCGACTGGGATCCCCGTTGCTGCCTCAGGTCCGTCGAAGCCAGACGAGCTCGCATCTACGCTCGTGAGCCCCTTGCAATCAGCAGCGAAGGCAACGGACGGGCCTGCGAGGAAGGGAGCACACAGCGCTCCGTGGTGGACCGAAGAGTGCGCCCGTGCCGCAGCCGGATATCGTGCGATCAGAAGACTGTACACCCTCGGATTCAACCAAGATTTTTTTAGCTAGCCAAACGAGATTTCCACCCTGTGGTTCGCCAGGCTGGAAGGCTCTTCTGGCGGAACCTGATCAACAGCTTCTCAGACAGCAGCTCCGTTTTCAAGGTCGTCCGGTGACTGGGATCACCAGGGCCTTTCCAACCTCCTCCACTGCAAGTGGACGAGGTAGTCTACGAAACCGAGCTGGACCAGGCTAACGTGCTCCGCCGAGCTACTTTGGAGCGGCAAACAGCAGATGATGATATATATTCACGACCCCTGGATTCAGGTCAACACTCACCCACGCAATGATTCCACTCCCGCAGAAAATCTCTCTGGAAGCACAGGAAGCGACTTTCCGTACCGGGAAGACATCTCCGGGAGCAGATAGCATCACAGTCAAACTCCTTAAAGCACTATGGCACATCATTGGGTCGCACGCCCGTCGCCTCTTCGAGGGGTGCCTAGCAATAGGCCACCACCCAAAACCCTTCAGGGTAGCAGAGGTGGTTGTGATCGCTACACTTGGACATAGAGACCTGACAGTCCCACGAGCATGGCGACCTATCTCTCTGCTCTTCTGCTTCGGCAAGGGAATGGAACGGTCAGTTGCGCGCCGTCTCGTGTGGGCATAAATTCACTACGGAGTCCTTCATCCCCAGCAAACCGGAGCTCTCCCTAAGACATCGGCGACAGACCTTGGAGCTACTTTGGTTCACGACATTGAGGAAGCATTTTCCCGCAAGAAGGTGGTCTCACTGGTCACGATGGACATCTAAGGTGCATTTGACGCTGCCATTCACAACAGACTGATTTTGCGATTCCGCGAACAAGGCGGGCGGGACCATCTCACACGATAGGCTAGATCCTTTATTGGACGACCGATGTGCTCGTGCTAGGTACCAAGATACCATCACACCGCTCTCTCCTCTCTAGTGCGGGTCTCCCTCAGGGATTGCCGGTATCACCGATCCTCTTTCAGCTGTATACAGAACGCATGAGCCGATTAGGAAACCCTCAAGGCCGATTCGGTTATGCAGACGACACGGACGACACGGACAACACGGACAATACAGGCGTCCTGCGCGCAGGCGATGCGGTAGAAGAGACAGCAGCTACGGCATCACGTTCTGTCGAAGAAATGGTCCTCTGGGGTGCGGCAAACGGGGTATCTTTCGACCCTAAGAAGACGGAAGTCATGCACTTTTCTCGGAGCAAACTCAAGACTGCGCCGGCAATACGCCATGGTGATGTCGAGAAGCATCCCGAGGCAGCTATGCGCTGGCTAGGCATCTGACTGGACAGCAGCCTTTCATTCCGAGTCCACATAGAGAAGTAGACGGCTAAGCACAGGCCGTCGCCTGTTATCTACGAGGACTCACCAACATGAAGCATGACCCAGTGCCCAGTGCTGTGCGGAGTGCCGTCAGGGTGTGTGTTGAGCCAGTCCTGCTCTATGACGCCGAAGTATGGCACCCTGGTGCAACCCGACCGCGGTGGAGCCAATCGTCGTCTCAAGACCGGCCATCAAATATTCGACACTTCTTGCGGAGAGAACAAGGCCATTGACCAATCCATGCGAGCTATGCTCCCCGTCTGGAGGACGACCCCTATCACCATCCTCCATCGGCAAAGCGAGATACCACCAGCGGCTTAGCTTCTTGAAGTGCGTCGATATTGTTTCTCTGCTCGACTTAATCCCTCGACGAGGCCCACCCCATCGCGAAGCGCACGCTTCGACCCAGACATCCCACATACCATAAGCTCGTCAAGCGGAAGTACTAAACCTCATCAGAGGCAAGCTTCACGACGCGTCTCCCATGAGCCGATGAGCTCGCGCCCTGCGTACGGCCGACCCTCATCCAACAATGCTACATCAAGGAACAGGAAACAGTCCTACATATAGCTTCGGAAGAAGAATCTGCTGAGGCTTCCCAGGCTTTCCTCCAGTGGATTGAATCAGTAAACTCATTTACCTTGATCGTATACTCAGACGGGTTCTTGTCCTCATAGGGAGCAGACAGCTGCGGCTTCGCCATTCACCAGAACGACCTCTCCATCTGTGACGGCTCCGGCCGTCTTGGGCTTGCCGAGGTCTTTGATGCTGAGACCATAGAAGCACTAGAGGCCTCGAGACCGTCCTATACCTCCCGGGATCAGCGACACAGGATATCGTAGTGTGCTTAGACAACCTGGCAGCTGCCACATGTGTACGTGGCAAGCCTTCCTCGAGTTCCAGGCCTGAGCTGCATCACATGGAACCACACAAGTACGCTGCATACCTGGCCACACGAACAATCCTGGCAACAAACAGGCCGACAAACTGGCAAAAGCAGCTTTGTCGCTGCCGGAGCCGGACGGCGCTCAGCCGACGCTGGCATACCTGCGAAAGATGACGAAGTTAAAACCGAAAGAAGCTTTCGCATCATGGTGGTCAACTTTCCCCTCGAACAGTATAGGAGATTTAATCTTCAAGGCGACTATACGCTGCCCACGTACCCATCGGAGCTCTCGCTCCCTCGGACAGCTCTGCACCTGGGTCACGACACGACTTGTCAGTCAGTTCTTTTGCGCGACAAGAAAGGCAAGGTTTAAGCTTATGCGACATTGCTGCCTAATTGTCGTCTGTTTGTCTTTCCCGGAGTCAGGGCAACGCAACGTGTACATAGCGCTGCCTTTTGGTCGCCGCATGTGTGTGTCTCCTCCGCTTCGTGTTTCTGCGCAGGCTTCTTGTCTCGTCTGCCCGCTCTCCCTGCAACTCTTGTCCTGGTAGGTTTTGATCACGTACTATTCCTGCCTAGAGCCGGTTCAAACTTAGCAAAGGTTGCGAAGTTGAGACGCTGACGCTAAATACGGATTGTATTCCTGGGTACACCACAGTGAAGTGCAGTGCCGTGAAGTGCAGTGCATTGACGTGCATGGAAGCAACAGTCGCTTCAGGCGTTCTTTCGTTCCTCCTCTTTACTGTTTCGTCTCATTAAACTTCTGGTAGAGGTGGGGGACTGCTCTAGGAGCATTCCAAGCAGCTTTCGTTTGCCCATTCTCCAGCTTTGCTCCGCCTTCCCCCACTTCTTCTCTTGGTTCCTTATTTTGTCTTGAACGGTTCCGATGCATGCACTCGTTGCTACAGATCTGCGCCTCAACAAAACGCCCTCACCTTTGCAGTCCCTTGTGTGACTCATCGATGACTCAAGAGACCCGCTGCTGAGTACTGCATCTTTCTGCCTCCACAGTCGCAAACTCTACCAAGTTCTCGCAACGGGACTGAAAGGTGTATCAATGTGCCACGCGGACATGTGTTTGCACAATGTTCGTCGCCAATCTCGACAAGACAGGAAACAGCAGAAAAGCGGACGAGGTTACGTGGTGACGAAGTAGGCGACGCTAAAAGACAAATGACGAAAGACACGACGAGACACACAACAGACACACGACAGACACGACGACAGACGACGACAGACGACGACAGATGAGTGGGTGCCTGTCTTCGGCCCTCAGGAAATTACGCTTTCCACACCGATTCCGGGTGCGCTCCGCTGTTGCCACGCCCCTGGGTGTCGAGCCCGCCGACCATACCTCCTCGCTTACGTCGCCTCTCGTCTTGCTCGCGAATGGACGGACATGTGCAAACTTGTACGGCACTACGACACACTGCAATGGATCAGCACCGGACATGCTGCTGATGGCGAACCTTTTTCGGGACGCCGGAGCGCGACCATCCGTTGTGATCGTCGCTTTTGTCGCGGACCGAACGATTGAGGCCACAAAATGATCTTGTCACGTCGCATTCAAGGTTTTACAGAATATCCAAGGCCCGCAATGCGTGTACAGTGTCTATCTACCTGACCCATTTAACGTACCGACACCACAACAGAAGTCCGTCCTGAGCTGCAACGTGTCAGCTGCAGGATTTCCCAGATGTCGCATGTCGCGAAATGCTCGCAAACATAGCTTTAAGTGCGATCCCTCGTGCACTCGCGGGAGCATCCCTCAGGCACACTTCGGTCCGGTCGTGCTGCGCAGCATGAAATATCCCAGGATCTCCCGCTTTGGAGCGGCACGCCGCACGAGAAGGCTGTTTAGCGTCCAGCACCCAACTCCATCGACAATATGCCCAACATCGCGATCGAGATCTTCGTTCTGCTGAGTATCGGACTCGGCCTCCTCGGCATGCGAATCTGCGTGCGACTCGACACCAGCCACGGCCGGAAGCTTGCGTTGGACGATTACTTGATGGTCCTAGTCGCAGTCAGTGATATCTACCCTTCGAACTCGTGCCCCGTGCTAACATCCCGGCCGTAGCCTCTGTACCTCCTCGAGACGGGCTCTTGCCTACGCGGTGAGGTCCCACCTGGGCGGCCTGGCGAACCACAGTATGTCGGATACGGAGAGAGCGCGGCTAGGTGCAGGCAGCGAGGAGCACGAGCTGCGGGTTCTCGGCTCCCAAATCTACTTGGCAGAATGGGTAGTTCACGTCTCTCTGCTCTGGATGCTCAAGGCGACTGCGTGTACTCACTGCCTGCGGTTGGCGAGGGATTTGGGAACTTACAGAGAGCCTGCCTACGCAGGGCTTGCGTTCGTTTTCATCACCTGGATCGTCGCTTTTCTGTCCGTTATGCTGGGCCGTCGGCCGCCGAGTCGAAGCCGGCAGATCAGTCCAGATCCTGGCAGTGAGTCCGAGCGACACGTCTCGTGAAGGGAACACTGGGGTGCTAACCGAAGACAACTGCCAGCCGGCTGTGTCTAAGATCGATCTTTTGCAACGACGGTTCTCAATGAACTGACCAATGATTACCTGCCATGCATCGTGTTGCTGATGCTACCATACATGCGACTATCTTCTCTCAAGAAGCTGGAGTTTGCTGCGGTCTCCGTGTGTGGTGCTTTTGTCATGGCGGCGGGCATTCTTCGATGCGCGCTCACGCTGACGGTAGGTGTCCTTGGTGTCCAATGACTGGTGCCTGGTGTCAGGTGTCAGGTGTCAGGTGTCAGGTGTCAGGTGTCAGGTGTCAGGTGTCAGGTGTCAGGTGTCAGGTGTCAGGTGTCAGGTATCAGGTGTCATGTGTCAGGCGCCCCCTGTTTGGCGTTTGGTACCTCGCGTCTGGTTCCTGGCAGCGAAGGAGTCTCGGTAGCCTGTTGACATTTCGCCCAGAACCGATCTAGCGACATAGAGCAGGCAGAGCGTTGGGCGGTGCGAGAAGCTTTCGGGGCCATCACAACGGTCAACTTACCGATCATCTTCTCTTTCTTCGTTGGAGGCCAAGGTCTACAGCGCAAGAGGGCCTGTCCGAGGGCGATGCCTGATACACCGCATTCCAATCTGCCGTTCTTTCCGAACGACGGCGGCATATGGGTCACCAGCGAAGTCGGGGTTGAGAGCGTGGAGAGGCAAAGCAGCGTGTCTTGCGGTGAACGTTCGCACGAGTGTGTCTGCCAGACGCCGGACAATGCAAAAGGGCGGTATACTCACGACATCGTTCACTGAAGACAGGACTCTGACTGTTCAAAGCGAGTGGTGTCTCCAAACTTGATCAGGTGTCACATGGGATAATACCGTCGTTGACGGTCGTCCTGTGCCAGTTGTTTGCGTTTGTTCGGTGGAAAGTCAAGACCAAGACACATTCTTCGAATAGATCGCGGCCTTCCTATGACCTTTCCATAACCGTCGAGTGCCTAGTCTTGTTCAAGCGCGTTGGTTCGCGCGCGCAGTACCGTATACCCTCTCGCCGCTTGTCCACATGTAGGTATTGCAATTGAGCTTCAGTGAGCATCTGACCAAAGCCACCTCGGTTACCAACTGGCAAGTGAGAGGGAACGATAACACGTATGCATGACGGACAAAAAACTCAGGCCACTTGGCGAGATTCTCCTAGGTTTACGACGAAGGAACTCGCCGATCATACGCGTGTTTCAAAAAGCCCCATCTATGATTCGGTCTGTACTGGCAACCGCTATCCCCCGGCAAGCGCCCGTTCACGCTTGGCGAGCGATGTTTTAAAGCGCGCAAGCATCATCGAGAGAAGAGAGTGCAGACGTGTAGGAGACCACAGTGCATGCAATTCCAAGCACGTGCACTTTTTTCTTTTCCTTCCACTTGCACCCTCTCTGATCAAATCTGGTGCGAAGTCTCTGAGATGCATGAGCCCACTACGTCAGATCCTTGAGGTAGCAAATACACTACAAACGACGGTAGCAAACGCGTGGCTTGACCCTTAGACTAGGTATCCGAAACTCTTCCTCCAGTTAGAAATGATATAAAAAAATATAGCTAAGCAAGCTAAGCAGTTCTTTATAATATTATATATAGCCTTATTATCTAATTGAGATTCTATAAAAGAAAATGTAGAATTAGGTGCACAATGACCACCTATGGGTATAGACCCTGTAAATCCATTTGAATTACCATTAACTACTTAATACAGTAATTTTATTATCAAGTGGGGCTACAGTTACTTACGCACATCATGCTTTAATAAAAGGTGACAGAAAAGGAGCATGCTAGGGAGGGACTATCTTCTGTTTATGGAATATCTGTTAACAGACTTACTTTCGAATTTTTTGAGGTCAGACCTCTTTCGTAACAGAAAAGGGTACTCATCAACTAAATTCACAAAACAGACCCAGTACGGAAATCACAGACCATACCACCAAAAAATAAAACAAAAAAAAGGTAAAGAAAAAAAATTCCGATACCACTTAACACGGCCAGCCCAAGTCGACGCGTTGACCAGAAGATGTTGTCTCAGATGGGCAGACCCCAGCTTTATGTCAGCCGCGGCGGCTAAGTTAGGATACGGCAATCTGCGAGACATTCTTTTACAGAGGTGGCTGTGCGAGAGCATGGCCGTGCGAAGTTGCGCTCGCCAGGTGCATGACGAACCATCCGCGGCAGAGGCCGAGAGGAACCCATCTAGACCATTTGTGACATGCCGACGAAACCAGTCCAGAGAAATCGGTTGGGAGGAAATCTCTATCTAGCATCTCGTTTCCCTGCCTGCTGATACGTAGTGTGAACAGCCATAGCACTCTCTGTTGGCTCTGGTGTTTTCTCCTCGTCGCGGTCGCAGTAGAGGGCTAGCCCCGGCGCTGATCCGTAGAAGTGTCTACCATGACTGAATGAGTGGTTGTCACAGCACCACAATGGACTTTCCGCGAACGCCTAGGTCGATCGAACGTATGAGCTGTCCTTCGAGTCGCCAGTTGACACATTCGGCAAAGCCCCATCTTCAGACACGATAATGCTGACGGATCTCTCAAGGTCATCGTTAAGCTCCAAAGAACTGTCTGACATGTTCTCTCGGTCTCTTAGCTCGGGATCAAACAGACACCAGTTATGACTTGGCCGACCCTCGCAATCAGTCATGGTGCATTGATTGCACCGTATATGCGGACATCTTGCATTTCTACAGAGGCATGTAGTTGCTTCCCACGATGTCCAACACTACCTCATCGTTAACACCTTGACGCATATTCACTAATCGAACGGGCATGCTTACATCGCAGCAAACCCAATGGGTGGAGTTTGAGTCAGGCATGATCTGATTGCGGCGCGGTGCGAGTTTAACGGGGTCGTTTTGGCGTGTACCCAATACAATATCGACAGAGGACTCGCTAATGGCTAAAAGGTATTTGTGCTGTGGCACTGTATAGGGAAGAGCACGTTCGCGGCCGATAGTCAATCTGTTTTCTTGTTCCTTCTTTGGGCCTTCCTACTTTCCATTCTTTCTTTCCCATCTTATGTTCCTGAAGGAATGAGTGCAAGAGACCAAGCAATCCTCATAATAATTTGCAATGGATACACCCTGAACCCTACGAGCATGGCGTGCAACGTATGTGCGAACATTCGTCATGCTGTTGTAACGCGTCAACTACTGAATTGGGTGGAACATACGTTCAGAATTCCACAGTCACTAGACTATTTGTTTCTGGTTTGGGAGGCCCCATGGCGGCTCGAAAAGGCGTCCGTCTCAGACACGTAGCAGACTGCATCGGTCAGTACAGGACAACGATGAAACTTGTTGTGTGGCAGGTTGTCCTGAGTCATCCACCCCACAGGCTTGTAACATGATCAAACAGTTCGTGACGAATGTGCTATGACTACCCAGAGTTCGAGAGGTCAGGCTGTTGGTGGCTGGACTTCTGCTCCCTTGTATGTGCTGCTTGTGGGACCGAACAACAGGTGGCCTGTGCAGGGAATCAAGTTCAACATTTAACTGACGGACACTCTTAGGGGCTACAAGGTTTGTCCAGTTTGCGTTGCCTACTTCTGAGTAGATTGAACAGCCGGAATGAGTTTGGGCGCGTCTCGCGAGCGTAATAAACCACGGAAATGAATCAAGGGCGGATGAACACTCCATGGTATTGTCACATGGGATTTTGTGAAATGAAAGTCGCGGCAGCGGAAATTAGGTCTACCTAGCGGGATTCTCTACACTGTTAAAAAAGAAAGAAAGAAAGAAAGAAAGGTGGGCGAATAAAGGCTACGTGTCCATAAGGATTGGATCTCGAAAAGTGTCCGCCCACGTCGAGTACCGCAAACAATCGAAATCGGCATAGCCTCCAGATCTGCCTGCGTTTCAGGTAGTCAGCTAAGAAGATGAGTAGATGTGCGATCAGCTTACAATTTCCGAGTGTTCGCAAGATATCACTGCAAGCTCCATCTCCGTTGATGCTCATGTTGGCCGCCTTGCATTTTGGCACCCAGGTGACTTGGAACATCTGGACAAGCCAAGTCGTATTGAGATGATAGGTTCTAGATATACCGGGGAAGTCTTGAGCCAAGGTGGCGTCTCGTTGAGATTCACAAAAACGGATTGCGTTATCGTCCCTTGTGGGTTTGGACAGAACGAGATTATCGCCACCAGCAAAACAACGAATAACCGGGTCAACGATCGCGGAAGTGTGTGAAGTGAGTGCGGTGGAACTGATTTTCGCACCATCAGCTTCCCCCGTGGTTGTGGCGGCCAGTGTACTCCACAATCCGCCGATGCCAGTAAGAATGTGCGTCGAGAAGCTAGGATGGGCGCTCTCGCTCTCCGCGTTTACTAATGTAAAAGTGGCAAGGAAGACATGCACAAAGAAGATGGTGAGGTTCATGATTCAGGATAGCCTTGTTTCTGCCGGAAGGAGTCTTGTCACTGAAATATATAGTAAGTCGGCCTCGTGAGCTGATACGGTCAGAACTCAGAAGAGCAGCAGTGATGGGACAAGACGGCAGATCGGTGGATGGTTGTTTGGTACAGTCAGGGATGAGTCTATGGTGTGTCAGACTTCAGCTACCAGTTTTACGACAGGCGCAGCATGCACACCTCGTTAATGCGGGTGTACCAGATTTCTACAATGTGACTGGCCTCTTATGTAACAACGCATAGTACAAACAGTACGTGAGGGGTGTTTACCAAGGCAAAAGAAGGCGTTCACGAACAGATTCGACCCATCCCAACGTACAGTTGCCTTTTATGGATGGTAAACTTGCGTTGGCGTGCGTTGGCGACGTATCGAAACACGTTCAAGCGATGTCAGTTCCGTTTCAGAGCCCGAGGTTTCCTAGTGGACGGATATAATGACGCAAACTGTTATCGAAGGAGACCACCAGACCCAGGCGAACCGGACGGGGTTCTCTTCGCACCTTGCCTTACGGATGGGCAAACGTAACGTGAAACAAGTCATGGTGCCCGTGATGATTCGTTGGTGGTGGACGAGACAGGAAACATGACAATCCATGTCCCCAAGCTACGACGGTCATACCGGGTTTGGTTCTGGATCGAGAAATGACAAATCTCTAGTAGCTTCGACCATCCAAATCAGCCGCAAATCCAGGACAGTTTCGTCAACATCCCTCCTTTACTCGTCAACAAACTGTGGCACCCGTTCAATGGCTGCATCAATCATGGCTTCATTGGCTGCACTAGAGCAGTGCATGACTACGGAGTACACGGTTCTGCGAAGTCGAACGTCAGCTGTCGCTACTGTACGAAGCACTGCTACTGATAAATTGTGCGCAGTTACCTTGTACTATACAAATCCAATGGACAGGAGAAGAATTGACAAGAGAATTCATGTATTCCTCCAAAGCGAAACCCCAGAGGCAGAGGATGCTTTTTTCTTTGTTCCCGGGTGGGAAGCTCACGAGCCTCAGGACTCCCCGTCCAAGCATGCCCAGCCATCACTTCACCCGCTGAGGCCGGATCGAGAATCAACTGCCATGAACTCGCAGGAATCACAAGCTAGTAGCGGAGCTGACGCGACAACCGAGCGAAACATTCTGTTTAGTCCGACAAACGGGCTGCCCGCGATGTATCGCGATATTTTCGAGGTACTAGACTCCGTTGTACCAGCGCGCAGCTCCTCAAGTGGGTAGCAATAAACTGGAGTGAGTTTAAGATATTAAGAGGCAATTTTATAAAAAAGAAATTCAATACTTAAATGTTAGGTACATAAGCATTTAGACAAGATCCATAAAGCAAATAAACAAGGCCCTCTCATTCAGTTTATAGACTATAATAATAGCCTGTCATCTATGGCACTTCGAATAGCTAACCGCACCTCGGTCGTGTCAAGGTCCCAGCCCAATTCTTTATAAGCTACTATCCTGGCAATAGCTACATCCGGGTCCTGAAAGAACAACCTCATATAGCCAAGGATATAAACGCCACAGTCAACCGCGTTATTTTGCTTCGGGAGGTGCAGAGCTCTCACCTCACGCAAATCGTTATCCGCTTTGATGGACCTCGATTCTGCCGTAGCTGCCTGTACAAGAAACCCATGAAGCGGTTGTTCCACTCCCACTTCTTCATCGAAAAGCGAGTCCATGGTGATCACGATTGGCCGTTGGGAGGTATTGGCGTTTATGAGTGGCAACGCTGGGTCTGTTCCTCCAGAGACAGCGTTCGCAATGTCACACATAACGGCTATGCGCCAGTGCTCCAGACTCTTGTCGAAAATGGGGATGACAACGAAGCGATATTCCTTAGAAAACAACTCCAATTTCCGGATCTCTTGATCGCTGATACTTTTTTTCTTCTCGCAAAGGCGTTTAAAAAAAAAGGAGTTGAGAAACAAAGTATCCTTTCGCTCTTTGAGTATGTATTTGAGGTAAAAGTTGACAACCTCATCGCTCAAGCGTCCACCCTTATCAAGGCACGCCCTCAAAGACCGCAAGTTTGCCTGTTCTTCTGACTGAGTTCCCGGTGTACTAGAGTCCGAGGATACTGATACGACTTCGTTATCCTGTAACTGGTCAAATACTGGATAAAAAGGCTGACACGTATCTAAAACCTACATCATCCTTCGTAAGAGCTTCTTCGAAAAAAGAAACCCAACGCGAAGATTCTGCATCCCACAATGCAGCGCAATTGGGCGTTGGAGGTTCAATTAGGTCCCCGGAACCCCAAGATCCTTCAGACGGAACGTATGCCTTACCGGGCGTTTCTTCGCCGTTCAAACGCAGTATGCCAGGGCACTTTGGTTCCGCATCACATTCTTTCTCTGACGAGCACGGCGAAGGTGATTTCTCTAGACCAGAGTTGTGATAGTTAAACCTAGAAGTATCCGGTGGGTCGTTTCTCGTAGCATCGCTCTCCTCGTCGTCGTCATCCTTGAGCGACGTCGAATACCCGTTTTTCAATACAGCTTGGGCACTGTCCCTTTGAAGAGGTAAGCGGGGGATGTCACAAACTTGAATCTAGCAAAACCTTTTGTCGTTTCTCACATCAGCTTGATGACGGACACGCTGCTCGGAGAAGGTGTCCTTCAGGTCTTGCGAGCGATCTGGAGGCAACGGCGCGGCCTCTTCCCAGTTGACGTTCGTTTCGAGGATCTTGAGTGGTTCGTCGCTGCAAACATTCATATTCAACTGCAGTGCTGTGCTGCTTCCTTCGATTGGAAGCATTACAAACACGCGCCGACCCTTTCGCGAGAGCTCCGGTGCTTTAAAGTTGATCATCGGGCAAAATCCAGCACTCGCCCAACTTGCCCCCCCGCGACCGATTCGATGTCCCTTTGGAAGTACGGGTCGGCGGTATAGCGCCCATGTTTTCCACTTATCATTGTGCCAACAGGCTTGTGATTCTTGCGGAGCACCCTATGCTGAGTCACTTCCTGCTCCGACCAAAGGCTTGTGCATACTCACCTGGTCCCACACCACCTTGAATGCTCTACTGTTACTGAACCCTATCGCAAAAATGCTATTCCGAAGGTCGTATCTCAAAGGACTGTCGTCCTTGCACAGCTCGAGAACAATTCTCCATCGCTCTCGTGAAACCACAAACTCTAGTCTTCTGTAGCCAAAAGGGTGGATCACTTCGAGAATGATGCGTTCAGCTTTTGATCCTGAGCAAAACCGGTAGGTTATGAATCCTTCAGAACGTGCGCTGAAGTCGATTTTAATCGGATCCATATACGTTGCGCCCGCAGTTGACCGGGCTTCTCGAAGGGTGTCTTTCGATCGCTTGGGGAGCACTGCAGATTCCTCTTTGAGACTTACGTATACTGGGAAAAGAGTGACTGATTTAGCTTCTGGGGCTATTTGAATCGCCTCGAACTTGTTTTCGAAAAGATCAAACGGTTCTCCCTGTAGGTGTTAAAGTTAGGATGGACTTGTGCAAAGTAGAAAGCAGGAACCTACCCACAGCTTGGATGGCAGAACAATGTCCTGGATGTGACCGTCGGTGCCCTTATTGTCGCTTTCGGCGCTGTTCCCCGAATCCTGGACAGCGAGACCGAAACAGGCCTCTTGGAGTTCGTCGGTAGCTGTCCATTTCGGCCAGGGTATGACTGCGCCTTTGCAGGCATCAATGCTGTTATCAGTTCGCAGGCTGTTAATGTGAGATCTGTCGTCGCCGTTGACCGCTCGCCTTGATTCTTCGCCGTGCGCAAAGCACACTTGGGGGTTGTATTTGCTAGCGATTTCTGTAATCATTGACTTGACCTTGTCGTTAGAAGCCGGTGCAGCTCCCATGACAACCAGGTATTGTAAATCCCTAACTTTGCCCATTTCCGAATCGAGTTTGTCCAGAGCATCACCGAACGCGCCCCGGAACATGGCATCGACTTTTTCCTTAGAAAATACTTTGCCGCTCGGCAGATCAACCTCGTCAATGTCGGGCGACATCTTGCAGAACGCGTTTCGAGCGGTTAAAAACTCGGACGCATCGACATACGGGCGTAAGTTCCTCCAAAGTCTTCCAACGCCGCCGCGACCCCCATATGGCCGAGAAATCGGAAAGACCTTCAGGGCGCTCTCAGGGCGGATCTCGAAAGCGGCAAAGGCCTGCTGCAAGATCAGTACATTATCGGAAGTCGGCCTCGGCGGGCACTCACATGGCACTGTTCGCCGAAGTCGGCTATCATGACCTAATGCTCGACCGGTTTGTTAGCGGCTCCTCCGTGTAGTATGTAGATTCAGGTCCTACTCGAGATTTGTGCTTCAGCTTAGGAAACAGGTTCAAGCGGTTCTGCAGTATCACAGCCAGGACAGCCTCCACATCCGATTCAAACTCGATCGACTCGCTAGGTATGCCGGCTACCTGAGCCTCCCCCTCCAAGAGCTTCTGAATAACCGCGGACTGCTCGTCTGACTGGGTCCATAGGACTGGCACTACAAGGACAGTTTTGCTCCAGGTCCACCTATCACCGATTTCCGAACTCAGGCAACTATCCACAGTTGCTTTCGCTATCTCATAGATTCGCCGAACAACGGTGCGAACGCCCACTTCAGTGTAACCGAGAGCTTCACCCAGCCGCTGCACATCTTTGTCTTCCAGCAACCGCGGATCCAAGGCTTGCTTGATTCCAGCTATGGGATCTTCTCTTCCGGAGTAGCAAGCCCTGATCTCGTTCTCGCAAAGCGCTTGCAAAGGTACTAGCGTGGTTCTCTGGAGGCCATTCCCTTCGGTGCCTCCCTGTATTGATCTCGAGGCCTTGTCGTTGTCGTCGATCCAATATGCGGCTTGGATCTTGGAAGACCCAATCTCGATACTCACTGTGACATTGTATTTTCTGTTTTCGGATGCCATTTCAGATGTGTTGCCTAAACAGTGGACCATTTGGATTCCAATCGCTTGCGCGACGCTGTCGTCCTTAAAACTTATTTGCGACTCGGCCAGCAATTTTGCAGTAGTCATGCTTCTTCACATGGTCAATCTTACCAGGAGGACCGCGTGTCGGGTCAGTTTTCCGCCTTCTCGTCACCCAGCGACGACGACTCAAACACATGCACGATTACAATCTAGATATGGCTTCGGTACCTACATACAAACGTAAACAGCTTGAGCCACTATTTTCTTCGCAAATCGAACTCACTGTGAAATGACACACGCACTGTACGGCTACATACAGCCGCTTGACGTCAAGGGTCGGCCGGAACGGGCGAAGGTAGCTGACGACCTACTGTCTCAAATAGCCATGCATGAATGGCTGGAGACTGAGTCACATAGATCAGGGAGGTACACGGACGCTTGGTACTATAACCCAGTGTACATTCAAAGATCGTACGTGCTTAGCCACAGTATCTGCGTCCTTGTGCCTGCCGGTTGAGTCATCTTGCTAGCATATAGACCCGAATCTAGTGTAGCGCCCTTGCAACGTTTATGTTGTGTTGTTCTCGATGGTTATGTGATATGACCACAATGGCGCTTCGACTTAGAAAGAGAGCATTGCCATACGTGATGCAGCATACTGCCCTGCAGCCCTATATTGTAAGGTATATAAAATGCGTATGGTCTCTGAAATCTTGACCCGGAATGGCAACCAGAGCGGAACCTCCCCTTGAGGATAAGGATGGCCTCGTGCCTTCGTCTGGTCTCCCCGTTCTCGTCAAGCATGCAATATGCCTCATACTCTCCAGTTTCGAGCCTGCCTTACCATTCGGCCCCGAGATGAGCTAGATAAAGTCTATGAGAAAATTATTCGGCGCCCCCATGTTTGTGGAAGTGTTCTTCGAAACAGAAGAAATAAGGAGCTGGTCATGGCCCACTTGATCTGGAAAGTGGACACCAGATCAATTTCAAACATCGAGCACCGAAACGTCGCAACTGTTGCTGGCATTTTTTACGGGTGTCACAATGGACTGTTTGAAGTCATTCTCCTTCAACAGTATGCAGAACTGACTCTCGACGAACTACCCCAGCTAAACGAGGTGGAGCTTTCCAGTTCTTGCGAGCAGGTAACCCCCCGCAGTCCTCGATCTCGTCGGGAACATCGCTCATCGCAAATGCAGCTCGTCGATGGCTTTCGATACTTGGCGTCCACCAGCCCCCCGTTCCTCGTGGAAGACGTCCGTGTGAATCTGTCTGGAACTTTGAAGATAGGTAAGTGGACGGAACTGCCCGACGTTGCGGTCTTGACGCGTTGACTCGGACTCGAACGCTGACAACACCTCCTTAGTATTAGATTTTGGGCACAAGAGCGACTACATCAGCTCCACGGCAGGGGACTACTGGCACACACAGTACACTGGCCGTGCTGAGCGGTTGTTCTCGCTCCAGACCAACGGGAACCTGTCGAGTCTGGGAGTCCAGTTCCACCGGGTTATTTGGGAACAAGGCATGCCCTTTGTAGAAGTAAGAGACCAACGCCAAGCCATGCAATCTACTTATAGAAGCACAGCACGAGTTTCTCTTGCAATCTCGAGGGCCAAAGGGACTGCAAAGCGCAGTGGCACGAGCGGCCACTCTGCTCCTTCACAGACGGCAGCTAATCCCTCCTACAATCTGAATCAGCATGGGTAAACACGATCCCTTCTTGGTAAAAGCGCGGGGGCGGCGAAGTTGGGGACGTCGGGTCGATCCATCACTTTGTTGACAACTCACTGTTTGATCAGGGGCCTGATTAGGCACTGTTTATATATTAGTAGGAGTTGTATAGAACTTTAGTATAATAAGAGTTAGTACTAACGTCTATGATAAGCGAGTGGGACAAATAAGCGAGTGTGACAGTTTAAATTTCTTAGCATTTACACCTTAAGATAAAAGATTTCTAGAAAATTTAAACCTTGCTCTAAGTAGCTAAAACTTCTCAATTAGTTTCGTTATATAATAAATACTTAATATAAATTTTCTTAGATTTTTAAAAAAGTTATTTGTAAGGCTATTAGGAAAAATCTTGTTCGCACTGTTATTTTAAAGTCTTTTTAAGTTTTTAAGCTATATAATTTTTTTAAAAGTCTATAAAAAAGACTATATTATAACTTTTCTTTTCAAAAAACTAGATAACGTACGTGATAAGTATGCCGGTCAAACAAGTTGTAACGGGCTGTGCCCGTAGGTGGCCTCGGGAACCCTCGGCCTTTCGTGGCCCACTTTTACCTTTAAGCCACCATGACGAGTATATTTATGGATGGACCTCCTCTACTCTCTTTCTCTTCTTCTTCTTTCCTTAAGTTTGGTATACTCTGTAGAGTGGCCTAGCTAGTTGCAATACACTACCTTGAGACCGATACACAAGTATACCAGTCACTTGTATTTTATACCTTAAATCGCAATTTTTAAGAAATTCTTAAAAATCAGAACTAAGCCTAAAATAGCTAAAACTTAAAATATAGGTTAATTACATAATACAATATTTAACAAGATTTTATTAAATTTTACTTATCTTTTTCTATAAAGTTATTAAGAAAAAGCCTATTCACACTGTGTATCTTCATGTTTTTATATATAATAAGCTAACTAAAAGTTTAAGAAAAATACTATACTATTTTCTTTTTCTTTAAATATCTAGAAATGACCTTTTTATATTTTTAATAGTTATATAGCCCGTTTTCGAAAATCTAATATTGTTACTTTTAGCTGTACAGTATGAGTGTCCGGCAAGCTTATTTGACCGTGTCAAATATTAGGGTGAAAAATTGTATGTGTTCTGCCTCCTCCCCCCATGTCTTGAGGTTTCAGAGCAAGCTTTATATACCCTTTCTCTTCTATATAGAATCAGCTAGAAGCTGATTGCTAAGCCTCGTGGCAATAGGTGGCAATAGGTGGCAACTTTCGCCTCTGACGTATCTGACAGAAACCGGCATGCTTATCGTGCACGTTAATCATTTTTAGCTTTATAGTAATTAAATGCCCTATTTTAGAAAATTTAAAGTTTGCTCTTTTAGCTGTACAGTATAGGTGTCACGCTCGCTTATCATATACGTTAGTTAAAGTTAGAAGAATTAAATTAAAACTTAAGATGAAGACTAGTTATTAAAACTAGAAGAGGTGCTGCAGCTGCATCAAGCTTTTGATATAGTCACATCGAGTAGGGGCAGACATTTAGCATATAACTATAATCTAATCCGGTCATATAGTCCTCCAAGTCGCTACAAATCCTATGTTCCCGTAGGATCAATACAATCCAATAATTCTACATCGCAGTCAACTGAGCTCCTCCAGATACACAATTAACACAATGCAATACAGCATCATCATTCATTATCCTGTCGCCTAAGAGACGAGTAAAAGCCGGATCAGAATCGAGTCCGAACCGATCGCAGAAACCGCTCAAGACGAGAATTGACCAGGGCATCAGTTACGTACCTAAGGTTAGCTGTGTCTCTTGATGCTTGCCGTTCATTCCTTCACAGCTCGCTCGTAATCGAACAAATGTAGGGCCCGCAGCTTCAAACTGCAGGTCATCACATGATTGAGCGAAGTTTCTGCGAACAGTATGTGAGCTAGAAACCCTTGGGCAAGAGTCTCAGGTCCGGTACTTACTCCCCGCCCCAACACAAGTAGCCATTGCAGTTTCCAACGCAGCTGCTGAGATCGATGGTAGAATAAGTCATTGATGCGTTCTTCGCCCGACATTCACACGCCATGAGGGCATCGTCTACAATATAACAACTCTCGCAGGTCTCATCAAGAAACGTGATTTCTCTGACCGATGACCTTGGATGCAGGGTAGGCGTGTCTTGGGTAGCACTGGCTGCTAAAACGACGAGGGCGCCCACCAGACTAAGGGAGGTAAGGCGAGTCATATTCACAGCGAGACAGAGGGTGGATCAGAGGTCCTGGTAATTGGAAAACTATGGCATTACCACCTAGTTAATAACGCTGAGGACCTGGCGCAGTCGCTCCGGAGAAGAAGCTAGTGAATGATTGAAGCAAACGACGCACACACCGACCTTATAGTCTATGTCTCTATCTTGCGTCATTTCATCCAGCAGACCCAGATCTTCATTGGGCCAAGAGCGTGTAAGGGGACAGCGTGGTAGATTACTTGCACCGTACTCTAATAAGATCATGTGTGACTCCCTTCTTCTTTGACCGATGCCCACTTCCCAGGCGAATAGATGCATTGTACGTAAATGGTATGCCACAGCGCAGTATGCACTTACGCCACACGTGAACCCAGGACTCAACCTCGACGCGCTTATGTCATGGCAAGATCAGTCAAGTTTAGGCTTTAGATACGCTTATGCTAGGGTGCCGACACTTTACTTCAATGAAAGACCGTGGATCATATACTGTACTACTGTAACTAGGACGCACGATTCATCTCGCGTCCCAGGTTCGTTCTCCAACCTCGTGTACGGCTTGTTATAAGTCTAGTAAAGTATGTGACTATTGGTGTTTCTGCGCTTCCCCGGCTCCAGTAGGAATGGGCTCGGCGCGAGCGCTGTCGAACTGCGAAACATTGTGAGGGAGTTACATGCGACACAGCTTGGGATACCGCGAGCATCAAGATTCTCCAATCATCAAGTAAATCCCTCTCAGCATTTAAACATGCCCAGTGTCCAAAGCTTGCGCTCCCACCTATGCAGTCTCTTCCTTCAGAGCTACAGCACCTTATCTGTGAAAAGCTCTCCTTGGGTGACCTGAACAGTGTTTCCCAGTGTAGCCGATACTGCCATTCTCTCGTCACGCCACTGCTCTACAAGAAACTCACCCTTCATTTTCGCGCCGGGGTTCCTGAAAGAGGAACTGAGTCTGCGTTGAGGGTTCTAAGCCATCGTCCTTGTTTCCACGCCCTCATCCGCCACATCAGGGTGACCAGCGATGGTACCCGCTCCTGGTCGGGCGGCCACTCGGCTTTGCTCAGCATCGTGCTGTCTCCGATCCTCGCCCAAACAACCAACATCACGGCCTTCTCTACTTCCGTCAGCTGGCAGTATACGGACCACTGCTTTCAGGATCTCAAAGAGCTGGAAAGCCTACGCGTCCAGAGCAGCACCGAGTTCAGCTGGGTCGCTTGGCACCTTTCCAACTGCAAATCGTTGCAGAGGTTGCGCCTTGGAGTTTCTCCTTATCTGCCCATGATTACTTCGCACAGTATTTTGCCTCGCCTGAATTTGGCCAGAGTCAAAGACCTTTCTCTGCAATGCGTTGATCTGAGGATGGTCAAATCATCACTTGGGACTTTCCGCAACCTCGAGCTCAACCTTTGCCCGGGTACAGATCGATTCCTTGAGCAACTCAAGGGACATAACGAGCTGAAGTCATTTCGGTTGGCCGGCCACGTCTCCGACAGTACTTTGTCCACATTTCTAGGGAAGCTAGGCAGGAGCTGCCAGCTGGAAGAACTTGCTCTGAGAATCGGTAACTGCTCCAACAACGTCAACATTGCGCTGATCCGACCTCATTTCCAAAGTCTCAAGCTTCTAGTGCTGGACTACAGGCGTGAGATCACGGATTCCCGCTCCTCTAAGAAGTTCCACTTCCACCAGGTGCAGGCCCTTCTCCACATGTGTCCGCATCTCGAGTTTCTTGGTCTTCCGGTGGAGTTCCGAGACGCCCAGGGAAGAAGGGGCCGAAGGAAGGATATTATGGTACGTTGTGTCCCTTCACGCATTAGCATAGCATCACATCACTGACATACACGAAAGCGTCTATCCCAAGTCCCTCTCCCCCTCAGACACCTTCACCTCCGCGGTCATTGCGTGCCGATGGATCGTACACTAAAGGACGCAAAGTACCACCTGAAATGTCTCCGACTCGATAAAACTTTGACGTTATTTGTAGACCACGGGAGCAGGACGCGGAAACATGCCTTTGGCGGTGACCGGTTTGCGGGTCGTTTGGAAGTCACACAACAGGAAAAAAATCGGTTCTGCTTGGATTTGTACATGTTATGAGAATGCACTTTTATTGAACCAGAACTGGATTTTGTAGCGTAAACTACTGTCACATCTTCAGCCTATCTGCCTACCTATTGGCGTGACAGGAACCTCATACATCGCGGTGCTCACGGAATGTATATCGGTGTCGCCCATACCTTCTCGTGCACCGACGACGTACGCTGCACGGTAAGTGGCGCAAGAGGTGTCAAAGCCACGTCCGTGTGACTAGGTCTAAGCTCACCGACGGAGAGATATTCCAACAAGTTATTATACAATATTGCTATCAACCGAACCATTTTTCTCTTTGTTAGAAATTCCAGAACACGAGATTCGTGCAGTAGACTCCAGCTTCATTCCGATATGCTTCAAAGTAGTGCGTACTCTTCTCAATCATCCTAGTCTCTCACTTTATTCTCTCTATTCCCAGGTAGTCATTTCTCCAAAGAAAGAGATAAACCGTCATGAATGTACGGAGCTGGTGACTAAAGTGGCCAGCCGTTGCAGTCCTTCACACCATATAGTAGAAACCTCGGGCGAATGTGGCCGACAGACGAGCCGCAGCTCAATGACTCATCAAAGTATCCTAAATTTGAGCCAAGCAATCGACGGCCAGCCAAAGATGAGTCATTGGCGCACTACTGTGCTAGAGATACTATGAGCATTCGACGGTCTCTGTGTCTGTGTCCGTGTCTATGTCTGTGATCTATTTCTATTTCTCTATAATTGCTTCGCGCTGCTCTTATAGAACAAACCGGTCAAGACATTGGCGATCTATAGCCGAGTGCACTGCATACTACCACACAAATTCCACCACGCTACAGAGACAATATGGAGGAAACTGGCTGGTCTTGGGAGCTGATAGAAGAAGCGACCAAGGCATTCATCCAGAATTGGCGCTGGTGGTTCGTTCTATGGTGCCGACATGATCACTGCGTCGTCCGGCTTTCGCCACCTGGGCACTGGCACTTTATCGCCGTAGGAGAGGCGAAGGCCGAGGACGAACTCTTCGCTCCGGAGCTCTTGCACCAATCCCAGATCTGGTTTCTCCACAATTTGGTGCTAAATCTCCAAGAGGGCATCTACGCAGTCGGCAATGGGTGAGCGGGTGTGTTGATCGACTCCACAGCCAAAAGCAGAGAGCGGGTCAAAGGTTATCTTACTGTCCTACGCCGGGCGATCAGGACGCAAACACCAAGTTGGCGAGTTATGGGGCGAGAAAGCGAGTCAGCAGCAGAGACAATTCCCCATAGTTTGAGGGCGATTCGAGTCATCCATCATCCATCATCTGTCATCTTTCTCGCGTACTGGTGGCTACCTCATCAACACACATAGAGCTGAGCCTACGCGATGGTATCTCACTTACCCGATGTTGTACACACTGTCACCAGGTGTCCAGAGTGAGGGGAGCAAGAAAGCGGTTATCACTTGAGCTATGGTGGGAAGAAGCGAGAGGAGAACAATGTGCAACCACGATATTTTCTACGAAAGTGCGATAGTACAATACAATAGGATCTAGAATGATTATTATGGCTCATGATAGAGTACCTCGTTCTCCCTCCTGTCCTTTCTGTTCATGGGCAGGAGCAAAACTGGGAATGTGTAAAAGCGTATATGTTTACATGTACACTCATGGACCTAATAAAGAAGACAAAGAAAGGCCGAGGGAAAGAAAGAAGCAAACGGCTCCAGTATGGGACAAAGCAGCTCATTGCGACTGTCGGTACAGGCGAATGTGCGCTGTGCTCGTTTTCGTTGAATCTTACTCTCGACTCCTAGATTCACGCAAACCTTGTTCCTATTCTCGTGACTTGCGACGCAGTCCCAAAGTATCAAGGCATCTTTTACAGCTTCGGCAGGTATGCCTCCTGTACTGTGCACTATACCCCGGGAGCTTATACTCTGTCCCGCCCGCCCACATTCAAACCCAGGACTCAAATCAAACCACAGTCCGATGGTTGAAACCAACAAATTTTGCCGAGAATGAAGGCAGCTCCGTTTGGTGAACTAACTGCACCGGTTTGATTGTGCCGTGATACCTGTCCCGCGCTTTTATTCCCTCTTGTGGGCGGCGCCGCAACAAGTGCGTCATCAGTGCCCTCCGTGTCCCGTACGCCAGGAGGAACGCCAAAACGGAGAGGATGGCGTACAAGCTGGTCCCATACGACACGTTCCAGCTTGCAGGCGCCGAAGTCCCTCGTATAGACTGCCCTGCCAATAAGACGAGCACAGCTGCCGTCAAACATATCGTGACCGACAGGCACAACACGAGCCATGTCAGCACGTGTGGCCTGAACACTAACGCAAGCACCAGCCATACGCTCGAGGTCAAGAGCGAACTGGCGAACAGCCACTCTACTGCAAGAGCCATGGTATACACTTTTTTCTCCGGAGGGTCCATGCCGAGGTTCGTCTGCGACAGATTCCAGAACGGCTGCTGATACAGAGGCTGAGGGTTATCGAACAAAACATAACTGCCGTCCGTGTTCAAGCACATGTCTCTGGGGGAGGCGTTGTGCAGGGAGCTATTCTGGGGCGAAGCCAACGTGACCTTGCGGTTGTTAGTGTGACGCGCTTAGAAGGACTGCTGAATCAGGCCGTACATTGAGGAGAGAACAAAAATGCGGGGCATCAGTCTGGGTTCTCAGCAGAAAAGGGACAGTGATGAGAACAATCAGCCAGGTAATCACCCATTCCTGAAACTCAATAAGCGAAGGTACACGCGATGCCAGGGTCATGGATCGGTGCTGGGCTAGAAGGCCATTTTATTGGCGCCCATAATCCTCGATGACACACCTGTCGGGAGGGTAAAAGTAGCGTAGTCATTATGGCAGTGGTCTATTTTCTTTTGTTGTCTTTCTTCACCCCTTTCCCTCTCTCTTTCTCTCCCTCTTCCGTTTCTCACTGCCTTCTGTTTTCCCCCTAGGACTGAGAGGTCGCTGTACGTAAGGGAAGCCTACAGGGCGAAGACAACCCAAAACCCTGAAGCATTTTTACTCAAATGATCGGTCATACGTAGCTACTTTCTTCAGCAAGAGCATGACTCGTCGCGGGCACCATCCCTGACACAAATCTTTAGTCAGGATGGAAAGTTTGGCTTGTCCTTGCGTGTCGCGTCGATGGGGTTGTTAATAATGCTACAGCATGAACAACCCTCGCATCCGGTCCGATGAGTTACGGGTCATCGTATCGCTACTTTAGCTTGGTCGGCGCACTGCCTGCTAGCAGCGATGCGGATTAAGCAACGTGCGCTCGATCGAGATACGCCGTGTCTAACCTCCAGACTCCAGTCTCCGGTGACATAAGACTTAACAGTAGGCGACAACCCCGCCACAGGCTCACAGCCGAAAAGCCGAGTCGTCTCATTCTGAAACGAACGAACAAAGGTCAAATGCGAGCCCTAGGCTGCAATAGGCTGGAAGTAGCCGCGCGTGTCCGGAACTGAAACACGGAGTCCGTACTTCTGCACCAGAAGTATGGGGCTGGGGCGACAAGACCCTGTACTTAAGATCAAGCCGGTGCGCTCCTGGCCGACAGAGTATGCGCCAGGAATCAGAGAAGCAAAAGCTGGAAAAGAGAGAGAAGAACCGCATAGCCCAGCGAAATCATCGAAGAAGAGAGGCGGAGAGGAAGCGTCAGTTTGAGAAAAAGATAGTGGAGCTTGAAGCGAAGCTGGATAGGCTAGCTGAG
This sequence comes from Ilyonectria destructans, assembly GCA_020740775.1. NCBI lineage: Eukaryota > Fungi > Ascomycota > Sordariomycetes > Hypocreales > Nectriaceae > Ilyonectria > Ilyonectria destructans. The sequence continues at coordinate 781,271 of JAHEWK010000022.1, forward strand.
GCTGCTCAAAGAAGTGACTTGGCCGAGATGATATCAATCCTTCAGGATGATGCTGAGAGCACAATCGCAGTCGTGTGTCGTCGCCCGACAATAGAGCTCGGGACGCCGCTGTACACCGCCGAGGCTGGCACGGCTCTTCTTCCTCCTCCTCCTCCTCCTCCTGCAATGACGACGCCGACGACGACGGAGCTTGTGACCCTTCTAGCTCCCAACGAAGCTATGGCATCGCCTGAGATGGACGGCTGGCTCAACATCTTCGAGCCAGTGCCTGAGCCAGAGCCAACACTGGGCTTTGCGTCGTCCTATCCACTTGAGGACGGGTTCGAATGGTTGGCTCCACCCATGTACGGGTCGGACTACCTGTCAGCTTTCTCTTCTTACCCATCCCATCCGTTTCAGTATCCGATACCGGATGGTAACATGTTCAACTTCAACCCTGTCCCGGTGGATCCCTATCTCAGCCTTTCCTCATTTAGAGAGATGCCGCTGCTTGGGCTTTGATGGATCCGAGCGCCGGCCAGCCAGACGGGACGTGAGTGATTAAGGCGGTCAAGTCGGAATGGTGGATTGTTTGTTCGCAGGCGAGACGCGGACTTTCTTATTGGCCTTGTCTGCTAGTAGCTAATCTTGCCACTAAACCACGCAACTTGAATAATAGAAATCCTTATGGAGATGACGTCAATTGCATGTAAAAATCGCCGGGTGGGCAGCCTCGGGATGTCTTAGATGGTGCGCACTTTAACCGGCAAACGGCAAAAAAAATGCTGCAGAGAGTCACGACCTTTTGCGCCGTGGTGAAGGGCGAACCGACGAGTGTGTTATTTAGAGAGCCCCGTTCAATTTCGTATAAGATTGCAGCTTTCTGCTATGGCCTTCCGAACCAATACAACTGGGTAATACCTATGGACAAGGGTTGCACAAACTGTTAGCGCCAGCCCGTTTTCAGCTACGGCTGCACGATGTGTAATGCAGACGACACAGTGTTGGTATGATGTCGCTGCAAGATTGCTGCAATGTCGGCGCGATGCCGGAATCAGCGTGAAGAGGGGCTGAAGAAAGACAGACTCAACAAGTGGGTGGGAACCTACCTAGAAACCAAACACAATCATTTCTGACATGGGGGCAGTGATCGGAATGGTCTGGTATGGTCTGGTATGGGGGGTCAAACCATACCATACCAGCTGCTTACATAATAACCGGTATGGTATTACCGGTAAGACCAATAATACCATTAACCTGGATGCCAAGTCTATTAAGACTGCTAAGAACGATGCTGAAAAGCTATAGAACTGGCTAGTAACCTAATGATTGATTAATTTGATAGTTGATTTATCTCGCCTTTTTTTTCTCTTGGTATTAATTAGAATCGTCGTTGGTGAGGGTGTAACTAAGGGATGGGGAGACGGGGGGATCACAATCGTTTCATATCGAGGATGTTTTGAGGCGGAAGACGGGGTGGTGGGGGGTCGAACGGAGGTGTTGGGCCGAGAAAATTTTAACACTAAGGAGGCGCTAGCCAGTTTAGTCCATAACCTAGCCGCCTAGTGCCACCAATTTGGCCTATTTTTAGCCTATTTTAGCCTTACCGGTATGACTTGGTATACCGGTAATACCATGGTATTGAGATTTCCTCAAACCATACCAAGTCTTGGCGGTATATACCATACCAATACCAACTCATACCAGACCATTCCGATCACTGCATGGGGGAGATGACCAAGAGACACCCGAAACAGGCGTCAGTGTTCCAGAAAGCTAAATCAAGAACACCCATGACATCTCCTATAAGGAGACTTTAGTCAATCGAGCTATGACTCAATACCAGGCACTCGTTGCCTTCGTGCTACAGTACTCAACTGACATCGGCGACATACTTTAACAACTCATCCAGCGGCGTTCTCTGATGAGATTCTTCACTCTGCGAGCAGCCTACAAAATGCTCGAAGGGCGCTCCTGGCCGTGTCCAAATCGGAGCTTGCAGCAGTCATGAACGAAATTGTACACCGGTCGACGCAGCTCCTCGGACTTGGAATGCACAACAACTTATGGCTTTCTTGCGGCTGCAACGCGCCTCACATCGCAGACTTTATCAGCTTCTCCATCGAGGCTTATGGCATTCAATACGTCGATCTGATCATCATGCTCATCTATCTCGAAAGAGCCCATCCAACCCTAAGACTGATGACCAAGTCGCCAGTGTGTACACCGTACAGGATTCTCGTCGTCATGCTCAATCTCGCGTACAAATTTGCCAAAGACGGAGCCACGAGCTGGTGGGTGAGGCCCTGGCTGCACAATTTCGGCATCTCGGACGTGGGAATTTTCCAGACCGAGATGGGTCTTCTGGAGCTGCTGCGGTGGGACCTCGCCGTGACCAAGGAGCAGTTCGATACAACGTCTGCGGGCTTGTGCTACGATATGCGTGTGCACGGGTCGTGGCCTGCTACTACAGCAATCTGGGCTACAGCAAGCTATTAGTCTATGATGCAGGAGCGAATCACCGGATCCACAAGCCTCCAGACGGCGGCTCTCGCAACAGAAAAACTGATTACCATGGCGTAACTGTTTAGATTGGATCATGTCCAGAGTAGCACTTCGTGTCAGACACGTGACTAGCGGCGAGGCAGTCGTACGGTCTGAAGCAGGGGTGTAATGCGATAGGGGAAGATAATCATGTATCTCGTGAATCGGGAAATAGTCGATTGGATCAGCTAGAGGGCAATTTCTGCGGTAATCACTATGCGATGTGTGTTCTGCGTGATCGTCGATAAAGCCAATGGCATGTTTCAGCTTCCGCCCATGAGCCCGGCTGTGAGAAATAAAGCGCAGTGATTGGTCTATTTTAACTGAGAGATGCCAATTTAATCAGCGAATAATAAGCCTTTATTTACTTGATAATAAACATCGTGATTGGAAGCCGCCCGAATAGGAAGGCGGTCAGAGAGGCCTAAGAACTTATGACTCAGGATCACGGTCACAGTTTTGGTCACAACACACAGAAGACGTTCGAGTGCCACACTAGCTTTCCGTTACATTTCCACCTTAGATTCCATTTGAGACATCTACTCCGTAGTGACATCAGTGATCCCCCTGTTTCCTAGCTCAGTTACACACACAAGACACACGTCATTCACGAATCAACGATTCCTACGACGTTGCGTTTCGCAGACGCCCTTGAACTCACATTTGTGTCACATCTTTTGATCCTCATAAGCTTTGATATGTGCATCAAGCGTTACTTTTGTTGCTCTTGACGTTATGCATGACATTTGAGTTTTTGCCAAAAGCCTCACAGAGAAGACTAAAGTTATTTTGCGGAGGCGATTACGTAGTCGATTGGTACCTTTGGTACCGGCTACCTTGGCCTTGCCACCCACACCTCACCTGCACCCAGAGCAATACTGTACCTAGCACGTCCCGAGTTTATAGGGTTACTGTCATGTTACAGCTACAGTGGGATTTTAGTAAACATAATAGATTTTGCCTTATCTTCTACAAAGGAAAGATGGCAGCAACAGCTGCCTTAAATGTGTGCTTAGCAACAGGGGCTGCTAGGCTTGGCCAAGCTTCCGGGCTTCCGTAACAACCCGAGATAACCTCTGTGACAGTTACCTAATGACATGATTTACCGCCCGCACAGCAGCACATCCGCCTGCGAACACCCGTGACAGGCAGAGTACCTGCGTGGTTAAGGGATTGAGCTCTAGTTTGTCACAGAATGATGGAGGAGGCGTGATGTACTGTGGTCACGTTCGCCCGAGCTCAAAACACTACGCAACGCTTTGTAGACACACAAGATTGAGACACAGAGCACCCCACTCAGTTATGCCTACTATTAGCATGTATGTGCGTATGAGCATTCTGGCATGTAAACTTCCTGACCATTGGCTTGGCAATCGAACGTCTCATCCGTCAGTATCAGGTAGTTAACTCACCCACAAAATGTATCGAGGCCGCGGACCCGGCGACATACATTCGCGGCCGGATTGCGGCCAAGGGGTGTGAGGGTGTGAAGCAGTAAATCAAATGAAGAAGGTAGCAGCGAAGTCGCGTGTCGTTACATGGGATAGATTGTGCAGATTTCGTTCCCCTTTCCAAGTTCCAACCTTCGATTACAGAAGGCTCTCAAGGAGGCGTTTCTCTATTGGCTGTTTTCTAGTCCGGCACGCACTCACTCCTTCGTACGCTCCTGCGCTAGGCACGCGACACGCACGGAGTACACAGCAAACATCTAGATACCTCACTTCGATATAGTTTGAACCCCGAATACAGTGCTCCCCATCGTTCCCCAGTTTCTTCCCAGTAGACTTCGTGCTAATTTACGTCTCTTCTGGGCCGTTCCCGGCTCGGCCGAAACCAGTAGCCTCAGCGATGTGGTGTCCGCCATCCGACACTCAGGCATGCGGTCTGAAAAGGGGCGAATGCGACCTGAAGTTTTCGCCGATTACTAGCGACATGTCAATAGATGTCTTGGAAGTTGGGCCCGCTCCTATCTTTCACCCACCACATGTACTTGGTTGAAGCTGGAGGGGCTTCTGCCGCAACAGATCTTGCAGGTCCTGCTCGGGCCCATCAATCTCGATCAACTCAACTCGGGTGGCTTGCCCGAGCGTCTTCATCATGCCGATTTCGCCTCCAAACTCTTTACTCGCTGCTCCGAAATATATGATCTCGATGACGCTCCGGTGCTTCTGAGCGTGGAAGTGATCGCTGATGTGGGCCAAGAACATCTTTCGCAGCCCGTCTTGTACATTGTACCATGTCATTCGCGTCTCGTATCCAAGGCTATTTCGCCGACAGAAACACGTGAACGCCTCGAAGAGTCCACTGTCAGAGACGGCGATGTCTAACTTTCTCGGCATAGTCGCGTACGGGGAATGCGGAATGGGGAAGGGACCCTCTATCTCGGAGGTGCCCAAGCTCGAAGATGTTGTCAGTAGGAGGATGGGTCTGTGGTATTGGCTTCCGTGGTCCCGCTCGTACCAAGCTGTTCTCCATGGTATCTTGTCAACTTTGAAGTAGTAGGCGAGTTCGTTGTTGTTGATCATATCGACTTGCGGTATCACCCTTGCGATTCCCGAGTCTCTGCCGCCCATCTCTTTCTTGAGGGTCTCTGCCCTGGTGAAACGGTAGAAAACGAGAACAACAATAATCAGAGAAGCGAGCAGGAGGAAGGGGATGTTTTGCGTCTGGTAGTGAACTGCCACGAGAACAGTGAAGAGTAGTCCGAAGACGATGTGGAGGATTCGAAACATGCGCGATCCGAACTGGGTTGATGATATGATGACGAACAGCACGAGGATAGCCTACTGCTTCGTTAAGCTCCACTCGTGACTGAGAACCGTACTTCTCGAGCTGTGTATATTAGGGGGGCGGGGGAATGAGGGGATAAGAAGAAGCTCACCGCAACACCGAAACAAGCTGTTGTAGCAACTCTGCTGCCTAATGCAATTAGACTCTTCTCGCAAAGTGACCAAAGAACCACGCACCGAGATGGGAAACCTGCGAAATCGATGCCACAGAGTGAAGCAAGGCTTCGTACCACACCAGCCATCCAAGAAAGGCGTGTATCCACATGAGTTGTGCCTCGCTCTGACTGACTAAACGATTCAGAGCCCAGCCCGAGAACATTAGCATGATGAGCAGGATTAGGTTGCCTAGCGCAAGATCCCCTGCACGAATGCAGATACGATCTAGGCTCCTGCCGCTTGGTATAGTAGCAATTAAGATAGCGATTAAGTTTTGAATGAGAATGAGGGTAGCTATAATCGACCTTGTCACCCTGGGAGGGGTGAAGCCTGATATATTTCTATCGTCATATGCTAACAGCTTAGCGTAGTGCTTCTTAGGGCGTTTTAGGACTGAGAAAGGGAAGGAAGAACGGATTTGCTCATCTGAAGGCCGACGAAGCGAGATTGCGTCAATCCTCCGTTGGAGGAGATATATTCTGCGAGAAGCGACCCACACCATCAAGTCCAGTGCAGAGACAAAGAACCACCAGAGCAAGAAAGCCATAATATCAGGGCCAGTCTCCGAGATGTCCGTCGAGGGCCTGACGTTATTCTTATAGTGTCGTTTGGACCGCTATTAGCAATCTCCTGAGTCATCCCCGCAGTGACTCTCGAGGATGATCAGTGTAGTCGGCTGTGTGTGGCTCCTGATGTATACCCATGTGCCAACGGCCGAGTGCGATACACGCTACCAAGGGGAGATCCTAGTACTAGAGTGACGAAACATACAAGCGCAGAACCTGAGCAGGTACACAGGAGCCTACCAGCGAATAGCAGCGAACAGCAGCGAACAGCAGCGAACAGCACGGAAGGTAGCAGGTCTGTACAGCTTAGTACGATACTATAACATATACCATTCCAAGCAGTGCGGTCCCCGTTCGCGTTTCTGAACCACTGTTTGACTTGGAGCCCCTCCGAACGGAGAATGCACTATGCCACTATCATACACAAGGGTGCGATGATGCGTTTGCATCAATGTCCGACGCAACAACCACAAACGATCGGTCCTTTCCTATCAGAAACTGCCGCTATGGCTGGCACCTGGAACCTTGACTTCGACCTGCGTTGTTTTACGCAGTCACTTCCATGCTAGTTTTACTGTCCATGCAGCAGCTCACGGCAGTACGGACAAGTTACCGCATACCGCAGCCACGACTTCGTGCAATGGTTACCAAAGACATGTTTGCAAGCGCAAAAAGCAACAGGCGTTTCTACAATCCCCTCTGGGCCTTCCTCCCCGTATCTGTTGTAGCATATGGGACATTCTACGCTTTGTTAGCTCTTCGCTAAGGAGAACAGATCGGGAACGCCTCCTCGCCTTTTTCCGTCTCTGGTAAACTCTCGACGCTGATGCTTCGTATCAGTGTGTAGGAAAATCGAAGAGGAGGACGGTCCAAAAGCCTCAAAAGAGGGAGCGAACGCGTGTTGTAGGCGGGTACGCGGTTTCTGGACAACGCCGACATGGTTCTAACACTTTTGGTGTTTTGCACGGGCACAGCCGCAGGGATCTGACCAATCTGTCGCTGCATACCTTTAGGAAAGGGTAGGTAGGCGACAGATCTGGATTCCAGTGCTTGAGCGAGCTCCAGAGTGTCGTCATTCATCGCGGCGGTTGCAGTGGTCGAGGCGGCAGCGTCTGCGTTCTTAAATAAACCCTCACTTGCCCCTGCGTATACCTCACCGAACAGCGATGCGGCGAGCGTTCAGCCACATCTCGTTCCACATCTAAGCCAGACACAGTACTAGCTTCTGCAACATGGTAGAGGCGTAGACCCAATCTTCACTTGTCCCAGCCAAGGACTGCGTTTGAACACGACTCACAGAAACTTAGTCCGATCTGTTCTGTCATAACGCCAACGCTAGGGATAGTTCACTTTGTGCTGTAGTCCTGCAGAAGCGTTACGCCTAAGTGGAGACTTGCGATGTTTCGAACTTGGGTCTTGTATACGATGATAGCTCAAACTTTGGAGCAGCAATCCCTCTGCCGCAGATGAGTCATTCTGTTACTGCAGTGGTGGCTATCAAGAGTGTCTGGCGACTGGTCCGTCAAAAGTCTCCACCCGGTTAACGGCGTCACAAGTCTCCATGACCAAAGGCGCGCCTGAGGTCGCTGCTTCGTGTGACTAGGACGTCGGCCTAGTTCTGCCGCAACAGAAATAGCAGTCGATGTCTATTCTCAGGAGCCTGCCTAGTTCTGCCGCAAAAGAAATAGCAGTCGATGTCTATTCTCAGGAGTCTCCAGTTTTCTCAGGTTGTCGACTGGGGAATATATATAGCTGCTTTGCGTGTCCTTGCATTTTAACCTTGGCTTTTACTTCGTAGCTCATTATTTCTATCTCACACTCTTTGCTGCTCCTTGTAGTCTTTTCTTTCTCTCGTCAGGTTGCCAAGGTCATTCGTTTCTTCGCACCCAAACTCTCTAACCGTACTTTCCTTGTGTTGCCACAGTCTGCCTGCACCAACAGTTAGTCAAATTTACACGCTTTTCCTTGGACAAACCCGACCACCACACAGACATTCGTTATCCTTCCATCTCTCATACGACTCAGCCCGCCGTCATGAAAGCTCTACTTGCGATACTAGTGATGATCGCCGGCTTAGGCGAAGTCAACGCTCACGTACGTTCCTGCACAGGCGCAAGCTGCTACCGACCTCAAACTGACTGTCTACCACTCTATAGTGGGGAAGGAATGCCAAAAAGTACAACATTCCTAGCAATTCTATTAACCACTGCGATGCCGAGATGAAGAAGAGCTGGACTTGGGAAACTCTCAGTACCGGCAGCTTTAATACCTGGAATGGCTGGCACTTTGCTGGTGGCTGGTCGTGTCAGTCATCTTCTAACCGTGGTCTTGATGACCGCACATTTGGGAAAGCCATTTCCAGCTATTGTGGCCATGATGTCTCCTCCGCTCCTTCGTTTGACTGCAGTTCCAAGTCCAGCGTCTCCAGCTTCTCCGTCGCCACTTTTCACGTCAGTGTCGAGTTTGACTGTCGTTTGGAGCTTCACTACGAGATGCAGGACGGGTCGCTGTGCCGTCAGTCCCACCAGTGTTCTAGCGGCAGCTACAACACAATCACCAACACTCAATGCGGGGGAGCTAAGAGGGTTTCATTCGTCTACCCCAAGCAGGGTAAGAGCAAGGACAAATGCAAGATTGAGATCCCCTCTGTTGGCTTCCACTGCAAGACCTCGGCCACGCTCACCACTACCCTCGTCACTACCAGCACGACAAGCGTCCGCTCCGGCAGAATCACCACTAGTGACAGGTGCACTAAGCCTCACTGCAAGGGCTATCAAACCGACGTCAGTTTGTCCACCGTCTCTACTAGGGCTACTGCTACTCGATCTACCGCTATCACTTCCGCAAACACTGGCGGTTACTCTTGTAGCGCCTCCAGTTGCAAGAGCCACATCCAGACTGCCTCCACTAGTAGCTTCGTCACCAACACCCTTCCTACAAGCAGCTACAAGTGCAGCGCCGCCCACAGCTGCGGAGGCCACAAAACCACCACTTCTGACTCTTGGAATCACACCCAGCTCAGCAGCAGCACAGCCGAAGATACAACAACCACGAACCAGCAGCCAACTACCGCGCATAGCAGCAGCAGCCATACCAGATCCGCCACCAACGAAAGCGTCGGTAAGGAGACCAGCGGCTGTTCCACCCCGCACGTTGTCACCTACAACAGCACTTCCACTGCCTATACCCTGATCACTCACACAGCCACGAGCCATGGCACCGGCATCTTGAACCGCACCACGGAATCACATCCCGTAGTTGTAACCGAGAGTGTTGCCGTCTCCACTACTGTTTATCATGTCACCGACACCGCGACACGTCCAGGCGCCGGCGAGACGTCGCTGACTAGGCTTCGATCCAACACAGGGACCCATGTCGAGACCAAGGCCACCATTGGCACCAGCTATAGCAGCACATCCACCATCTACGCCACCAGCCTCAGAACCATCAGCTCTTGCAATCCCGAGGTTATCAGCTGCTCTATTACCTCTGGACCTCCGGTTGTCGTCACCGAGACTATCGCCATCGGGACCACCGTCGTCTCCACAGCCGATATTCTCGTCGACGAGTCTGCCGGCAGCTCCTCTCCCACTCATCCCAACATTGGCCTCCCTTCCTCCTCCCAAATGACCGTCGAGGATCATCCTGCCACCCCTACCTCCGGCTACGACGTTCCCGACGTCGTTCCCGGTTGCATCAACACCTTCCTCGGTTTCGTCAAGGACTGCAGGGACAACACGGATGCTGCCTGCTATTGCCCGGACCAGACCTTTGTCAACAACGTCTTCCAGTGTTTGTATGCACACGGCGAATCCGACGACGTTGTCGCCAAGGCGATATCCTTCTTCCAAGGTATCTGTGTAGGCTACGTCTCCGAAAACCCCGCTGTGTACACCGGGGCCGAGAGTGTCACAAGCATCATCACCGTCACCGGCACCACGGTTATTGTATCGGCCCCCTACACCACGGTGACGGTCTACACCACCATCACCCAGCCCTTCATCGCTACCGATGGCTCCACCATCGCAAGGAACGGTACTGCTGTGGCCATCTCCACCGAATATGCTGTTCCGGAGATCGGCTTCACCACCGGCCCCTCTGGCAGCGTCAATGTTGTTCCTCCGGCCACTACCGGACCTGCCGTCACCAACACTCTCTACCCCACTGTCACCTCTATCCCCACCGTTACTGACAATTACGCTGTTCCGACCTCCACCTCCCCTGGTGAGGTTATCGTCACTGGAGGCGCCGCTCAAGCCGTTGCAGGCTACGCAGCTGTTATCTTTGCTGCGGCTCTCATCCTGTGAACCGCCTCGCATATTCGTGTTACATGCTATCTTCTGTTTTGATTTTGCCCGCCGTCTCGAAAAGGGCGCTCTTCCGTCGGCGGTTAGATTCACAAGGCGCTTTTGAGATTTCATGTCCTTCAGTCTCATTACATAAGCTGCTGGAGGTAAGAAGGCAGGCTAAATGCAATAAACTGAGAGATAGTTGTATCGTCAGCACTGGCTTTTCCCGTACTCTTCGGTGTCTTCACTTTTGATCCCCTTCAGGGTGGTCGTTGCCGCACTTCTATCTACGTTTAGAACAATAGTTAAGATAATTACCCTAGACGCTTCGTAATTCCTACATCTCTTTCCGGGCAACATCAGCACCGATTGTGCTACATGATCTGTCGTTTCCGTGTTCTCTCATCCCTCGTCCCTTAAGGGGAACACACACCTGCTTCTCAAAGGCCACGATCCCACGTTCTCGGCCACCAAGAACCTTTAGCTCTGTAGCATCATTCTGGGCGTCGGCAGCACAGACCACGTTCGCCAATTCGACGAGCAGGCGATGTGGCGGGCTCTTCTCACGCGGCTATGATCGGCTCTGAACTCGGCCTGACGAAGATTAGCTTTGCGACCTTGGAGAAAGCTTGCAGGAACTTTCTGGGCGGCGCCTGCAAGTTTCCTTAGAAAGACTTCTCATAGGCATTGACTGGATAACTCTTAGACTTCACTCTAATAGGGACCAAACATAGCACGAAAGGCTTTCGAAGCAGAACCAAGGTACTAGGAATGAACTCTCAGCCATGTCTCCTGCTGTCCGATGATAAATATAATATCGCTGTCGGAGGAGATGTGTCCAGGTGGCTTTGGTTTCTTAATATCTATCTCTAAGGTAGTGTGAAGCTGTGTAAATCATGCACCTAGGAACTAATGAAGTTGGGATGGTGAGAAGTAGTCTTGACTTTCGATGTTAGGTTTGGGAAGCATCAAGCTACGCACAAGATGGAAGGAGCTCGGCCTCAGTTAATAAGTAGAAGGAGGCCTATTGCAAGAGTAAACAGCCTTCCAGAAGAACCATGCAGAATTAATTCATGAACAATTTGCAGCCCTTAACTCCTCAACTATTTTAATAAGCAGGATTCTACTGCGAGGATTCCGTCTGAGATTCCAGGTTCTCGTGAGCCAGAAGAGTATCCAAATTCTGTCCAAACTCTTCCAACACAGAACTGAAATCCCCCAACTCGTTTCTAGCTTGGTACGTAACGAATGACGGAAATGCAGGAAGGATTTCCCCCCCAAATTCCTCGTACATTTGCATCCATCTCTTTGTGCTGTCGTCTGGCTTCTTCTCGCAGGTGTCAACTGTTCTTTGTTAATCCAGCCCAAAGAATCGCGTTGTTGAGCTCATACAAATTATAATGGTCAGCGACTTTATATACGCTGAAATGTTCGGCTTGTCCAATAGGGTAGCGCAAACCTGCGCAGTGGGATTAAAGAAAAGGAGCTTTTAGGATTGTCAAGTTTGATATAGGCCTTCGTATCCTCTTCGTTCATGTTGAATATTGTTGATGGTTGACAAAGTGAGCCTTTGAAACAAAGATCCAAGCTGAACATGCGCGTAACAAGCTCACATCTATGCTTGGATATGCCTTAGGTATAAAATAGAAAAAGAGAGCTCCCGCACCACAAGCAACCCGCGGAACTCGCCTCCCAGTTTTCAGCTCCCCCAACCATTGGCAGTTGTCGTTGGCGGCGACGCTAAGCATCAAGCCGACTCACACTCACTTTGCTCAACTACTTAGCGCTGACATGCTTCCCGACGGGGGGGCTAGCTCCGACTTGGGATCAAGTTGTTCGCTAGGGGCCGTTTGTTAGCAAACGCGAGCCCGCGATCCCGCCTCTGTGCGACGCACCCAGTTCCATGTTAAGGCTACGGAACAGCTGCTCGTGCGGCAGTGATATTGTTAGATTGGACCATGTACAGAGCATGTACCGGGCGCTGCCCGAATAGGAAGGCCGTCAGAGCAACCTATTGGCTAGATGCCTCAGGCTCCCACTTTTAGCAGCGACTGCACTTACGCGGTCACGGCCGGGAGACCTCCCGGGGACACACACACACGATCAAGTCATCTGAGTGCCACGCTAGCCTGCTGTTTTCCTGCTCGACATTGTGTGTGTGTATGAATGTGTGTGTGTGTGTGTGTGTGTGTGTGTGGGTATGTATGTGTGTATATGTGTATGTGTATGTGTGTTTGTGTGGGTATGTATGTGTTTGTGTGTGTGTGTGTGAGTTTATGTGAGTGTATGTGAATTGAGTGTGTGTGTGTGAGTATGTATGTGTGTATCGTTTGGTGTGTCGCTTGGTGTGTCGCTTGGTGGGTATGTATGTGTGTATGTGTGTATGCATGAATGAATGAATGAAATTTATTCCGCCCGGGAGGACTAACCTCATAGGGCCAGGTGCGCTAGACTATTTACAGTTCTAAGTTTATTGTTCGCGTCTCCCAGAAGCCCCACATTCTTCGTCCGCTGATCGGTCTCGCCTCGCTTGACTCTGTGTGACAGGCCTGCTTGAAGGCCAATTTCTCCAAGTGATGTATGTATGTGTGTATGTAGGTGTGTGTGTGTGTGTGTGTGTATGTATGTACTCCGTATGTGGGTGGGCATCAAAGGTTATTTCGTCGAGGTATCGCCCCACTGGTCCGCTCACACCAAATCCTAGCTATCTTATTCGCCTAAAAGCCACGCATGTATCCTCCTGCATGCAAAGGCTAATGGGTACCTCCAAGACCTTTGCCCAATCGGCTGCAGATTTAGATTAGTCCGTATGACTCAACAGTCACGAAGTGGATTAGGATCCGGTATTCGTACATCATTTACTATGACTGCCTCCTAGTGTTGGCAAGTATCTGCACCCCCGATAACTCGATCATCAGCAAGGTGGCCGAGACGATTTCGTATGTGGATACCACTACCCGTATCACCATGAACACCTCTGACTATGAACATTAACGTCGCCATGGTCACGTCCATATCCAGGTCGCCGGTCGTGGAGGTCGAGGCGAGGTTGAACCCCGAGATGTCCAAGACCATGTACGAGACCATGGAGAAAGGCACGTTCGGCCTGACATCGAGCAACGATATCAATAGGATATCTACGGGTGCAGCTGGTGGACAGGCTCCCAGTCGAACGCGGTAGCGAAGTTGAGGGTGAGGAACGACCTAGAGATGATCGCAAACGTCATGATGTTCCAACTGCAAGTTCATGCCTGGGATCGTAATCGCGATTTCGTATGAGTACTCCTTCAGTGGCGAGATTATGAGACCGGAGTACACCACCAAGATGCACAGTTGGATCAGCAATTCCGATCTCGGGCGTTGAGGTGACCTTGAACAGCAGGAAATACGTGTGCGAGGACACGACTTCCTACTCGTCCGAGATTGAGTTCCAGAACGGGGTTACGTACGCGCAGATACGCAGGGTGCTCGGTTAACTCATCAACGTGTCCGGGTCTATGAAGTCACTGAGGAAGTACGTCAACTCCATGTTCGTCAACGAGGTCAGACATGCCGATCACGATGTCGTCGATGTCACCGATCTGAACTCGCACAGAGGCGTGATCATGACTAAGGTCGACGGCATGAAGGTGTATGTGTTCTGCTACGCCAGTGGATACGTGATTACCCAGACGGACGACCTACTGTCTGTCATCGCATATTCGATCGTCGTGGGTAGCTTGGGCTGTGGACAGTCGCAGTAGATCGGAATCGCGGAGCAGACCACGCACTTGGTGAAGTCTGAAAACCCGCTGCTCTGCACGGCGTCGGATGCGTTCCTGGTCAGGTTCTGCATCATCATTGCCATCAACTCCATCTCCGATATCCAGGGTGTACCTCCTCTGTACCTCCCGCGTGGAACTTCGAGCGACATCACGGCCTCGGTCGGAAAGTGCTGCTTGAGCATCGGCGTGTGTCTGACCTACATGATCCATGAGATCCCATAGTTACATTTCACTGTCCTCATGTTGGCGTCCGTGTCTCAGAATTCGATCCTCTCCCCGTCCAACGTCACGTAGGTCTCGGGAAGCTCGGGGACGGTGTCACATTCCTCCGACACGCTTATGGGGGTCGTCCTGTTCTTCAACTGCCTGAATGAGGCGATCGTGTCGTACGAGCTGGTGTAGAGAGCCATCTCCATGATCTGACCGCCCGGCCCTCCGGCGAGGGTCTTCGTTGATACGAGTATGTTCGGCTTGATGTGCTCACCGCTGCTGACATCTACTAACGTGTACATGTCCTTGTGCGGAATTAGAGACCCTATCGTGAACTTGATACGGTGCCACGTCACCACCTTGTCCCCACACTCGAGGGACTACTTGTACATGTATACCACGGCGTTATACCTGCGTTCTTGTTCACATACATCCTCGTCACGATCCCTGATCTCGCAGGACTGTACCTACCCCGAGCCGCCCCTCGCTGCGAACTCCACCGCGACGACGCACGCGTCTTCAGTGTTCGTCTGGGTATTGATGAACGCCATGACGTCCATGAACTCGGTCACGACTACTCGCACGACCCTGGTGCCGGCGTCTCCGAGAAGGCAGCCAAGAACGTCCTCGGCGGCGAAGTCGCCGTGTGGTCCGAAACTATTGACGCCGTGAACCTCGACACCCTGGTGTGGCCTCGCGCCGCCGCCGCGGCTGGGGTTCTCTGGTCGGGCCGCAAGGACGCGTCGGGCCAGAACAGATCGCAGTGCGATGCTGCGCCTCTCTTGGCCGAGTTCCGCGAGCGTATGGTGGCCAGAGAAGTGAGAGCGTCACCGGTGCAGATGCCGTTCTGCACGCAGGGCGATGCGACGGAGTGCGCCATGATCATGTCTTAGAAGGACGAGGCGCACGCGACTCTGGGTTTGGCTATGAGTTTGATTACTGTACACTACGAGGTTGACTATGAGATTGACTATGAGATTGACTATGAGATCGACTATGAGATCGACTTCAACTTCAACATGTGGGCCATGAGGGTTTCGAAGGGTCCTGGAAACGGGGAAATAATGCTTCCTCATTGTTCGACATGTGCGTAGGTTGGCCGAGAGTTGACCGCCCTTGTCGTCCAGGCACATAAGATACCAAATCAACTTGAGCATAGTTCAGTTCAACAAACCAATGTACACGTGGCTGATTCCAATACGTCAGAGCTATCGCATGAAGACAAAGTATTCTCTAGCAATCTTAGCGGTGAACAGTCAACGTACCATCAACATGGTCGTTGAGTTTTCCACCGGCTACCATCTTACGGCTCCCTGAGAGACTGTTCCGAGCGACTGGTCCGAGCGACTGGTCCTGTTCGTGTCAGTCTAGGTACCAGGAGGGGACGCCCAGGCTCTACGAGAGACCTGTAATGCCTTACGCCAGGTGATCGCAGATGCAAGAAAAGATGCAGGTATGGTTGTAGACGTGGTGGTTGTCGGAGACTTCAACTGGCCCGTGCAAAAGACGGCCAGGATGGCAGCCCAGGACAGCCAACCGTAACGGGCTAGGCCCTACTGGACAAGGCAGTGCCTTGTCCTCTTGCTGGACTGAGCACTGTTGCTCTGGTGACGACTTAGTCTATTTTGTTGAAGGATTTTCTGTCCTTTTCTCTTTCTTTCTTTCTTCCTTCCTCAGCTCGAATGTAAAACGCATGAGGACTATATAGCTATAATTTACACTATTAGAACCCTTCACACCAACAGCCCAGGACAGCCAACAGCCCCAGGACGGAATTGGAGGAGATAGCGAAAGGGGCCGCGAAACAGTATCATGATGCTATCCGATAACAAAGGAAGAAGCATTGGGATGAGTTTCTAGCAGATAGCGATAAACACTCGGAAGGCGTCTAAGTACTTGAAGTTTGGCGATGATGCAACATTGGGAAAAGTTCCGCAGCTGGTCAAGGCTGATGGGGCAACTACGACGAGCCACCGGGAACAAGCTGGAGAGCTCCTGTCCACGTTCTTTCCGGCCCTGCCGAGCGATGTTGAAGACGAAGGCTCCATGCCGTGACCATTTTCCGTGCATCTTTGGACGCACGCAAAGATCATACTGCTCGAAAAGCCCAGCAAAGAGGACCACACGATAGCCGGAGCCTGGTGGCCGATCTCACCGCCCGCCACTCTCGCCAAGGTATTAGAATCAGCAGTGACCGAAGGGATCCCACATGCTGTGGAAGCGGATGCTTTGCTCCCGACGAACCACTTTGGAGCCCGCAAACGGCGGTTGCCTGAACAAGGGCTTCCGCTACTGCAGGAACAGATCTACATCGCTTGGCGACGTCGACTGGTGGCGAGAGTCTCATCAATTTCGATGTCAGGGGACCCTACAATGGAGCATGCAAGGAAAAAGCTGTTCCCGAAAATGAAAGCGCGTGGTATCCCGGAGAAGCTACTTGGATGGGTAGAGAGGCATTCTGGTCCAGCGGCGGATTGAGAGTAATAGAGGGGCGATAGCATTCGTGGACCATTTCACAGTATGGGTCGCAGGTCCAATAGCACATACCAATAGCACAGAGTAACCGCAAGGCAGTTGAATCAGTCATCAATCATCAATCATCAAGGACGCATTGGGCTGGGAGAAGAGGTGCGGTGCGGCGTTTAAGAGGCGAGCAGCCAGTCACAGCAAGACAATAGTTGACAGCCACTGTAGCCCCGAAGGTACACTACACGTCCAATGTGTATACATATCCATGCATAGACTCGTGGCACGGGTCAACTGGGTCTAGGTCCACAAATCACGAGTACAAGCAATCATTGGGGTATTTAATGCTGTGGCGACAAGCGTGGCGACAAGCGTGGCAGACGCAGAAGCTCATATCGCTCCAGTACAGCAACGATTTCGAAAGGAGAACAATCAAGATACAATCAAGATGTGGATGGACATTCCTACATTGTCCGACACCAAACCCTTCGCAGGTTGACGTCTTGCATACGAGCATGTACAACGTCATATCGGTCACCACTTTACTAAAGTGGGGCTCCACAAGTCCTTGGACACCCCTCTCACACCACAACCCCGGCCGGAACACATAGAATAAAGATACCAATTCCACAGTCCACAGACTAGCTACAAGAAAAGTAACTACATTTTTGGATTCCTCAGAGGTGTGGCTTTAATATTTTGTATACCAACCCTTGGCCTTGCGGCAGGCCTCAACCCTCCGGGACATTGACTCCATTAGGCCCCGAATAAAGTCCTGGGGGATAGCATCCCATGTTGCCACCAAGCATGCCTTGAATTTTTCGATATCCTTTGCGTTTTTCTTCAATTTAGATACCCAAGGGAATTTTTTATAGAGATCTCTCTTTAGCCTAGCCCAGACGTGCTCAATGGGGTTTAAATCAGGGCTGTGGGGGGGCCAGTCGATAAGAGAGATTCCGTGTTCCAAGAGGAAAGCCGTAGTCGCCTTTGATGTGTGAATTCTAGCATTATCCTGCTGAAAATGCCGGGTGCCCGTATAATCAGGAAGAAGCCCAGAAGTCAGAGCTTCAATATAGCTATTCGAGGTGTAGCCACTGAGCTTAGAGCTTGGATCTCGGACCATAATAACCAGCTTGCTGCGGCCCTCCTTGCAAATTGCACCCCACACCATAATGATCACATCACCCTTGCCATGAGACTTCGTATTGACAAATTTTGGGTCATAGGCCTCGTGAGTGAACCTCCAAACCCAGATATTTGGTGCGGCGCTGCCATTTTGAGCGGAACACTCGTCAGAGCAGATTACCTAGAGAGTGTGGTTAGTACGTAAAGGAGCCGACGAGGGCATCTCAAACACTCCGCCATACCTCGCTCAATTCGTCTCCTTTTTTCACCCAATTATTCGCAAATTGAAGCCGCTGAGCTGCATCTTCTTTTCGTAAAAAGATCCTCTTTCTAGCATGCCATTTGCGTAAGTTGGCCTCATTTAAAGCCCGTCGGATGGTCGTAGCGCTCACATCAAGACCCAGGTCGTCAACTAAGTCTTTTCTTGTGACGCTTTTGTCCTGTCGTACAGCGTGAACAATAGCCCTTTTGGCCCGTGGCGTCAGACTCGGGGGACGCCCTGACTGGGGCTTAGGAGCAATTGATCCAGTTGTCTCGAGCCGTTGAAGCAGGGTGCTGATGGTAGATGTCGACACCCCAAAACGCGTCGCAACCACACTCCTTGCCTCTCCGGCTTGTACGGCCGCAATAATAGCCGCACGGAGCTCTGGGCTAGTTCGTTGGCGTCCTTGACGATTTCCGGATATTATAGTCCCAAAAGACCGCAAATTGGACCGCATAATAAAAAGTTGTGGATTGTTGAAGATGATGGAGTAGAAATCGCGGTTCTGATCCGTGACGCGGAGCGCGAGAAAGTCGCGTGGCGTCCGAAGACTTGTGGAGCCCCACTTTAGGTAGCGACAAGACTCAGGGACGTACCAATGAAGCATCTAGAAACCATTCAACCGCTCACGCCAGCGTCATGGGAAGAACGAGTAGTAGCTACCACCGATGAGGCAGCAGCGACAGAGGCCGAAGAGATTGGGCCACGCACATCGCGGGTGAGCAGCTCTGCTCGGAACGAGGTAGAAGGTGTTTGGTGGTTCATGTCGTCTCGAGCGACGAGCATAGGGGAACAGAGACCATGGCTATGGCTAGAGTTAGAGATACACTGCTCACTCATGATCTCTGATGGCTCGTGCCGGAAGTCTTCATGCCCGAGACTATCCCACACGACGTGAACGTAGCGGCTAAGGAAGCTTCGGTCAAGAGCTTCATGGCCGTTACCACGAACCTACGCAGCACTTTTGCGCGATGAATCGTCCAAGCCGGTCTTATCTCCAGGTCAGTCCACTGCCACTTCTGTTCTGTTGTCGTTGCGAGCATAATGGACGAGAACTCCATTTGAACGTTTGCCATCGGTGTTTTTGTACGCAACCGGCTGCGTTCCGATGTCGTGTGGTAAGGCACTCTCGTGTCATGGCCTCACCTCAGCAGCGACGCCATATGAACGTCCTCGATCGAGATGTATACCTTTGCGAACGCTGTCAAGTGGAGGGATGGGGAATGGGCATGGAGGAAATGCAACTTGACAACAAAAGGCCAGCCGCCAGTATACCAGTGTGCAATGCTAGCTCGCCTGAAGGTACTGCTTATGCGACGACCAGATCACTCGCGCGCCGTCATGGTTGACTCTTTCGTCATATGCAGCGAAGTCCCCGTGGACGGATTTTGCTGCGAGCAGATGGTGCAGAGCTGTCCGAGGGAGCGAGAGCTCCGGTGGGTACGTGGGCAGCGTATAGTCGCCTTGAAGATTAAATCTCCTATACTGTTCGAGGGGAAAGTTGACCACCATGATGCGAAAGCTTCTTTCGGTCTTAACTTCGTCATCTTTCGCAGGTATGCCAGCGTCGGCTGAGCGCCGTCCGGCTCCGGCAGCGACGAAGCTGCTTTTGCCAGTTTGTCGGCCTGTTTGTTGCCAGGATTGTTCGTGTGGCCAGGTATGCAGCGTACTTGTGTGGTTCCATGTGATGCAGCTCAGGCCTGGAACTCGAGGAAGGCTTGCCACGTACACATGTGGCAGCTGCCAGGTTGTCTAAGCAGACTACGATATCCTGTGTCGCTGATCCTGGGAGGTATAGGACGGTCTCGAGGCCCTCTAGTGCTTCTATGGTCTCAGCATCAAAGACCTCGGCAAGCCCAAGACGGCCGGAGCCGTCGCAGATGGAGAGGTCGTTCTGGTGAATGGCGAAGCCGCAGCTGACTGCTCCCTATGAGGACAAGGACCCGTCTGAGTATACGATCAAGGTAAATGAGTTTACTGATTCGATCCACTGGAGGAAAGCCTGGGAAGCCTCAGCAGATACTTCTTCCGAAGCTATCTGTAGGACTGTTTCCTGTTCCTTGCTGTAGCATTGTTGGATGAGGGTCGGCCGTACGCAGGGCGCGAGGAGCTCATCGGCTCGTCGGAGACGCGTCCTGAAGCTTGCCTCTGATGAGGTTTAGTACTTCCGCTTGATGAGCTTATGGTATGTGGGATGTCTGGGTCGAAGCGTGCGCTTCGCGATGGGGTGGGCCTCGTCGAGGGATTAAGTCGAGCAGAGAAACAATATCGACGCACTTCAAGAAGCTAAGCCGCTGGTGGTATCTCGCTTTGCCGATGGAGGATGGTGATAGGGGTCGTCCTCCAGACGGGGAGCATAGCTCGCTTGGATTGGTCAATGGCCTTGTTCAATCTCCGCAAGAAGTGTCGAATATTTGATGGCCGGTCTTGAGATCAGCGCATAGCTGCCTCGGGATGCTTCTCGACATCACCATGGCGTATTGCCGGCGCAGTCTTGAGTTTGCTCCGAGAAAAGTGCATGACTTCCGGCTTCTTAGGGTCGAAAGATACCCCGTTTGCCGCACCCCAGAGGACCATTTCTTCGACAGAACGCGATGCCGAAGCTGCTGTCTCTTCTACCGCATCGCCTGTGCGCAGGACGCCTGTATTGTCCGTGTCGTCCGTGTCGTCTGCATAACCGAATCGGCCTTGAGGGTTTCCTAATCGGCTCATGCTTTCTGTATACAGCTGAAAGAGGATCAGCGATACCGGCAATCCCTGAGGGAGACCCGCACTAGAGAGGAGAGAGCGGTGTGATGGTGTCTTGTTACCTAGCACGAGCACATCGGTCGTCCAATAAAGGATCTAACCTATCGTGTGAGATGGTCCGGCCCGCCTTGTTCGCGGAATCGCAAAATCAGTCTGTTGCGCATGGCAGTGTCAAATGCACCTTAGATGTCCATCGTGACCAGTGAGACACCTTCTTGCGAGAAAATGCTTCCTCCATGTCGTGAGCCAAAGTAGCTCCAAGGTCCGTCGCCGATGTCTTAGGGAGAGCTCCGGCTTGCTGGGGATGAAGGACTCCGTAGTGAATTCATTCCCACACGAGACGGCGCGCAACTGACCGTTCCATTCCCTTGCCGAAGCAGAAGACCAGAGAGATGGGTCGCCATGCTCGTGGGGCTATCAGGTCTCTATGTCCAAGTGTAGCGATCACAACCACCTCTGCTACCCTGAAGGGTTTTGGGTGGTGGCCTATTGCTAGGCACCCCTCGAAGAGGCGACGGGTGTGCGACCCAATGATGTGCCATAGTGCTGTAAGGAGTTTGACTGTGATGCTATCTGCTCCCGGAGATGTCTTCCCGGTACGGAAAGTCGCTTCCTGTGCTTCCAGAGAGATTTTCTGCGGGAGTGGAATCATTGTGTGGGTGAGTGTTGACCTGAATCCAGGGGTCGTGAATATATATCATCATCTGCTGTTTGCCGCTCCAAAGTAGCTCGCCGGAGCACGTTAGCCTCGTCCAGCTGGGTTTCGTAGACTACCTCGTCCACTTGCAGTGGAGGAGGTTGGAAAGGCCCTGGTGATCCCAGTCACTGGACGACCTTGAAAACGGAGCTGCTGTCTGAGAAGCTGTTGATCAGGTTCCCCCAGAAGAGCCTTCCAGCTTGGCGAACCACAGGGTGGAAATCTCGTTTGGCTAGCTAAAAAATATTGGTTGAATCCGAGGGTGTACAGTCTTCTGATCGCACGATATCCGGCTGCGGCACGGGCGCACTCTTCGGTCCACCACGGAGCGCTGTGTGCTCCCTTCCTCGCAGGCTCGTCCGTTGCCTTCGCTGCTGATTGCAAGGGCTCACGAGCGTAGGTGCGAGCTCGTCTAGCTTCGACGGACCCGATGCAGCAACGGGGATCCCAGTCGATCCGAGTTCTGCGATTTCTACGAAGCCCTTGAGCTCGTCGTCTGTTGGGCCATTGCAGTAGAATATCCAATCCACCATTTTCATCGTTCTGGCGGTAGAAGTTAACGATCACTATATCGTTGACCGTAAGCCACAGGATATCGCGGCTTATGTAGGGTCGGTTCTGGTCTGCCAGGAGCTTGGCGTCACGGCGGACATACGTCATGACTCTGGGCCGAGTGCTATTGCTATCCCACGCTTCGACTGGAGAGCAGGTGTCGTATGCCGGGTGAGTCTTCGTGAGGCAACGGGGATTTGCCATCGTTGTCCATGGTTCTTGAGGAGCACGACATCGTATCGTTCCGAGTCTGCTAATGCAAGAGCACAGTCATAGACCGGGGACATCTTGCCGAGAAAAAGATATAAGTCAAGTTTTGTTAGACGGATGTCGGACTGGTGCCGTAAGGGGCGTATGTCGACAGGCTTCAGCCCAGTCTGGGACTACATAGGTAAACGTAAACCACTCCTTGCTAGTCTCTATGGCAGCAGCCCCTAGATCGGCTGCCCATTCCGTTTATCTCTGTACGAGGAGATCGTGGGTGATTATGTCGGTGGCGAGGACGACCCATCCGGACCTGACTTGGGAAAACTCGCAGGATCTTGCGTGAGCCCTCTCCAAGTTTCCCGAACATATGGGCCCGGGTTACAAAGTCCTTGTGAGCTCTAGCCGGAGCTCCGGCGTCTAACTGGGTGAAGACACGGAGGTTCTCTCGCGGGGAGGGAGAACAGCAGTCAGCTACCCCTGGCGATGAGGGGGGTTTTGTTGTTGATGTTGGTGTTGTTAATGTTGATGATGATGTTGATGATGTTGATGATGTTGATGATGTTGATGAGGTTGATGATGTTGATGATGTTGATGTTGCTGTTGCTGTTGATGTTGGTGGGTAAGAGAATTGTTTGCAGCCGGAGGCGAAGCCGCGACGCTGCTGTAGGTAGGCACGGGACCATATTTGGCGTCAGTGAGTGCCTGGTTCCATGAATCCAGGAACCTATTGGCAAACGCTTGAGCGAATTCTCATTCGAGTCCCGTGGTGGATTGTTCCGCCGCCTCCCCGAATTGAGCACAGAAGACCTGGTACACCTTCAACTTGGCAGTGTACTCCTCCACACGCTCGCATGCGAGCCTATCGGCTGATTCAATAAGAGATACTGGTTGCTGTTCAGTGGTCCGAGTACGATCGGGAGAGGAAGACGGACGGACGGACAGACGGGCAAGCTGGGTCCTTCCGTGGCCGCAGCAGTAGAGAGCGCATGGAAGGCGAAGATGGCGTTTGCGCCGTCCTCCCGAAGGCCGGCGGGACACCAACATGTCCATGCACAACGGCCGAGCTGTTTTGCAAGAGAGCCATGCGGGCTCCTCGATTGAGATGGGCGCGAGTATGGATTCCCAGGTCGAAGCGATCTGGGACGGCGGGGGCACCGGTGGTGACCGATGCCATCGCCCCCGCCAGAGGCCGCGCGGAGCGCAGGATCATGGGTTGTTGCGGTGCACTTGCTAGGGAAAAGGGTGTAATTGAGGCTACTTTCTTCAACACCCTGTTAAAATCTGCGTGCCAAGAAAGTAAGACGACAAAAGGAAGGTACATTCAGTTGAATTGCCCGAAACATCCTACCTATGCTGGGTAGATCAGAGTTTCGGGCAGCTTCTGCTGAACGACTCGTGCGGTCCATCACCACAAGGCACACACTTAAGTACCTGCGTTTGGCACGCGCTGTGGTGATGGCCTTCGGCGGCGCATCTCGCACACACCTGGTTCTCGCCGCACGAGAAGGCTCAGTGGCCGAGCACCTGGCAGTCCCAACATTGTGTCGGATCGACTCTCCGCTCGAGCGTGCTGGTATAAGCCGATTCGCCAGCTGCAAAGAAACAATGTTCGTATAATAAGAGTCTCCCGATATTGCTGGTTTTAGTGAGGCACTCGACCATGGATCCAAATGCCTTCTTTGCGTCGTCCTTTCAACTCAGCCAGGCCATCTTGGCCCAAAGCCACCATTGTTCCAGGGAAGACCTTGCCTTCCTAGCCAAGAACGGCGGTGTGGTTTATATCGTCAACTTTGACTGGGCATGGTAGGTCACGAAGCACTCTCATCGCACCTGGAACCTTCTTGGTCTCAATAATGCACTTGCAGTCAAGCAACCCCGCCAGCTGTCGGGTCAAGAACATATACGCCGCAATCACGACTCTGTTAACGAGCTCCGGGAGGACGGGAACATGTTGAGGATCCTCTGACTTCCTGCCAGCGAAAAAAACAAGCTTCTTAATAAGAAACTTGCCAAGGCAGAGGCACAGAAAACAACACAGCAGGGAGCCACTCCTGAAAAGTGATTCCCTGCACCATCGTCTGCTATCCCAACTCCAATCAGGATTGGAAGGGGAGAGGGTACGAGAGCAGTTAGTATGGTGGAATGAATCTTCTCGCCGACGAGCCTCCACGGGAGTGAGTGCTGGAAGAACCATTTTACGTATGGTTTAGCGATGTGCTGTCTTCTCGGGTGCTTCCCTTCTCCATACAGCTGAGGTATTAGTAATGTGACGGATTCGTGTAGTCTCGAACGGGCGTAGGGCGAGAATAGAGACCACGGCCGGAGTCGGATACGCTGCTCACCAACCATCTCTGACGGCTAGCGCCGGAGATGTTCGTGCTGAGGCTATCCCGCACGACATGAACGTAGCGGCTAAGAAAGCTTCGGTCAAGAGTAGGCTGGACAAGAGTAGGTTGGATTGCCGTAGTAGAAGAAGAAGGGGGGAGGACGTCTAGAATCTCATGAAGATGTGGCAAGCGGAGGGACGGCAGAATGGAGCAACGAGAAGCAACTGACGTACCTGAACTCGCACTACCGTAGAAATGGACACCTGGACGGCCCTTACCACGAACCTGCACCACACTTTGCGACATGGACCGACTTCGACGGTCTTATCTCTCTAGGTCAGTCTAGCGCCACTTCTGTTCTGTTCCGTGGTTGTCAGTGTACTATTAGCACGGATAGGGTAACCAGGCATCCCCGTTGGCCACATACTATGTTTCGCTAGTACCGGGTAGCCTTCCGTGAACGTTCGGGAACGGCTGAGGGGATAAATCACGACATCACTGGGCAGAACGTTGCAGTGCTTCCGCCCGCCCCGCCCGCGATTGTCGTCCATGTTGTCTCGTATCGTGTGCCAAGGTAGCTTCCTCAAGCCGCCACGTTGAGCGAAGCATACTCGAGCACGACATCGGACCTTCTCTGGCTTGTGTGCTAGACACTCGCCTCGGCCACAACGAGGATGATTGCCGAGCAAGCGCACTGAGACGTGTTAGCGGAGGGGTCGGAGACGGAGAGGGTACGCGTCCAAGCTCGGAGAGCCTACTATACCTGTAGCACGGATGAAATAAGAAATGAGTGCTAAAGAGGTAGATGTTCGGACTGCTGCTCAATTGCAACACCATCCTGCGCAATGAGATGCAAGTGCGCCTGTTGAATCTCGATGCGGCTCAACGAGGCGAGCTTCTTTGCTCTTGATGCCCGCCCCGATCGCGATCGCGATGAACTAGTCCTAATAGTGGGTGATAGGTTGATTTCTCGGGTCTTGGGGATAAAGTGGACAAACCTGTTGACGAGCAGGAAGGATTGGTGGGTGTGTCAGCTATACCACAGATGTGCCTCGTAGGTAGGTCAGAGAGCTGTTAGAAGTAAGATAATAGTAGTAAAGGAAGTATGAGTAGGGACGGGAACACTTACAACATAGTCGCAGCAAAGGTTCGAACAGTCAAAGGATCATGAAGAAGGGGGACGGGGACGGGGACGGGGACGGGGACGGGGGAGGCCAAACGCCAAACGCCAAACGCCAAAACTCCAAAACGCCAAACGCCAAAACGCCAAAACGCCACAAATAAAAAAGCAGCAAACGCCGAGAACGCCGAGAACGCCAGAGAACTCCCGAAAACGCCCGAAAATGCCCGAAAATGTCCGAAAATGCCAGAAAATGTCAGAAAATGCCAGAAAATGCCAGAAAACGCCAGAAAATGCCAGAAAATGCCAGAAAATGCCAGAAAATGCCAGAAAATGCCAGAAAATGTCAGTAGCAGGAAATGGGGGTGAGGGAGCCGAGCCACCAGCGACAACCTCTTGAATAGAAAAAGCGGGAATCTCAACCGCAAAAGTCACAAGCAATATCAGCCCGCACGAACAGCCGTTCTCCCGTTGCTTGGGCTTGTGCAGAGAACGGCTCAGAGTGCTAGTATTGTCGGCTCTGACTTGTCGGCATAAGTCCTGCTGGGAGAGCAGGACGTGGGTCTTCCAAAAGCAGCCGGCGTGTTTGTCTTGGTTGGTCAAGAGAAGTATGCTGACGACGGTGTGAGATAAACGTTATGAGATAGACGGTGTCGGCGTTATTGTTGACGGGCTCACTTGGTTCTGCGGTGGCAATTCGGGCGACGAAGCGGACAGATTGCTTTGATTTGGGAGAGTGTAGATAGCAGAGCCAAGATTTGTGCGACGATCTAGCCGATGGATTGCCAACTGATCGCCCGAGCGCCGTTTAGAAACGGTTGAGATGAGTGGCAGGATCACGGAGCAGGATGGCGTAGAGCTCCTGCCACTATATCCATGATTGCTGCCCGTCTTTCTGTTCTGTGCCAAGGTGCCTTCTCACGCCTCTATGTCAGTATACTGAAGCTCACAGGGGTGCCTTCTTACCTTGCTTATGTGTGAATAGATGTCTCGTCGTGACCACACAAGTAGAGAAGTGTCCCGGAGAAAAAGAACAAAGTTTTCGAGCATGGATACTAGGAGGCGTCTGTGGAGTGAAGAAGGACAGTGAGAGTGGGTGTGGAATCAAGAGAAAAAGGGAGAGAGAAAAAGGGAGGGAGAGGAGGGAGAGGAAAAGTGAACGTCTCCGAACTCAAAAGAAAAAAAAGAAAAAAGAAAACTACCGGTACTATAACAGTAAGATAGCTTGATACCAAATCAATCGTTGTTCGGTCCAAACCCCACCCGCGACATCAATCTGAGCATGGTGATGTGTATGCGTGTGTCAGAACTGATTACGGCTGAAAGAGGCGAGGTTCTTCGCTCTTTATACCCGGTAATACGGCAGGCCGTGCTACACAATACAATCACTTTGACTCCCAAGGTTGCGGTCGCAGAGACGAACGCTACAGAGTCAAAATGTCGTAAGAGTTCTACGCTGCAAAGTGCGGTGGAGACACTTGTCGCAAACTCAAACACCAGAGTCGACCTCTCGTTCCTTGCTGATGTCGCCCGTTTGAACTCTTTTCGCGTTTGCGTAACCCTTGCAGTACCGTGGTGTACAACGACGCACACATATGTGAGTTCAGTGTCGGTGTCTGGCTGCCTCCAGTCTCTTTTTGTGAGTTGATTTCGACCACTATGAATGTAGCTCTTGTCGTGTCTTGTCGCGTCTCCGTGTGTTTCGAGTGTCTCTGAGTGTCTTCGAATGTCTGTAAAAGGACTTGCCACGTCTCATCATGTCTTGCAAGGCCCCGCAATGCCCACCTTCTTCGTCGTTGGCGTGTACGAGCAAACGCCATTCCTCAGCGTTCGCACGTTGCTCCATGCTCCGCCAGTCTCTCCCCACCCTCGCCGGTCGACCCTCGCCATCCCACCGTTATCGTCTGCCCGCCATCATTCGCTCTAATCTCTCAGCCGTCACTTTGGATCCTTGCCCACGCGTTTGTTTGTCGATCCTCTGTTTCATCTCCATCCCGTCAGCCTTCCGGCAGGAGAGCCACTGCTCTCAGCAATCCGGACCGGTCATGCTGCGAAATGCTCCTCAATGTCCTAATTTGCCTCCTCCACAATGTCTGGCGCTGTTGAACGTTCCGCATCTTAGCCCGAGTTACGACCGACGACGAACACACGTCACACCCGAAACCACACACACGAAACCATACACCCGAACCCCAGAGCTTCATTTTGTCGCACTTTTTAGTGGATCAACGTTGGGCAAGTCGTTGGTCACAGGCTTTTCGCGAGGTCTGGACACAGACGCCAGCCGCACCCTGGTGTCGAATACGGTGGCTCTTCCTGTCCGTGGTTGACGTGCATACTATGGCATACACGTGTCAAAGTACATACGTCATCTAGTCAAACTTGAGTACTCAAGCAGGAGACATTACTCCGGACATTTGATCCGCTTACAGGGCAGTTCTTTGTGACTCACAATCAAACACCGTCACGGACCGGACAAGGAGACTTTTCTTGTTGGAACCAGTAAGGTGCCATCCCTCATTCGGTTTCCGTCCGCAGCAAATGAACCCCCCCCAAGTGCCCGCATGTCACAAAGCATCGAAGCCGGCAGACACTACGGCAAGACGTTCATTCAAGATGCATGTGCGACGATTGCTCACCTTACGCTCTCCCCCTTATGGTTTCGCCCGCTTGACCCCATGCAATATCCATTTTTATCAAGTCAACACTCACAGGACGGTCTCGTAGTGTCCTGTAGTGTCGTCGAATGTCTTCGAATGTCTGAAAAGGTTTTGTCTCGTCTTGTAGGGTCCCGCAATGCCCTACACCTTCCTCGCGGTGTGTGTATGAACGGGGTGCCATTACCCACATTGTCTGCCCACATCCGCTTCAAACTTGGTAAATGACCTCCGCGTTTGTTTGTAAACCCCCTCTGTCATCTCCGTCTCGTCGAGCTTCTGGCAAGAGTGTCACTACTCTCCGTAGGACATCACTCCTCAGGACATCACTGGGCGTTTGTTGCTCAAGCTTCGCCAGACCCCCTCAACCCCTACCCCCTACCCCCCACCCCCCACTTCTCTTCCTTTCGGTCTCTCGTTCTGTTCTTTCGTTCCCATGCGCACTCGTCGCTACGACCTGCCCCTCAGTGTCCCGGTCCACCTCCTCCACAATGTCTGGTGTTATCAAGCTTTCGCCGTCTTAGCTCAAGCTAGTCTGTCGATCTGTGTCTGCGCAGCGTAGAACACTGTTCGCCCTCGCGACAATTCCCTTTCATGGACCAAGCAACTACGACAAGGCTGGAGACGACACACGACGCGCTCGACAAACACTCGTCAAACGACACACAACACATGACTAAACTCTCAAGACATATCCAAAAGTCTAAGTCGGACCCTTGATTCACATGTACCCCTAGACCCCGCACCACACAAGTAGATGACCTTTTTCAGGCTCTCCAAGCTACACTTGATCGCATTGTAGTGGATCATCAGTGGGACAAGTCGAGGTGCAATGCGCGCTCCATCGCATCGTCTTACGGGCCGTCCGAACGGATCGATCTTGAGGTTTCATCCATCCACCCATCTAGTATCAGTCTCCACTGCACTCCCGGTGTCGAAGACAGCGACGGGGTCTTCCTGCCTACACTTGACAAGCGACTCGGGGATCCGTAGAGGGCGAGGGCCAATCTATTCTAGGCTCACGCTCGTTTTCGCGGCCCGAGTCGCCGCTTTCCTGGTTGTTATGCTGCGTAGTCGGCCAGCGAGCAGAGGCTGGTAGATCGGTCTGGATCGGTCCAGATGGCTGACTGGCTTCGCGCGAGGACTGCTGGGAACGCGGCGAAGGCTCATTGCGGCCCTGTGCATGCTCATTCCCTCAAGTGGCACTCTCCTAGTCGTACCCAGCCCTACGATAGTTTCAAGCACGTCGTCTAGGACGTCAATACAGGCAATCTGCCACTCCATCTAGTCCGTCTGGAAGGAGATTGACTACCGGTACTGTTAGCATAACTGAGCGTCCATTTCTCCAACCTCGCTTCACACCCCTTCCCGACTTCTCTTCCTTTCAGTCCGACGAACACACGTCAAATGACACACACCAAACGACACACACCAAACGACACACACCACAAGCTCGAGACATTCCAAAAGTCCAAACTAGACCCTTCATTCACATCCACCCCGCACCAGACAAGTAGGTACCCATTTCGGGGGCTCTCATGAGCGACATTTCGTCGCACCTTAGTCTCGAGTGGACCAACAACAGTGGGACGAGTCGTTTGTGACAAGCTTTTCGCCTAATCACCGCTTCTGCTACGGACGAGGCGACCAACGACATAAGGTACCTGTGTTCCGTCGCGCCATCCTGAGTGTCCACAACGCATGCGTAGCGAGCTCGTCTGCACACAGACGTCATTTGTCGCTACGTATCCAGTATCAGTCTCCACTGGTGGGGTCTTCCTGTCTACACTTGGCAAGCGACTTGAGAATCCGTAGTTGGTCGATCTCTTCTAGGCTTCAAAATACATACGTACTCACATACTGTATGTACGTCGCTTGGTTGCCTAGTCAAACCTGAGTTCTCAAGCACGAGACCTTACCCGCTCCTGACATTCTGATCCGCTCACGGGGCAGTTCTTTGTGACTCACAATCGTCACGGACCTGACTAGGAGACTTTCTCTTGTTGGAAACAGCAAGGTGCAAACTCCCGAGCGTGCGCCCCCTCATTCGGAAACCCCGCACGCATATCACAAAGCATCGGACCTAGCAGACATTACGGCCGATTACTCACTTACCCCGACCCCACCTGAGCGACGATCAAGGTCGCATGCATGATCGGAGCGAAGCAGATCTCACGGATCTAGCGGATCTGTCACCCAATCCCGACACAGCTACGCGGGCATGACCACAGGTACCGTGGCTTCCTCTTTCCAGCGATCATGGTTGACTATGTACTTAGAACGCTGTACTGTATGATACAGTACATACTGTAGAAGAAGGGGAAGAAGAAAGAAAAGAAGGAGAAGGACTAGTGGAGGATGGAGATGGAGAAGCCGTGGAGCTGAACACGACGCCAGCTGCCACGATGCAAGTTCAGAGCGATGAGCCGAATGATGGGCTCGATCTTAGCCTTTCGATCCCCTACCTAAGCTCTCTGAACGCTCTTGTCACATGCACCCAGGTGCCTGGCCAGGCGAACTGGTTGGAGCAGACACGGCCACAGCCGCACCCGCGCAACAGTACTAAATTGGGCTCCTGCAGCCCGCCCAAGCGCCGGACAGAATCAATGTCCACTTCTTCTGATAACTCGAAGACACGACAAAACACGACAAGATACTACAAGACACTACATACGGATGTGTTCGAGATCAGCTCGCCACGTAAGTATGGGTCGTTGTGCGTCACGGTGCTGCAGGGTATAGGACGTCGTCTGGGTCGGAACTTTTATTCTTCTGTCCTACGCGAGAACGTAGCAGGCTTTGGCAAGGTAGGCAAGCGGGGACCAGACAAAATGCCCGCTCTTTGGTTGCTCAAGTCGTGGAGTGTCTTGTCGTGACCTGTAGTGTCTTGTCATGTCGTGTAGCGTCTTGTAGCGTCTTGTAGTGTCTGAGAGGGTCTTGTCACGGTTCCCAACTTGTCCTTCCATGCCCCACGGAGTAGTCTTCCTCCAGTTAACCCTCTCCAGTTGACCCTCTCCAGTTGACCCTCTCCAGTTGACCCTCTCCAGTTGACCCTCTCCAGTTGACCCTCTCCAGTTGACCCTCTCCAGTTGACCCTCTCCAACTGACCCTCATCATCTCGCCCTCTCTCCAGCTCCGCCTGGCGTTCGTTGCCCAAACCTCGCCTTACAGCGACACCCTGACGGACCCGCTCCCGACCAAGAGCGTTTGTCTATTTGTCTACCTCCACGGCAGTGAACTCTATCAAGCTCTTGCGGCGGGTCTGGATGTATTAGTGTACCGTCGACGCGCAAGCGTCATGGCGAACATCTGTGGTCTTGTTTGTCCTCACGTTCATGACAAGTGACAAGGTCCCAGTGTCAACCGACTAGCCGCAAGGTGCTAGCGTGGATTGGGCTCCGATCTATACCCCGTTGATCGAGTGTCGCGAGTGACTCGAGTTGGAGACAACCGTGATCTGCCAGGGCCGTACTAGGTCGAAATGCGGCACATCGGCCACCTGACAGATCTGTCAACCAATCTCAATACGGTTAGGTACCACGACCTCAGCTTCCAGCACTCCAGGCTGAGTGGTGTAAGACGTGTACGTCAACAGGGGATGGGGTACGCTGTCGTTAGCGTCGACCAACAAGCGCGGGTACGGTATGGTACGGTAGGTACGACACGACATAATTCTCCCAATCCAAAGTCCAAAAGTGTCTGCTGTGCGAGAGAAAACAAAGAGCGGGGGTGGTAGTCTGAAGTCGGTATGGATTTTCGGTATGGGTTTTCGGCGCTGGCGATTGTTGGCTGTTATCTGTGAACGATGTGATGGATCAACAATGTTGTACTGCAGCACCGCAGGATGCAGTCACTGCGTGGATACATTGTCGCGAAAACTCTGCGAATGGCAACACAAAAAATAAAAGGATTTTTGTTTTTTAAAGCAAAAATAAAGTAAATAATAAAAAAAACCACGCTATTATACCTAGAACAGTCAACTAAGTGAGCAATCTTCCAGCTGAAACCATTCAAGCGTCAATGTCGAGCCTATCTTTAGGTGGCGGATGCTTTCTTAGGTCTGTGGTATAGGGTAGGGTCGTCTGTTAACCCTCGCCTTCGCGCCGTCTTCCTCCACAACGACGGACGATGACCAAACGACACACCAAACGGCACACACCCCTTCATCCACATGCACCCCGCTCCAGACAAGTAGGCAATACGTAACCTTTTCGCGGGTGGACCAACACCAGTAGGACAAGTTGTTTGTGACAAGCTTTTCGTGAGGTTGCAATCGCCTAATCGCTGCCTCTGCCACGGACAAGGCGAGCGACGGCACAAACGTGTGCTCCGTCGTGCCATCTCAAATATCGTTCAAAGGATTTTGAGAGCCCACAAAGGTATGAGTCAATGAGACGCGCTAGTCTCGCACGAGCCGTCTACCTCCGTCACCTAGTCAAACCTGAGTCCTCGAGCAGGAGACATTACCCCACTCCTGACATCTGGTCCGCCCTCACAAGCCTTGCCAGGAGACTCTGTCTTGTTGGAAAGAGTAAGGTGCACAAGCTGCTAAGCGTGCTGTACAC
Organism: Ilyonectria destructans; assembly: GCA_020740775.1. Taxonomy (NCBI): domain Eukaryota; kingdom Fungi; phylum Ascomycota; class Sordariomycetes; order Hypocreales; family Nectriaceae; genus Ilyonectria; species Ilyonectria destructans. The sequence goes on from JAHEWK010000022.1 coordinate 814,294, forward strand.
CCCCCAACTTGTTCCGTCTGTACGCAGCAAATGAACCGCCCGGGCGCACGCATGTCGCAAAGCGTCCAACCCGGCAGACACTACGGCAAGACGTTTCATTCAAGATGCATGTGCGACGATTGCTCACTCACCACGCCCCTGCCCTGAGCGACGATCAAGGTCGCACACATGATCGGAAACGACAACGCCGAGCTTGCAAAGACCACGAAGCTGATCTTGCAGATCTATCGGATCTGTCGACCAATCCCAACCCAGCTGCCACGACCCAGCTGCCAAGACCCAAGTTTAGAGCAACGAGCCGAATGATGGGCCGGGCCCGGTCCGAAGAAGAAGGGCACACCTTACGCTCTCCCCCTTATTGTTTTGCCCGCTTGACCCCATGCAACATCCATTTTTATCAAGTCAACACTCACAGGACGGTCTTGTAGTGTCCTGTAGTGTCCTCGAATGTCTTCGAATGTCTGAAAAGGTTTTGTCTCGTCTTGTAGGGTCCCGCAATGCCCTACACCTTCCTCGCGGTGTGTGTATGAACGGGGTGCCATTACCCACCTTGTCTGCCCACATCCGCTTCAAACTTGGTAAATGACCTCCGCGTTTGTTTGTAAACCCCCTCTGTCATCTCCGTCTCGTCGAGCTTCTGGCAAGAGTGTCACTACTCTCCGTAGGACATCACTCCTCAGGACATCACTGGGCGTTTGTTGCTCAAGCTTCGCCAGACCCCCTCAACCCCTACCCCCTACCCCCCACCCCCCACTTCTCTTCCTTTCGGTCTCTCGTTCTGTTCTTTCGTTCCCATGCGCACTCGTCGCTACGACCTGCCCCTCAGTGTCCCGGTCCACCTCCTCCACAATGTCTGGTGTTATCAAGCTTTCGCCGTCTTAGCTCAAGCTAGTCTGTCGATCTGTGTCTGCGCAGCGTAGAACACTGTTCGCCCTCGCGACAATTCCCTTTCATGGACCAAGCAACTACGACAAGGCTGGAGACGACACACGACGCGCTCGACAAACACTCGTCAAACGACACACAACACATGACTAAACTCTCAAGACATATCCAAAAGTCTAAGTCGGACCCTTGATTCACATGCACCCCTAGACCCCGCACCATACAAGTAGATGACCTTTTTCAGGCTCTGCAAGCTACACTTGATCGCATTGTAGTGGATCATCAGTGGGACAAGTCGAGGTGCAATGCGCGCTCCATCGCATCGTCTTACGGGCCGTCCGAACGGATCGATCTTGAGGGTTCATCCATCCATCCATCTAGTATCAGTCTCCACTGCACTCCCGGTGTCGAAGACAGCGACGGGGTCTTCCTGCCTACACTTGACAAGCGACTCGGGGATCCGTAGAGGGCGAGGGCCAATCTATTCTAGGCTCACGTTCGTTTTCGCGGCCCGAGTCGCCGCTTTCCTGGTGGTTATGCTGCGTAGTCGGCCAGCGAGCAGAGGCTGGTAGATCGGTCTGGATCGGTCCAGATGGCTGACTGGCTTCGCGCGAGGACTGCTGGGAACGCGGCGAAGGCTCATTGCGGCCCTGCGCATGCGCATTCCCTCAAGAGGCACTCTCCTACTCGTACCCAGCCCTACGATAGTTTCAAGCACGTCGTCTAGGACGTCAATACAGGCAATCTGCCACTCCATCTAGTCCGTCTGGCAGGAGATTGACTACCGGTACTGTTAGCATAACTGAGCGTCCATTTCTCCAGCCTCGCTTCACACCCCCTTCCCGACGAACACACGTCAAATGACACACACCAAACGACACACACCACAAGCTCGAGACATTCCAAAAGTCCAAACTAGACCCTTCATTCACATCCACCCCGCACCAGACAAGTAGGTACCCATTTCGGGGGCTCTCATGAGCGACATTTCGTCGCACCTTAGTCTCGAGTGGACCAACAACAGTGGGACGAGTCGTTTGTGACAAGCTTTTTGCCTAATCACCGCTTCTGCTACGGACGAGGCGACCAACGACATAAGGTACCTGTGTTCCGTCGCGCCATCCTGAGTGTCCACAACGCATGCGTAGCGAGCTCGTCTGCACACAGACGTCATTTGTCGCTACGTATCCAGTATCAGTCTCCACTGGTGGGGTCTTCCTGTCTACACTTGGCAAGCGACTTGAGAATCCGTAGTCGGTCGATCTCTTCTAGGCTTCAAAATACATACGTACTCACATACTGTATGTACGTCGCTTGGTTGCCTAGGTGTTTGCTTTATTTTTGGAGTCTTGCTATTTTGCACTAACAACGATTACTATTCGGACCAACAGGTCACGTGCAAATAGTATCGGATTACTAATCAGACAGTAAACGTGACTTTTACTGGGCAACGTGCCGTCAGGGCCCGGATCAACTGCCGGCCCGCGGAAATAGGGGGCAACTGATGTGTGTAATTGAATGATTATTGAACTGTTTAATGTGATTGCTTTGATTTGATACTTAGCATGTGACTTTATATGTGGAAGAGTGAAAAAGAGAAATTGAATTGAACAGTTTGCGAAATCTGCAGCAGCACGTGACCTGTTGGTCTGAATAGTTGGTGCAAATAGCAAGACTCTAGACTACTAGGGGGGTCTCGACATTTCACTACAGCTCAACCCCCCGTTCGTCCCGAACGGGGGGGGCAGTGACTTGACAAATAGCTAGCGACTTGACAATTTTATATACCTCAGTTTACACTAAAGTCTTGGTGCTAGCAATGTACCTGATTATGTGGCGCAGAGCAATAATTGGCGGGGTAATGCATGTAGGTACATAGATTTTATTAGTGCACAAGCCTATTTTCGAGGTATATTGTCAAGTCACTGCCCCCCCGTTCGGGACGAACGGGGGGTTGAGCTGTAGTGAAATGTCGAGACCCCCCTAGTAGATTGGATCATGTACAGAGCATTAGTCAGGTCGTGTGACCACCTCCGGCATGCAGCTGAACAGTCGCCGAAAATTTGTCGGCCTCCGCCCGAAAAGGAAGGGTCGGGGACCTCCCGGCGGCACACACACACAACACACACACATACGTTTACATAACACACACGTTCAAGTCACGTAAGTGCCACGCTAGCTTTCCGACAAAAACAACAGAACAAATTCTATTGAGTCTTGCTAATAGGACGGTATCGTATCGGATTGCTATTGGGACGGCACACATGACTTTTAGTTACCAGCCACAGCCGCGCCATACTTACGTAACCGGAAAGTTGATCTTCCGCCCCGCACCTCCACAACTCAATTTCCTCCGCCTGGCCGCTAAGTTTTGGCTTACAACTTGCATCTCTTTTCACCTCTGAAGCCGCCGCCTAACCACCCCTTCAGGCGTCTACGCATCAATTGAAGCTACATATAAAGGCAGCTTATACGGGATCTTGAGCCTGATGAGGAAGGAGACCTGCAGCAGCAGGCAACGCGTGTGGCGGCGGGTAACGTGTGTGGCGGCGGGCAACGTATGTGGCGACGGGCAACATGCTGTCAGGGTCCGGATCAACTGCCGGCTTGCAGAAATAGGCTTAATTGATGTGTGTAATTGAATGATTATTGAGCTATTTAATGTGATTTCCTTGACCTGATAATTAGTATGTGACTTTGTTTGTGGAAGAGTGAAAAAGAGGAATTGAATTGAATAGTATGCGAAATCCGCAGCTGTATGTAATCTAAGGTTACGTGTGCCGTCCCAATAGCAATCCGATATCGTCCCATTAGCAAGACTCATTCTATTACATGTTTATCAGATGTCAGCGACTTGTAGCCCTGACGCGGATTTCCAGCGACACCTTGGCGTTGCGAGGGTGGGGCACAAGAAGGACTCATGTGTCTGTAGGCAATCGGAGAGTTACGACAAGCAGGGTCAACAAAGGACGGGTGCAACGGGAAAGGAACCTGTCAATCTAACCTCGACTTCCACGATCGACGCACGATCGACACGCGCGATGATAAGTATAGTACTGTACTACTGTACCTACGTACCCTGAACGAGCGACACATGCATCGTAGCAGACCCACCGGAACATGTCGCCCCACGTGCCGTGTCGAGTGTCGTGTCGAGTGTCGTGTCGAGTGTCGTGTCGAGTGTCGTATGCATACGTATGTGCATTAGTCCCGACGTCCGCGTTCCCTATGGTCCGAGCGGCCAAAGTTTGCGTTCAGCTGCTGCGCTTCGACTAGCTCCGACAGACGAAACGGCGACCCGCTGATCGGGTACTCTGGAGAACCCTGCTGCAGAGTGATGGAGATGGTGGCATCACCGCTCGTGAACTTGATCTTCTTCCTAAAGTTACCGCAGGAGGTCCAGAAGGACGCACCCGACAACGTACCAGGTACCCTGGAGCCGTTCACCCTGAACGCGGCCGACGACTGGAGAAGCTTCTGCACTAGAGCGGACAGAGCCTCGTCAGCACATGGACGCAGGCAGCGGATGGAGCCCGACCCTCGGAACTGCTGACCACGCTGGCTTGGAACGGCGTCCAGCTCAAAGTAGAACAGGCCGGCGACGATGCGTTTCGCCAGTGCGCAGATGGCGTCCTGAAGAGGGCGGTCCTGATAGACGGAGCGTTTTAGCCGCGGCACCGACCCGGTGTCCAGCGGGGCTACGTGGTCTAGGACGACGTCGAGGCGGATGCACCTGTCGAAGAGAAAAGACGTCTTGGTGGTCCTGTCAAAGTCATCCATGGTTTTCTTGCCCCGCAGAAGCGACATGCATGCCCAGAACAGACGGTATAGAAAATGCCTCTTGAAGAAGCCCGGGCGCTTGTCTGACCCGTGTCCGCGACTTGCGGCCTCGACGCCGGTTCCGAGGCTGATCAGATACTGGGGCAGAGGTTTGGCGGGGCACAAGGCACGCACTTCTGACTGGGCCAAGCCTGTGGGGTTGTTCTGTACGATGCCTGCATCCTGCCAGCAGGCCTACGCCATTGACGTACTTGGGGGGGTAGTAACTTCGGGTGGGTTAGCTAGGAGGACACATGCTGCAAGAGGGTTTGGGATGGCGGAACGGAAGGGGATGTCTGAGAGGGGATGTCTGATGAGGGTGGGAGAAAATGTCCGAAATGGAGACACGGGGAGAGAGGGGGGGGGGGGGGGCGACAGTCTGTCTGGCAGAAGGAGCGGTGGGGTCGACGTTGATGTGCAGGGTGACCGAGTGGGGTTCAAGAACACATACGCTGGCGCCGCCGTGCAACTACGACGGGGCGGTCATGGTGGCGGCACCAAATATGGCCTGCAGCGTTAGTTCCAGCGGCAAGCTGTCGTAGAGGGCGTTGTTGAATGATTCAGCGAGGAAGCCGCCGCCTTCGCGTATAGCCTTTCCGACCTCGGAGAGCGTCGCTGAGCTGGGATCTGGATGACTTGAGTCGAGACCGCGTCCTGAGGCAAGGGCGTGTGCACAGCTCATGTCAAGAAAGAAAAGTACGTGAACCGCCTTGAACATTCTTTGATTAGGTTGACGGACAGAGGCTTTCCTCAATTCAGCCCGGTTATTGAACTTGGTCCATATCGCACGGAACGGTCACGTACACGTGGTAAGAGGACGCTGAGTATGCTACACTACGAACACCCAAGGCCCTGTCTTGACTGCCAGCCACGCCTGGTATGACTGGACGTTCCCTATTGGGAGATGAAAGAGAGGTAGCGCCGTACTACACTATTGTGTCCTTCTTGGGAACCCATCATTACAAGCCTCATTGCTCTCAAGCCAAGATCACTAAATGTACTACCGGCACCCTGTACTCTTTGGAAGGGTGGGGAGGGAAAGGGGGAGGAAAGAGGGTGTATATTGATTGGAGCACTGGCTTACATCATACTATTGAATCTGTGCTCTAGCTACCCCAAGTGTGTCGTAGAGGCTGAAGCACCATGCTAGCCAAACCATATGCATCCTCCTTATGTCCGTCTCCGAGACCGAGGTCGTGAACCCGCCCGCACCTCACCAACCAGTCCCCAAATCCGGCACCTATCTGACCTCTGATACAGCTTAATATCTTCTTCACCATCACCAGCGTTTTTGCGGTCATGACTCTGATCACGACACCCGCTGTGAGCATCCTCACCCTGCCAGCGGCCTTCGACCGGGGCGTGTAGTAGCAGTCCAAGAACCCATCGTAGTCGGCTTTCGGCTCTCTGTTCTCTATCTCGCATATCTCGTCGTTCCCAGTCATGTCTCCAAGCGACACCAGGGTGTTGTTCTCGATCAAACCAAACGTCGTGTAGTGGCATGTGATCGTCTCCATGGGCGGGTACAGGCTCCTCCAGAAATCACTCGAGGCACTGTGGTTCGCAGCCTCTATCACGGGGATATTGGCGTACACGGACAGGGGTCCATCGGACTGATACACCGCTGCCAATCTCCTCAGGTGTTCAGCAGCCCGTCTTTCATCACCGCGGCGCTTACGTGGGCGTACACCGAACTATGTGCTGCGAGCCTCTTCATGTCGAAGCCGAAGCCGTTGTGGATGGTTACGAAGTCGGGTGACAGGAGTCGGATCACCTCGTACGCCTTCGCAACCGCGTTCTCGGATGTCTGCGCCTTGATGAACACGGGCTTCCTGCCATTGTCCAGCTGGATGTCCCTGTGATACCCGAACGTGTATATGCAGTAGCAGACGTCAGGACACGACCCGTCACACCCAACCACCGCTGGAGATCGTTATGCTTATCACGGGATCGTGTGGGAGAGGTACACCACCACCACTCGTGTGTGTGCTCTGCTCAATGTCGAATCCCACTATCCAAAATGGGGGTGCATCGACACATCTAACGAGTCCTGGACCGCCACCAGACCCGCGTCCGAACCCGGCCATCGCCACGAGCCTCAACAACCACAACTCCGTGCGGGAGGGGATGTAACCAGACCTTGCGCCAGGGTCGTCCGCGTCTATGTTGGGGACCGTGTCGTCGGGTGTCTCGACTACGATGTCGGCTGTTGCCACCATCCTGTCCAAACCCCTTGCCATCCTGTAGGAGACCCTTGGTGTCGAGGTCGAGTCTAGGCACGTCCTCCATCCAGCTCGAGATTATCGCCCAACCCGCGTCCATCAGTGCGATCAAATGCTCGCGGAGGGGATGGTAACATATTGTAACCATGCTAAAGCAAAACTTTGAGGTAACCTAAATTGAGCCCTGGCCCTGGCACTCTGCATATCTAACTTCGCAACGCACACTAAATACCAGCGCAGTCTAAGGACACCCGGCGAAAGTGTTTATCATCTTGCGCGACAAGCCTCTTGAACTCAGCTTTTAAAGGTAGAAGAGAAGGCAGAAGAGAAGAGAGGGGGAATGTCAGTGAACAGGCTTGGATGCGAACTAAGTTGCAATTAAACAGGCGCGAACGCCGATCGGCCGTGGATCGGCCGTGTTGTTGCCAGCCACGTTAGGAGATCTAGCTACGAGTCAAGACGATTATGTTCAGGTTTCTCACTTTCTAGGCACAGATGGTTCATGGTCCCGCCTGCCAATAGAAGACCCCACATGTTGCACCTACAAAGAATTGGAGCATTCGCAGGTTAGGTGTGTGTGCTCCTCTTTTCCGTCTTCCATTCACGTCGGAACGACGCGTTTGTATACCATCGAGCCAGTGTGGTCTACAGAACGAACAGCGTCAGGCAGCTGTGTCCGGCGCATGCTTGATGTGATATCGCGATAAAGATGCAAGTTTCGAAACCGGTACGTGGATCGATGCGCTGTGATACAGAGCGACGCGAACATGTGGGCATGAGAGTTCGGAGCTAAACAATGTTTCCTTTTCTCGCTCTTTCTCTTGCTACTTCTGCGGAAAACTGTATAGACATATTTTAAGATGTGGAGCATGCGACAGCTTCCTACCTGCGGTATAGTAGGTAGCTGAGGCATATATTCATCCAACTCAAGATTTACTCAGCCTAGATCAAGTTGGGCAACCGGACGGAACAGATGGTACAACCAAGCTCGCTGCGCAAGTGTGTTTGAGTTTGGAACCAGTTTTCTACCGTCTGACGTTGATGATCATCCATGTATAGATACACACCCTCAAAGGAATTGCCACCTTTGCGAGTGTCGGTATGTATGTCGGAGCATTTCCGCCAGTAGTGTTCACGATTTTCCCCTCTCTATCAAATTGACCAGACGGCTTAACTTTAGCATGGACTGCGTTACACTTTACATGGTCAGTCCGACTCTATTTGTTCTGAGCCGCGCGCGTACACGAGCTCCTTTCCGCAACATTCAGTCGTACAGCTTGTGCCGCGCCCACAAGCATTCTGTGAGAGGAAATGTAGAAACAAGGAGACGTTGGCACTAATTCTGCACCTCTTTTGGATGCAGGTCGCCTACTGAGTCTGTGAGTGACTGTCCCTATTAGCTGTATGTATACGTGCCGAGCATCCGTGGGCAGACTGTAAACCGTGGTGAGACTGACAGCGCCATGGGCCCATGGCGCACTCTCGAACCAGAAATGTGACACATAAGTTCTTGCATACCATCTCTTCTTTGTTTACCGTAGCCGGAAGCCTCTGTCCGATGCGAAGGTGACGGACAATGACTAGAGCATGTTGGACGTCGTGAAGTGACTACACTCCACGCACCCTGGTTTTGGTCTGTAGCTGCCTCACATACAGCGCTTCTTGTGGTGCATCAGGAAGATTTTAAAAATATCTGGGAAACCCGTTTTAGCAAGTCAAGCCCTTTTGCACCGTAGGCACGTTGACCTAATCGGCCACCATCCGACCTCTCGTCGCCACGCCTGTAAGGCGAGGGTGCTTCGTGCGATGCCCCTTGAAACGTGTTTCAGCGATGAAAGGAGAAAATGAGCTGCTGCATCTAGTGAGTAAAAAGTCATAGTAGGCTTTTTTCTTTTAAATCTGACGTGGACGGCTGTGTCGATTCTTCCCTGACAGTTCGTGTTGAGTCAAGGAACTGCTGGCTCAGCTCAGGGACACGAACAGTTGCGGCGTCTTTGTGGCTGACCGCGGCGAATTGAACGAAGGCTGGCCCTTGATGTTGCAACACGCTCGGGACATATAAACATCACCTTGGCCGAGTTGGGTGCGCAAGCCTGGCAGAATGGATATCAGGGACAACATCGCCGAAGCGTTGGAACGCATCGATTTCTTGACGAATCAGGCCACCACGTACGAACGCTACAAGCTGAGCCGGGCTCGCGAGATGCTTCGGTCGTGCATGGATAATGAGGCACTCTGGCGCCACGAGCAAATCGCTTGCGGGAGAGCAAGAGGGCTTGTAGACTTCCTAGGCGTGTACTCGAGACATCAGGTCGGTTTGGACGTCCGTCGGTTCGACCCCGATGGGTATCTTGTACCCAAGGCTGTCAAAACCGACACATTACTGGAGAAATTTTCCGAAGATACCCTCGAGGAAGCGAATGCAATCGGCTGTGTTCTCGGGGTCCCTCAGGAACGAGAGGAACCTTGGGATGTGGTGATCCATACGCGTGCCACAGCAAGCGGACGACAGCGTGGACCGGGGAGCGAGGCAGAGTACGGCAGCGCTGACGGCGACGATAAGGCGGAAGACTCGGACCCGTTCTCCGACGAAGAAGAGGACGAAGACGCAGTGTGGGCGGACAGCAGTGCGGGACACAGGTGGTGGTATATCTAAAGGCGAGGCGCAGGACGCGGACGCATTGGTGGTAGCTACAACACAGATGCAATAATGCGATGTAATGCAGTGCTCTCACCAGGCATTCCTCCTCCCTAGTATAGGATAGTGTATGTAGTGATCTCAGTGGAGTGTATCACTGTATTTGCTGAGGTTGGATCTTGCGCGCGGCGGAGCCAAAGGTTGAAGGTGAACCGCGGACAATAGACGATAGACGACGAAAACTAGAGGTCGCTTCAGTGGGCGTGCGATGTAATGACCATACACTAGCCAGCACAGATGACTCGGGACAACCCACAAACAAATGTAACGGTTCCATCGTTCTATTGTACTGGCCAACGCAGTCTGCTACATGTCCACTGCACGTCTGAACAAGGCACACATGTCCTCTACAGTATGCGGTAAATCCACCGTCATGAACGAGAACGCAGAGGCCGCCTGGAATATACCACTTATATGTGTATATGGATCCCGCAGAAGCCGATTGCTTTCGAGCGAACGTGGGTGTGATGAATAGAGACGGCTTCGCCTCAAGCCTGGATCCTCGAGGAGCAGATTGGCGTTATGGAAGCCGCACAGCGGCTGCTACGGTGCGTTGCACGGTCTTTCCATACCGCTGAGCAAGTGGTCATAGTTGACCTGCTCACCCAACGACAGATGTGAGTTTGGCAGTTGTGGCGGTAGGCACTCACTAATAGCGATTTAGTCTGTCATTGCACGAACTGTCGCACCATCTAGAGCTGTCCGTGAGGCGCATCCAAGCCCACTGCAATGAGCTGGAGAGTGCTCGGATGCTGGAGCTGTATGTCATTTCAGATGTTCCTTGTATAGTACCCACACACCACTTACCTATTACTCACTCACCACTCGCCAACAACTCAATTATCGCTCACCTTTTAGTCACTTATCGCTTACCTTTCGCTCACTTGTCTCGTGCAGACATCAGGTCGACATGGTCAACACGTACTGCTTCATCAACTACGCGGCAGCCATCCATGCCATCAGGTGGAGATTGAGCACAATCCGGAAAGAAACCGAAACACTAAAGTCGACAGATCCTGAACACTACTGTGCGCGGTGCGACATCGTGTGGCCCGTCCTCGACCTGGTGGATCAGGACAGTCCAGATGGACTGCTGTGCACAAGGTGCCGCGGGCTCACCGCGCTACTCCAGAAGGAAGACGTTTCGGTGGGCCTTTTTGCTGATCTGGGGTTCTTTGAGCTCCGTCTCCGCGAAGTCGATCAGACGCTTCCGGCTTCGTCCTTCTGGGCTGCGTACAAGATGCTCCCGGAGAGCGAAAGGATCCAGCAAGAAAGCTATCAGATGGCAAGGCACTGACGGGGGACGTACACGTAGTGTGCCTCGGAAATGGTAGGACACCGATGTTGATGCATCATCCGCAATGGAACTCAATGCAAGAAAGCTTTCTGTTCGCCATTCCAACCAAAGAAAAGGAGACTCAATGGGGATCACGTACTAGTTGACCGTCAGAGCTAGCTACACATTGATCCTTGCCTTAGTACGCACTCTCCACTCCGTCATCCAGATCCTAGCGCAGCGAGGCTCTCCGAACTTCAGTAAAAGCAAGGCACAGGCTGGCGATTGTTCACCTTTGTAGATCAAGCTCATGACACCGCAGTAACTGCGCAGACACGGATTATTTGCTATGAGCCGAGCAGATTCCGCGAACGGCTAGGCTAGAAAATGGTCGCGAACACACACTAGAAGAACCGAGTGTCACTGTCGCGCTCGGCCGGAAAAGGCATGTGGTATAGGGTACTCCATTCATCCACGCGTAGCGAGCTTGTTCGGACACACACCTCATTTGTCGCTACGCGTGTATGTCTGTGTGTGTGTATGTTATGTGAGTGTGTGTGTGTGGGGTGGGGGGGGGGGGTATGTATGTGAGTGTTTGTGTGTGTGTGTGTGTGTTCTGACCGTGTTGAGATTGGTTGACAGATCTGTCAGATCCGCTTCTGATACTTAGTGGGAGACGCCTTTACTATGAGAACGATGGTTAGGGATCATCAGATGAAGATGGTGAGAGCATACATGGCAAGAAGAAGTTTTCGAACAAATACTCGGCAAATTTGAACAAGGAATCGCGGAGCTTGGCCTGTCGGTCTGCGTCACCCAAGTCAATACCTTCACCCCCATCAATTGGAAGATCCGCGGACTCAAAGAATGCACGTAGGAAGTTGCCCTTAGTGGCTTGGGCGGACCGCAGGAGCCCAATTAAGGACTGTTACGCGAGTGCAGCCAGGGCCGCGTCTGCTCCAAGCAGTTCGCCTGGCCTGGCACCTGGGTGCATGTGACAAGAGCGTCCAGAGAGCTTAGGTAGGGGATCGAAAGGCTTGGATCGAGCCCATCATTCGGCTCATCGCTCTGAACTTGTGTCGTGACAGCTGGCGTCGTGTTCAACTCCACGGCTTCTCCTTTTCCATCCCCAATAGCACCTTTCTGTTTCCGACAAGAGAATGTCTCCTTGTCAGGTCCGTGACGATTGTGAGTCACAAAGGACTGCCCCGTGACTCCTGGCACTCCTGGCACTCCCCCACGCGAGGCCTGCCGCTCGACCTCAGTATCCGAACCTGGACTGGTCTGAGCCAATCTGTTAGAATCTGTTCGGCGGCCGACAGCATAGTATGACGGTCAGGAGGGTGGCGACTCAGGCCGCGAAAACGAGCGTGCGCCTAGAATAGATTGGCCCTCACCCTCTACGGATCCCCGAGTCGCTTGTCAACTGTAGACAGGAAGACCCCGTCGCTGTCTTCGACACCGGGAGTGCAGTGAAGACTGATACTGGATGCGTAGCGACAAATGACGTCTTGTGTCTGAACAAGCTCGCTACGCATGGATGGAGGGGTGGATGGATGAACCCTCAAGATCGATCCGTTCGGGCGACGCGTAAGACGATGCGATGGAGCGCGCATTCTTAGAGAGCCTGAAAAAGGTCATCTACTTGTGTGGTGCGGGGTCTAGGGGTGCATGTGAATCAAGGGTCCGGCTTAGACTTTTGGATATGTCTTGAGAGTTTAGTCATGTGTTGTGTGTCGTTTGACGTGTGTTTGTGGAGCGCGTCGTGTGTCGTCTCCAGCCTCGTCGTGATCGTGGGGACACACAAGACCACAAATGTTCGCCATGACGTAGCGACGAGTGCGCATGGGAACGAAAGAACAGAACGAGAGACCGAAAGGAAGAGAAGTGGGGGGTAGAGGGTAGGGGGTAGGGGGTTAGGGCGAAGCTTGAGCAACAAACGCCCAGTGATGTCCTGAGGAGTGGTGTCCTAAGGAGAGCAGTGACACTCTTGCCAGAAGCTCGACGAGACGGAGATGACAGGAGGGGTTGACAAACAAACGCGGAGGTCATTTACCAAGTTTGAAGCGGATGTGGGCAGACAAGGTGGGTAATGGCACCCCGTTCATACACACACCGCGAGGAAGGTGTAGGGCATTGCGGGACTCTACAAGACGAGACAAAACCTTTTCAGACATTCGAAGACATTCGACGACACTACAGGACACTACGAGACCGTCCTGTGAGTGTTGACTTGATAAAAATGGATGTTGCATGGGGTCAAGCGGGCGAAACCATAAGGGGGAGCGTAAGGTGTGCCCCTCTTCTTCGGACCGGGCCTGGCCCATCATTCGGCTCGTTGCTCTAAACTTGGGTCGTGGCAGCTGGGTCGTGGCAGCTGGGTTGGGATTGGTCGACAGATCCGATAGATCTGCGAGATCTGCTTCGTGGTCTCTGCAAGCTCGGCTTTGTCGTTTCCGATCATGCATGCGACTTTGATCGTCGCTCAGGGCAGGGGCGTGGTGAGTGAGCAATCGTCGCACATGCATCTTGAATGAACGTCTTGCCGTAGTGTCTGCCGGCTTCGATGCTTTGTGACATGCGTGCACTTGGAGGGGTTTCATTTGCTGCGGACGGAAACCGAATGAGGGGTTGCACCTTACTGTTTCCAACAAGAAAAGTCTCCTTGCCGGGTCCGTGACGGTGATTGATTGTGAGTCACAAAGAACTGCCCCGCGAGTGGATCAAATGTCCGGAGTGAGTAATGTCTCCTGCTTGAGAACTCAGGTTTGACTAGATGACGTATGTACTTTGACACGTGTATGCCATAGTATGCACGTCAACCACGGACAGGAAGAGCCACCGTCTTCGACACCAGGGGTGCGGCTGGCGTCTGTGTCCAGACCCCGCGAAAAGCTTGTCACCAACGACTTGCTCAAGGTTGATCCACTTAAAAGTGCGACAAAATGAAGCTTTGGGGTGTGTGGTTTCGAATGTGTGGTTTCAGTGTGTGGCTTGACGTGTCAACGTGTGTTCATCGTCGGTCGTAACTCGGGCTAAAATGCGGAAAACGTTCAACAGCGCCAGACATTGTGGAGGAGGCAGATTAGGGCATTGAGGAGCATTTCGCAGCATGACCGGTCCGGATTGCTGAGAGCAGTGGCTCTCCTGCCAGAAGGCTGACGAGATGGAGATGAAACAGAGGATCGACAAACAAACGCGTGGGCAAGGAAGTGACGACTGAGAGATTAGAGCAAATGATGGCAGCAGACGATAACGGTGAGATGGCGAGGGTCGACCGGCGAGGGTCGGGAGAGACTGGCGGAGCATGGAGCAACGTGCGAACGCTGAGAAATGGCGTTTGCTCGTTACGTCAAAGGACAGGCTGGAAAGCATTTCGCTGCTGATCGAAGAAGAGGCGTGATGTTGGGTGCTGCGAAGTCACAATGCCGTTTGCCAAGTTTGAAGCGGGTGTGGGTGGGTAATCGCACTCGGCAAAGCAGGTGAAACAAAACACCGCACACTCACCTGGACATTTGGCTATGAAAAGTGGATTCCGTGTGTGGTGTATTTCTTCACCCGCTTGCCCGGTTCATACACACGCCGACGACGAAGAAGGTGTGCCGAAACACCGACTAGGAAGGCGTAGGGCATTGCGGGGCCCTGCAAGACATGATGAGACGTACCAAGTCCTTTTCAGACATTCGAAGACACTAGGAGACACTCGAAATACACGGAGACATGACAAGACAGGACAAGACGCTACAAGACACGACAAGACGCTACAAGACACGACAAGACGCTACATTCACAGTGGTCGAAATCAACTCACAAAAAAGAGACTGGAGGCAGCCAGACACCGACACTGAACTCACATATGTGTGCGTCGTTGTACACCACGGTACTGCAAAGTATCCGACGTCGCCTGGACTATCCACCTATCGTACCATACAGTACCGTACCCGCGCTTTATGGTCGACCCTACGACAGCACGCCCCATCCCCTGTCGACGTGGACGTCTTAGACCACTCGACCACTCGACCTGGACAACTGGAGTGCTGGGCTGGTGGCTGAGGTCGTGTTCACCTAACCGTGTTGAGTTGTCATGTCTTGTTGAGTTTCAAACGTACTGGGTCGGGAGAGGGCCCCTCAGTTGTCACTGTACTTGCAGGGCGAGGTTCGGGCAACCCATGCGATGGATGGTCTGGCACATCCCTTTGAGTGCGGTAAGGCTCCAACCTCGTACCGGACAGGGGCTGTCGCCAATAGGGGCCGCTGGCTAAACGGTACATACGCACCGCTGCTATTTTGGCTAGTGGTAAAGTACCGGCTAAGCCACATGCTACATCGAGCAACCTCACTTTTCTCGCGTTTCTCAATGTACCGCGGAGGGCTGTGGGACGCTGCGAGAAAAGGTACGCATTTGGAGCCTTACCGCACTCAAAGGGATAGAGCAATTCACCCCGCCACACGGGCAAAAGAAAACAGGGCACACCAAAGGGCATGGACGCCACTGAGTGACGAATATGTCGATCACTAAGCTCCTCGGTCGCATGGGGCACTGGTCTAGTATTGTTGTCAAGCCCCTTCCGTGTGCCCTGTTTTTCTTGGCCCGTTTGCTCGCTTACACACACGCTGACGACAAAGAATATGCGCAGATATTGCGGGACCTTGCAGTATAGTACGAGACGCGAAGACACGACAAGACACGACAAGGCACGACAAGACACTACAACACACTACAACACACTACAACACACTACAACACACTACAACACACTACAACACACTACAACACACTACAACACACTACAACACACTACAACACACTACAACACATGACAAGACACTCACAACTTGAGCAACCAAAGAACGGGCATTTATCTGTCCCCTGCTTGGCTACCTTGCCAAAGCCTGCTTCGTTCTCGCGTGGGACAAAAGACTAAAGTTCCGGCCCAGACGATGTCCTATACTCTGCAGCACCATGCTGTATAATGACCCATACGTGCGTACATTCGTAAATGGGGTCTTATCGTGTCTTGTAGTATCTTGTCGTGTCTTGTCGTGTCTTGTAGTGTCTTCGAGTTATCAGAAGCAGCGGACATTGATTCTGTCCGGCGCTTGGGCGGGCCGCAGGAGCCCAATTTAGCACTGTTGCGCGGGTGTGGTCAGGGCCGTGACTGCTCCAAAGAGCTTAGGTAAGAGGATCGAAAGGCTTAGATCGAGCCCATCATTCGCTCATCGCTCTGAACCTGCGTCGTGGCAGCTGGCGTTGTGTCCAGCTCCACGGCTTCTCCTGTTTCATCCTCCACTAGTCTTTCTCCTTTCTTTCTTCTTCCTCTTCTTCTATATACTGTATGATACAGTACAGTGCTCTAAGTACATAAAGTGGGGTTCCACAAGTCTTGCAACAGCCCCCTCGCACCACCACCCTGACCGGAATACACATAATAAAGATACCAATTCCACAGGCTACAGACTAGCAATAATAAAAGTAACTATATTTTTGGAATCCCCAGAGGCGTGGCTTTAATATTTTGTATACCAACCCCTGGCCTTACGGCAGGCCTCGACCCTCCGCGGCATTGACTCCATTAGGCCCCGAATAAAGTCCTGGGGGATAGCTTCCCATATTGCTTTCAAGCACGCTTTAAATTTCGCGATATCGGCTGCGTTTTTCTTCAATTTTGCAACCCAAGGGAACTTTCTGTAGAGATCTCTCTTTAGTCTGGCCCAGACGTACTCAATGGGGTTCAAATCAGGGCTGTAGGGGGGCCAGTTAATAAGAGAGATTCCGTATTCCAGAAGAAACACTATCGACGCCTTAGATATGTGAATTCTAGCATTATCCTGCTGAAAATGCCGAGTGCCTGTATAATCAGGAAGAAGCCCAGATGTCAGAGCTTCAATATAGCTATTTGAGGTATAGCCACCGCACTTAGAAGCTGAATCCCAAGTCATAATAACCAGCTTACTCCGGCCCTCCTTACAAATTGCACCCCACACCATTATCGTCACATCACCTTTGCCGTGAGACTTAGTATTGATGAATTTTGGATCATAGGCCTCGTAGGTGAATCTCCAGACCCAGATATTCAGCGCAGCACTGCCATTTTGCGCAGAGCATTCATCAGAGCAGATAATCTAAGGAGCGTGAGTAAGGCGTAAAGCAGCTGACGAGGGCATCGCAAACACTCAGCCATACCTCACTCAATTCTTCTTCTCTTTTTGCCCAGTCGCATGAAAATTAAAGCCGCTAAGCTGCATCTTCCTTTCGTAAAAAGATCCTCTTTCTAGCTCTCCATTTGCGCAAGCTGGCCTCATTTAAAGTCCGGCGGACAGTCGTAGCACTCACCCCGAGACTCAGGTCATCCAGCAGGTCCTTCCTTAAGACGCCTTCATCCTGTCGCACAGCGTGAATAATAGCCCTTTTCGCCCGTAGCGTCAGACTTAGAGGACGCCCGGACTGGGGCTTTAGATCAATTGATGCGGTTGCCTCGAGCTGTTGAAGCAGACGGCTGATTGTAGCCGTCGACACTCCAAAACGCGTCGCAACTATACTCCTTGCCTCTCCAGCTTATACGGCTGCAATAATAGCCGCACGAAGTTCTGGGTTGGTTCGTTGCTTTCCTTGGCGATTTGCGGATATAATAGTCCCAAAGGACCGTAAATTGGTCGACATAATAAAAAGTTGTAGAAGGTTGAAGATGAAGGAGCAAAAATCGCAGTTCTGGTTTTTGACGCTGGGCGCGAGAATGTCGCGTAGCGTTGCAAGACTTGTGGAACCCCACTTTAGTAAGCCATGATCGCTGGAAAGAGGAAGCCACTGTACCTGTGCTCATACCCGCGTAGCTGTGTTGGGATTAGTTGACAGATCCGTTAGATCCGTGAGATCCGTGAGATCCGTGAGATCCGCTTCGCAGTCCCTGCAAGCTCGGCGTTGTCGATCCCGGTCATACGTGCGAACTTGATCGTCGCTCAGGTCCAGTAGGGGCGGGGTGAGTGAGTAATCGGCCCTAGCGTCTGCCGGGTTCGACGCTTTGTGACATGCGTACGCTTAGGGGGTCTTGGGGGGTTTCATTTGCTGCGGACGGGACGAATGAGGGGGTTGCACGCTAAGGAGTTTGTGCGCCTTACTATTTCCAACAAGGAAGTCTCCTTGCCAGGTCCGCGACGCTTGTGAGTCACAAAGAACTGCCCCGTTAGCGGATCAGGATGTCAGGAGTGGGTAAGGTCGCGTGCTTGAGAACTCAGCTTTAGTAACAGGAAGACCCGTCGCCGTTTTCGACACCGGGAGTGCAGTGGAGACCGATACTGGATGGGTAGCGACAAATGACGTCGGCGTCCAGACGACGAGCCCGCTGCGCATGCATTGTGGACACTCAAGATGGCGCGACGGAACACAGGTTATATCGTCGCACGCCTCGTCCGGAGCAGAAGCGGTGATTAGGCGATTACAACGGACGATCGCGGCGCGACCTCGCGAAAAGCTTGTCACAAACGACTTGTCCCAGTGTTGGTTGGTCCACTAAAGTGCGACAAAATGTAGCTCCTAGAGCCCCTAAAAATGGTTACCTACTTGTCTGGTGCGGGGTGCATGTGAACGAAGGGTCTAGTTTACATGTCTCGAGCTTTGTGGTGGTGTGTCGTTTGGTGTGTGTCGTTTGGTGTGTTCGTTTGGTGTGTGTCGTTTGGTGTGTGTCGTTTGGTGTGTGTCGTTTGGTGTGTTTCGTTTGACGTGCGTTCGTGGGACTGAAAGGAAGAGAAGTCGGGAAGGGGTGTGAAGCGAGGCTGGAGAAATGGACGCTCAGTTATGCTAAGACCAGTCAATCTCCTGCCAGAAGGCTGACGAGATGGAGATGGCGGGGAGGGTTGACGAACAAACGCGTCGGCAAGGAGCCAAAGTGACGGCTGAGTGACCAAAGCAAACGATGACAAAGCGGACGGTAACGGAATGAACGGGTGACGGAGCGAATTTTTTTTTTTTTTTTTTTTTAAAAAAAAAATCTTTTTTTTTCTTCTTCCTCTTACTCCTTAGCAACCGCCGGCACAAAAAGCGATCGGGGAAAGGGCGAGATGGCGAAGGTTAACAACTGACGACGTTGGGGAGGTCGGCTGCGGGTAGGGGTGAACACGATCAAGATCAATGTTCACGACTCGTCAAGGATCACCTTACCCTGCACCACACGTCTTTCGTCGCTCTCTGCTGTGACCTCTGTACATACATACTGGGTTGAGTGCCGTTCGCGAAGAGCGGAGGTCGAAATGAGGCACATCAGGCACCGGTCCTTGCACCACACATGGAGACCGCAGTCAACTCTAGCCACTCACCACTCAACCACTTGGGCGAAGGTGACCGACGGTATGGATGAGAGCGTCAGTAACAAACAAGCTCGCTACGGATGGATGGATGGATGGACCCTCAAGATCGATCCGTTCGGACGACGCGTAAGACGATGCGACGGAGGCGCATTGCACCTCAACGGTCGCCTTCCTCAGTGAGTCAATCGTACCGTAGTCAGTCGGCGTTTGGCGTCGCGCCCCGTATCTTGGCACATTCCGCCCGGCCAGTGTCCACAGCTCCATGAGCTGTGGACACACGGAATGGACTAGAGTCAGTAGGCAGGATAAGGACCGCCTGCTTGTTCGGCAGAGCGGGAGGCTCAAGGCTCTGGTCAGCCAGCTGCCGCATCCCGAGACCCAGACGCCGTCGCTCGTACTCACCTGTAAGCCTCTCCGACAGCAAAGAGGCACCCGGAAGCGTTCCGCAGCTGCGAGTTCGCCACAGATGCCATCGCCGCGAGCTTGTTCCTCGATCACTACTCACCGGGCATGCACGGTACGTAGAGTGTCTGGACCATCTCACACCAGCAGAGCAGCCGCAAGTAGACAGACTTACGCTGAGCCTAGCTTTTCCGCCGCGTCGCATGTTCCACGACCTATATCGCGACGCCTGCTTGGAAGCCTTGAGAATCGGGAACAAGACTACGGCTCAGACCAAAACCGAGACCGGGAACAGCACCGGAACCATAGACTCTGACACCTTCCTCGAGTCGATCGTAGCAAGGATAGACGAACTGCATCGCTCCGGAGAACAAGCAGTCACACTGCACGCCAAATCTTACCGTAAGTATCAGGATCAATGGCTCTCTCTCAGGACAAGAAACACGTGTCTGCTCTGTATCCGAAGAGTCCCTCAGTACGAGCTCCGCTGCGGCCACAGCATCTGCGAGCACTGCGTCCGAGTCTTCGGCCATGCCTCGGAGGAGGGACCCCGGTTCTTCGCCGTCCCCCCTTGCTTCCTGTGCGGAGCCTCCGCAGGATTGCACATGCGTGTACGGCCTCCCACCGCCGGTGTGGGGGGTGCTGTGCATCGACGGCGGCGGTGTTCGAGGCATCATTCCCACCACAATCCTCGAGCTCCTGGAAGAGGAGCACTTCCAGCTATGCGCCGGAGTTTGTGCCGGTACGTCCCTCTTCCTCCCCACGTTTCCCTTTCCCGCTATCCCCCAACGACGAGCAGCTGTGGCAAGACAAGACAGGACAGGACTGGACAGGAACTAGACCGTACTGACATGGCAGGCGCCGTCGCCCTCTCCACCCTGTTCCTCAACGGTTGGACAGCAGCCAAGTGCAGCAGGGCATTCGAGGCCTTTGCCACAACAGTCTTCCGTCGTGGCCAGCTGGCTGGACTGCCCGGCATCTCCCAGCTGTGGACTGTCGTCAACAATGCCCTCGACGACAGTCTGCCGCTGGAGGTGACGCTCAAGGCCATCTTCGATGCCACCACTAGCATGACAGCTCCGTCGTACGCATCCACCATCGGCGCGAAGCTGGCGCTGGTGGTCGCTCCGACTTGGACCCCGGTCCCGCTGCTCATCACAAACGTGGACTGGCCTCCCCTCCCAGCCAGCAAGAGTCTCCTCGCTAACCGAGACAGGCTACGACGCGCGTAGACCTCCCCTCTCTCTACCACCCCTGGCATCGAGCGCGCAAGTCGTGAACGCGTGCCAGGCAAGAGACCAGGCTTCTTCAAGAGGCACTTTCTCTACCGCCTGTTCCGGGCATACATGTCGCTTCTAAGCGGCAAGAAGACCATGGACGACTTTGACAGGTCCACCAAGACATCCCCGGTCTTCGAGAGGTGCATCCGCCTCGACGCCAACGTCCTGGGCCCCGCAGCCCCCCCTGGACGACGCGGGGTCGGTGCCGCGGTTAAAACGCTCCGTACACCAGGACCGACTGCTTCAGGACGCACTGGCGAAACGCATCGTCGCCAGCCTGTTCTACTTTGAGCTAGACGCCATTCCGAGCCGGCGGGGTATGCAGTTCCGAGGATCGGGCTCAGGTCCTTGCCGTGGGCCCGGATTTGTGTTTGTGTGCCGTCGTTGCATGAGTGTCCTTGTGTGACCCCATGTTCTCGACAGGTGGGGAACGACGGACAACGGACGACGAACACACTATAAGCGACACACCAAGCGACACGACACGCACCAAACGACACACCAAGCGACACACCAAGCGACACGACACGCACCAAGCGACACACCAAGCGGCACACCAAGCGGCACACCAAGCGGCACACCACCAAACGACACGACACGCACCAAACGGCACACCAAGCGACACGACGCACCAAACGACATACACCAAACGACACACCAAGCGACACACACCAAGCGACACGACACGCACCAAGCGACACGACACACACCAAACGACACACACCAAACGACACAGCAAGCGACACACATCAAGCGACACGCACCAAAGATTCAAGACAAGACAAAACTCAAAACATATCGAGAGTTAAAAGCAATTGTTTCACATACACCCCATAGTAGTCAAGTAGACACCCCTTTTTGACTTTCAGGAAGCTACACTCTGTCGCACTACAGTGGATCAGCAATGGTGCAAGTCGTTTGTGACAAACTCTTCGCGAGGTGCGAACAGTCTTCGATGCGTACTAATCCCGACAGCGAGGGCTCTCGACATCTAGCATTTTATGCCCAGTGTTTCATGCCAGGTGTCTTGTGCCCGACGTCCAGTTCCATTGCGTTACAAGCAATCTCGGTCGCTAGCGGCATGCGGAAAGTATCAGAGGCTGTTGTGGCCGTCGTCCAACGATCATTCACGCCCCCTTCATCCGATGTCTAGCCTATCGCGGAACAGGCTTGGTGTGAGGAGCGGTCGAACCAATATAGAGGTCACTTGGTACGGGTGCGCCTGCAAGTCTTGCCGACGGTAGGATCTTGCAAGCCGCGTATTTGTCTGCATGCATACGTGCAGCACTACTACCCCCCACGCAGTTCACCGGATGTAGATCATTTGAGTGAGTTCCGACAAGCGCCTAAGCGAGACAACCTCGGTTGCAATTGATGAGCTCGAGAGAACAGACGTATGTGTCGTTACGAAATACACCAACCCAAACTGTTTACGAGATCCACCCGGGCTCGTATGTCCCCTCTGCTCCGAAGCTCCGAAGCCGACAGCCACGGCGCTAAGATGTTCATTCAAGGTTTGCCACATATTGGCGATCGCCCCCTCTGTGGAATGCCATCCCTGCCCAAGCAGTGATCAAGGTCGCATGCATGATCGGAAACAGCAAATACAGATTCACGGAGCAAATATGACGGATCTGTCAACCAATCTCAACACGGCTAGGCCGAGACCCCGGTTGCTAGGCTAAGCCCAGGCTAAACGTAACGAGATGTCGTACTAATGTTGCATTGACTAAAAAGCGTGAGCTATGCCTGCGTATACTTGGTAGTTCTCCTCATGCTCGTTTGGAGCTAATACATTGTACTGCAACCTGAAGCTTCTTATTTCAACAGTATGGCAAGTAGTCTACTTCAAGGTCTAAGGAGGAAGCTGACGGATGCTAGACCGCGCTGAGCCTGGTGCCGCTACAATCACCAACTCACTACCTAACCTATAGTGCCACCCGTCTTCCAGCAACCGCTAGGTTGTGTCGCTTTGACGCATACGCACTAGAACACACGCCTACGTACTAGAACACACGCCTACGCACTAGAACACACGCCTACGCACTAGAACACACGCCTACGTACTAGAACACACGCCTACGCACTAGAACACACGCCTACGCACTAGAACACACGCCTACGTACTAGAACACAATCGAACAGTCTACATGCGGCGTAGTTACATGAGGGGGCGTACACGTAAGAGCATCCGAAATAAGAGACGCAGCTGGCTGGCCGTCGTCTCTGTCTCTTCCGATCGGCTTTCGGTGTCCCTAGCATTCCTCGCGCGAAGCCAGTCGCTCGAACCCATTGTCCGGATTTGGACTAATCTGCTAGTTGCTGCTTGGTGGCCGACAGCCTAGTACGGTGGATTGACAGTAAGGCGCCGACTCACTTGGCGAAACGAGCGCAAGTACAGAACACAGCGGCTTTCTACGGATCCCCAGGTCGCTTGTCAATCACAGACCACAGACAGGAAGAGCCGTCAGCCGTTTTCAACACCGGGTGTGCAGTGGAGACGGATATATATCAAGTCCTCTCCCCCCCCTCTCTGTCTCACTCTCTCTCTGTCTCTTACACACATACACATACACATCACCTTGCTCGGGTTGAAGTTGCGACTGAGCTTTGATCGCACGTTCACTTCGTTGACATCTGATCAGGGCGCCTTGTTGGTAAGTACTATTTTCCCTTCCTTCTTTTGAGTCTGAAGACGTCCGCCTCTTCCTCTTTCGCCATATCTCTGCCCTCTCGCTTCTCTCACTTCCCTTTCTTTTCTCGTTTGGTAATTATGTTATCTCTAGGACGCCTTTCTATCGAGGTGGTATGGCGAGACACCTGAAGACACCTGAGTGAGGTATGTAGTCACCCCTTTCAGCTTCAGTGTACTAACATAGAGGCTTGAGAAGACACGTTCGCGCAGAACATAAGACGGAAGCGATTGTGGATGCAGTGGTAAGAGCGAAGAAGCCCACCTCGTCGAGCCACACCAACATCTATCTAACAGAAGCATTCGCATCGCATTGTGCAGGATGATGCTGCACCTAAACAGCAACCCGAAGGTCTGCCTCTTCAGCATTCATCCAAGCGGTGCTGCAGGTATAGTACACTCTCCGAGCTTGGGCCCATGCCTCCTCCTTCTCTGTCCACTTCGCTAACACGCCTAACGCGCTTGCTCGGCAGTCAAACTCATTGTGCCTGGGGTGATTCCCCTTCATACAAACCAAAGAAGGACCCTTGCCATACTCGAGTATGCTGCACTCAACACGAAGTTTGAAAAGTCACCTTGCGCATAAGAAGAAAAGATGGGCGACAATCGAGGATAGAGCGTGCAGGAGCTCTGCGTACTTCTGTCCAGCGACCTAGCAACTTATTTAAGCCGTGCCCCGACGTTCTCGGAAAACCGTCAGCATAAACGAAACCTGGTATGTGGCGAACGAGGATGCCTGGTGATCCTAGTCATGCTACCAGTACGTTGACAGTTACAGAAGAAGCGCCAGCGTCGAACTACGGCGCAGCGCAACCTGATCTTACGCAGTCGACAGGCTAACTGGGTGCTCGTCCGGATGGCGTAAGTGCAGTACGACAGTGTACGCTGAGAGAAACTTACCTGCTGGCGGAGTGTGGTGCCCTCCAGAGACACTAGCCTTGAAAGGCAGTACGTCGGCGAGTCAGGCGAAAACGTGAGCAACGACAAGGTACCATCAGATGAGGATTCCAGATTGATGGGTCTGAACGGACTTGCAGCAGAAATGTGGCCGAGAAAGCGGATGAGCTTCTTGGTCCGTCGTTTCTACTATTTTCGCCGTTGTCAGTCGCTACTGGCTTGGACCTTGACGGAGAAGAGTCAGAACGTTTTGTCGAGTGTGCAATCATGACCTGACTGGACTGGACCCAACTGGACTGGACCGAACCGAACTGGACCCAACTGGACTGGACTGGACCGGACCGAACTGGACCCAACTGGACTGGACCCAACTGGACTGGACCCAACTGGACTGGACCCAACTGGACTGGACCCAACTGGACTGGACCCAACTGGACTGGACCCAACTGGACTGGACCCAACTGGACTGGACCCAACTGGACTGGACCGAACTGGACTGGACCGAGCCGGAGCACCCGGCTGAAGAAACCTTAAGAAACCTTAACATGACTACCAGTCGGCTGTCATCTGGATAAAAATCCTTTGCAGCCGACTGGTCGATAGTCGATAAACCAAATCGTCACATTGTCTCGACTCCGCCGTCCTTCGTGCTTCCTTCGAAGCGATCTCCACGTCTGCTCTCTTCGCAACCATCACAGAATTGGAGGCTCTACAAACGATCCATCACCAACTCGCCGCTACCGTCGTCAGTTGCTCTCTTTTCCTTCTCATCTATCACCTTTCTTCATCCTGAATGACACTGACAGCGCTCCAGAGCTATCCCTAACTCTTGCCTTGATGTCGGAGAATTGCGCCGGTCGCCACCGTCTACAAGCCAGAGGTAATCCGCCTTCGCTCAACGCTAACAAGTTCGTGCCCAAGTCTGGGCTACTGACGCTCTATTGCTGACTTCTCTAGTGCTGTGCTTTCACCACCGATATTCTTGCGACTAATACTTACATTTCTAGTGTTTATTCGGCTGGCTTTCTGTTGCTCTCGTCCCTGATGCTGGTTTCTTTCTTGTTGCTTTCTTATCTTCTTTTGCTGTTCAAGGTGTTCCCGGCTATTTTTTCTTTCCCAATCTTCTTCTACGGGCGTTTACTGGCGTTACTGGAGTTACTAGGCGTTCTTCTTTTTGGTTTGCTTCTTTTTGGTTTGCTGTTTTCTCGTTACCGGCGTTTTGGGTTTTGGCGTTCCCTGGCGTTCTACTGGCTTCTGCATCTCTTGGTTTCTTGTTTTTTGCTGTTGGTATTCTGATTTCTCGGCGTTCCTCGGCGTTTGCTTGCATTTTGTTTACCAGTGTTCTGGTTTTTGGCGTTCTGGGTGGTTTACTGGCGTTGGGTTTGTTGCTTTCTGGCTCTGGCGTTTTTTTGACACTTCCTTTGCTTTTTCTGGGGTTTTGATTCCTTGTTCCCTGGGTCCTGGCGTTCTGGCGTTCTGGCGTTCTGGCGTTTTAATTCTCTTTTTTCTCTTTTTTCTGGGTTTTCCTGAGTTGCTACTTTCTTTTCGGTTTTTTTTCTCTTGATTGATTGATATGTTCCTGCGCGGATTCAGCTGCCGACTGCCGACTCTGCCCGGACGTTGATCCGTCCCGCTCCGCTTGGCCATTGATATGACCAGCCGCCCCCAAACTCCCCGCCATGCTCTTCAACCTCAATCTACCTCCGCTCCTCAGCTCCCTAGAAAGTGGCTCTTCTGCGATACAAAGCCTACATGAAACATGGTACGTTGTCTACACTGATGCCCAGTTGTCCTGATTATACTAATAGTAAGTATGTTGGCGGCTACGGAAGAATCCGTAACTGGATTGCAGCGTAACGCAACATGACCCGACCCCAAAGAGTCCGCGAATCGTCTTCGCATATGCTTGAGTGATGCAACTGCCGCACAACGGTCCGCCTCTAGGGAGGTGCGTTCACGGCAGGCTCTACAGCACTTTTTCTTTTCTTTTTGAACGTGCCGGCCTCAATCTCGGCATGTTTGCTAGCTGGGCACAAGGCAATACGGGGGATGACGGGCAGGGTTCTCCAGACTTGAGGCTCTTCTCAGTCGAGGAGACTAGCCAGGTCCACGTTGCCTTCGTGGACGCCTGCCGCTGGGCTTGTTGCTCGACAGCGCTCGTTCGCATGCTCCATAGTACTGGACGGTGTTGCGCAACAAAGATAGGGGTGGGTGAGTGAAAGAAGAATTGCTTCACGAAACAAAAGAAAAAGAGCAAAAAAAGAAGAAAAGAAAAGGAGAAGAAAAGAAGAAGAAAAGGAGAAGAAGAAGAAGAAAAAGAAAAAGAAAAAGAAAAAGAAAAAGAAAAAGAAAAAGAAAAAGAAAAAGAAAAGAAAAAGAAAAAGAAAAAGAAAAAGAAAAAGAAAAGAAAAAGAAAAAGAAAAAGAAAAAGAAAAAGAAAAAGAAAAAGAAAAAGAAGAAGAAAAAGCAACAAGGGAAATGACAAAAAAAGACGAGAGAGATGGGGATGAAATCCCCAACACTAAAGAATGATAGATCAGGGACACAACGACCGTCTAGCCGATCCGACAGTTGATGAACAGAATCATCGCACAAATCTTGGCGCTGCGATCTACACTTTCTCAAAGTAATCTGTTCGGCCTGTCGTCGGGCTGTGGCTAGCGGGACTAGTGGGCCTGCCAATGACAACGGCAAACATCGTCCGCTACGCACTGTCGGACATGTGCTTGTCTTGACGGATCGAGAGAAACACGCCGGCTACTTTCGCGGGGTCGCATGGCCTGCTCTCTCCGGCAGGGTCTATGTCGACTCGTCAGAGCTGACAAGGCGAGGACTTTGGGTCGTGCGCTGCCGGACCGCAATCTGCGATTCGCTGCGGACCCCGCTGACCACCACCCAGACCACTTGCTCGATAGCTGGGCGAAGAACGTGCTGCGACGACACAGGGTCCCATTTATCACCTACCCAGTCTTTTGTCTCCTGGCCTTCCATGCCCTCTCCTCTCCTCTCCTCTCCTCTCCTCTCCTCTCCTCTCCTCTCCTCTCCTCTCCTCTCCTCTCCTCTCCTCTCCTCTCCTCTCCTCTCCTCTCCTCTCCTCTCCTCTCCTCTCCTCTCCTCTCCTCTCCTCTCCTCTCCTCTCCTCTCCTCTCCTCTCCTCTCCTCTCCTCTCCTCTCCTCTCCTCTCCTCTCCTCCGATCGTCTGATCACGGTGTCACCTTGGCCCGCATGGCAAGAGCTCGTTTGACAGAGTTGAACAGGCTTGTGGGACGAAAGAACTAGCAAACGAACTCGACATCGCTCGAGAGAACAGGGCTCATAGGGCCCAAGACACCAAGCATCGCCACATTACTCTGCCGATGTCTTCTCTGGACTACAAACACCAATGTGGAAACACACCGTCCTTGTCGACTAGGGCATTGCCTTAGCTATTATGGGATGCAGCTCACACTTCTCTTTGCGGCCCTCTCACTTTGCGCCCCGTTTCTGCGTCTCTGCTATCTCTCGTGTCAGAAAGCCAGCCGAAGATGCGTGTGAAGGTGCAGAAGTCCGGTGCAGTCGGTCGAGGGGTGATGACACCGTTGGTGCAGAGCTTCCCTTGGGCGAAGACGACCCTGGATAGAGACGATTGTGGAGAAGAGACGGCATTTTCGGAATCAAGACATAATCGCGATGTGCCCCGAGTCTTTGTCGACCTCGATCCCGCAACAGGCTTCGCCAAATTAGGACGCCTTGACGCCTTCGATTGTGCGCTTGAGTATCTGCAAAGCATACCTCTTCAACCCGCGTGCAACTCTTTAGACAAATCTCCTTTGCAGAGATTGCAGAGAAACGCATAGCCGGCTGAGCGCGGCAGCAACATGAGAAACGACAGGGTCCGTCAGTTGAGGACCCGAGTCCTGGCCCCTCTGAGGTGGAGCGGGCGATAAGCTGCTTGGTCCAGTCTTTCCGTTCTTGCTAGTCGCTGGACGATGTCAGGACTCTTGGTCTCGACCGAGAAGGGTCGGTACAGTCAACATCGCTCACTTACACGCTGCAAAGGCAGAGTGGAACACGTACCATAACGGCAGAGACAGGCAAAGCGCTTGAGCAAGACGGCCAGCCTATGCTTGTGTTGAGATGGCTTTGGCCAGGAGTGAGAAGCTTCGTGTTTGTCTGCTTCGGACGCGGTGAGGGAGCGGGAGCCAAGTGCATGCCAGACAGGTGACAAAGCAACGACGGCTTCACTTGGCATCAGCTCACTCCGTTACAGCCCAGCTCTGCGCGTCTACAATGATCTACGTGATGATAAAACGACGGCAAAGCAACGATATCTAACTAAGAACGGTCAATACTGGCCTATGTCTTGGCGTCTTCGTTCGGCAGCGCTGGTGAGTAGAGAGGAGCATTGAGAAGCCTTTCTCCCTTCCCTTTCTGAAATGAAGAACGGCTGAAAAGTTCGAGACTGGCATCTCTCTCCGGTGAATGGCCGATCACTGATACACTAAACGATTTCACTCGTCCCGACCCAGCTATCCTCCGCACTTCCTCCAACCAGCCGACATGCCCGCTCTCTGCACGTCTCTTGCTGCATTGAGACCCCGATGCGGCTTGCCACCATTTGCAGCTGTGGAAATTCGTCAATGTGTTTCCATCTTTAACCTTACACCCTTGTTCCTTATGGCCGACACTACTAGCTGAGTCATCCCAAAGTTTTGCCTTGCTATATCTGTGTGCATCGTCCCGATCACCACTTATCTTCATACAGGCAAGATGTCCTACTTTTGCCCCGTGCTTGGAGGTTTGTGCTCAAGTCTGAGCTGCCGAGCTCTGTTCGGAGTGTTCGGTCCCTTTTCGCGCTGATCTCCTGCGGCTATTGTATTTTTTGCTGGCATTTCCGATGCCTGTTTCTTACTGGGTGCTTGCTACCGTCACTTCTGCTACTAGCCTTCCGTTTTCCTTTCTCTCTGTGGTGCCCTTGTTTCCTTTTCCCGATACCGATGGTCCCGTCGCATATCCCCTGATCGCGTACAATTCTCGCCCTCTCCGACAGTTTTTTCCCTTTTCAATTTTTCTCTCTCGTATCTCGCTGTCCGTGCGTCCGTTTCTGTCGTCTTTGCTATGGTTCTCTCTTTCTCCTTATGGGTGCTTTCACCGTTCACACATTCTTTGCGGGTTTCCCATTGGTTGCATTCCTGTTACCAATGCTCTTGGTGTTGACTCGTCGCTTCTTTTGTTCTTTTGCGCTGTTGTCTTCGCTGTGCAGTCTTCTGCTGCCAAGACCATCTTTGTCGACATCTCTAATGCGAAAGTCTCGCTGCTAACACGTTCGACCTGTCCTTGTAAGTGGTGCAACTGACGCAACAGCTCATCCCATTTACCTCGCCGTCAAACCCGCTCTCAAGGGTAGGAAAGACATTGATTGACTAGTCAACGGCTGCCATTAAAACTGCCCCATCGTAGGCATAACTGGATGATACTTCCGTCTCCCGAGGTAAGACTGCGCGACATCTAGCGCGCCGAAATGTGGTTGGTGTAGGTTTGTGGCAACGGCTATCTAGCTGTACGGAAACGGTAAGCACATGAGAATACAGCACCTCGCTGAGTGGTATGTAAACTATTCTTCCAGTTTCGAACTCTCACTTCCAGGGATGCTTGTCAGCGAGAACGTTCGTTCCATCATCCTAACCGCGCCCTGTCGCGCTCGCTCGCTCCCCCCGCCTTTTGGATGCCGACTGAAGCCGGATCAGAGGACGATAGTACGGTAGCATGGCAGTGCAGTGCCGTGAAGCGGAGTTCTCGAGGTCAAGCTCCTGATGTCTACGACAAGGTAGGTCTCACCACGTAAAGGAAGGAGACTTTGGGCAGTGTGCGATGCAGTCATCTGCAATCACCTGTGCACGCTGACAACGAACACCTAATGCGCACCGACTGCACTGGACTGTCAAGGCGGATTGTCTGCTTGAACCATCGATGTTAGCCACGTGCATCGCTGTGCATGAATAGGGAAAGTGCTCGCTGAGGTTGTTTGTGGTCGGTTCAAAACGGGGATTACTGTCCTGATCGACACGTCTCGTGATAGGGTTGCTCTGCCTGGCCTTATCGGCGGTATGCAACGAGACGTTGACGTGGGCGACATACACACCCTCAATTGTGTAGATTGATAGAGCGTCCATGGCATCGAGCCGCTGCTGAAGAGTCTCCCACATGGACTCCGTTGCAATGCGGCAGACGGCTAGAAAAGAACATGAGGTGTACCAGGTTAGCCCCTTGGTATTGTCTCTACAGACATCAACGGCGGAATGCGAAAAATGGCAAAGAGTTGACCAAGCTCAGCGAAGAGGGTGTCTTAAAGAGTCAAAAAGAACTTCTCTCTTCTTCACATCGCCGTAGCGATACTATAGAGGGCTCGGCGTATCCGCAACCTCATACTAAACCGCACCAGACATTTTTTTTAATGGTAAGTCATTCGCATGGCAGTTTCTTATGGAAGGCGACTGTTGGGCATAGCAAATATGTTCAGCGCTTGGGCTTCCTGCTTGTCCACTTCCAAGACAAGGAGCAGCTGACGAGAAAGTGTTTGGAACTCGTCTGTTGAGGTTGCTCTCAGCCCTGACGCCAATGATGCTGGCACAAGTGAAGTGCTGTCCAGTGCCAACAAAGTAAACGTCAAGTGGACATCAGTCAATTGGCCGTCAGTCAATTGAACGTCAATCCAGTAAACGCCAATCCTCTCGTGTGGATCTTGTCTCGCCCTGTGTTTGCCCTATACAGTACAGCATATGCTTTCGTGCCAGTTGTTATCTCGTTCATTGTCGACTGCCTATAGGCTGCCAGCTGCAAGTTGGCAACTATGTAATGACTTCCCTGTGGTTGGTTGGTTGATGGTTGTGTAATGGTTAATTGCGGACTTTTACACATGGTCGTTAGCATTGTCCAGCCGTTGCTTGCTGATGCTAAGCGGGCTTCTACCCATTTTCGCCAAACGGCTCGCCTCATGCTCCTCTCTCCAGTGGATAAGCTGATTTGTGTAACTATGTGGTTGAGAGGGGGCTAAATAACAATGTCTACGGGCTGCAGCCAATGCGTGGAATGAGGGGGAAACACTGCAACGATAATCCGGTGCTGGTCACACCACTCTATAAAATCCATATGAACATGGCTAGAGTGTCCCTCAGTAACGAGAAGGCGATAATCGCGACTGTTTCGAGCTTTCGCCTTGGTAAAGCGATCGAAAACACTCATCAGCCACTCCTTTCCAAGCTCGCGATTCGTCCACTCCGTTTCTAAGGTTGTAAAGAATATAGTTATAATAAATAATATTAATTAGATTTAAAGTTTAGTTTTATTTAAAAATTTAAAAATTTATAATATATATATAGCAAGCTTGTTTAGACACAGACGCCTGTCACACTCCCGGTGTCGAACACGGTTTGTTGAGACCGTATGACTAAGATGGTCCGATCTGCTTGTATCTGGGATGTGGATATGATGTAAGGAGGTGTGCTCCTCTCAGGCATATGTAACTTAGGTCTTTTAATATCACCGGCAACCTATTCGCTTCATCACGGTGACGGGCTCTTCCTGTCCGTGGTTGACAATTGACTTGGCGATCCGCATACATGTTATCGTTCTCTCGACTGTCAAATCGTAGCCGACGTGTCTTTGAAGCATCTTTGAGACGTCGCGGCAGAACACAGGTTGCGCCATCTCACGCCTCGTCCGTAACAGTAGTGGCGATTATCTACAACGGACGATCGTGACACGACTTGTCCCACTGTTGTTGATCCACTAAAGTGCGACAAACTCTCAGTAGCTTCCCGAGAGCCCCTAAAAAGGTTCCCTACTTGTCAGTTTAGACTTTTGACATGTCTCGAGGGTGTGTGTCGTTTGAAGTGCGACGTAAATAGAGTTCGAATAGGCGACATCAGCAAGGAACGAAGAGGTCGACTCTGTTGTTTTATTTTGCGATATGTGTGTCTGCACGGTACAGCATGAGGTTGCCGTTTTCAACTAACTTACATGATAATTTAGCTTTGAGACGTTTGAATCTGTGTCGCTTAACTTCGTGATTAAGGTTTTGGTCGCACCGCATGAATGTTCCGAGTGCGACATGTCGCGACCCAATGGGTCGATGGAGAGATCTAGTAGACGACGCGCGTCGATCTGTCTTCACTTACCGGTTCCGGCACTTCGTGTCCAATAATGCATCATTTACTCTTCACACAGGCACAGATTGTCTTCCGTTCCTCCCTAGCCCCCGATGCCCCCCCAGTTTCGCGCGAACGGATGGTAACATATTGTAACCATGCTAAGCAAAACTTTGAGATAGCCTAAATTGAGCCCTGGTACTCTGCATATTTAACATCGCAACGCACACGAAGTACCAGCGCAGACTAAGGACAGCCAGGTCAATCACATGACACGTAGATAGGCCGTTGGATGTATCGATTGAGAGACTTGGAAGCGCTACCCCATTTCCAGCAACATACTCTGCAGCAATCAATACGGAAAGCCTGACAGAGTCACCCGGATTGCCACTCCTTCGGTACCACTGCTCAAAATCCCACTGTAACGTGCAACTTAAAGGGGTAATAGCGAGGTCATGAATAAGTAGCCCCCAGTCAGAATACTAACAGGAAAGGTACTATGACACAAATATCCGGAAAATATCGCTCCAAATGTGCGAGCGACCGCTTTGAAAGTTGTGACTTATCACCGGGATCGAGCAGTCGCAACTCAGGGCAGGCACGGACATGGCGGCTATGCGTAACAACTTATCGGCCATACACAACGTGGCCGTTGTACGGACGGTTGCTCATGGTGTAGTACTCATATCGCGTAATGATGGCACATGTGTCTGGTATACTGTAGTCACTCTTGCGATTTAGAGTCCTAGAAGGTCCAAAACCTCTCCATCGTCCGCACCGAACCGCATTCAATCATGCAACTTGTAAAGCTAATTGGTATACCCGGGACCCAGACACGAACACCTGGTTCTGCATTCTGCCAAGGGGATCTGTCCAATGTGTTAACCGTAACGTGACTTCGCTGACACATGTGTTTCGAAGCACTTGCCCCAGCCAGGCAACATTGAACAAACTTATTTATAGGAACCTTCCGCTCGTCTCCCATCTTTCTTACCAATTCCGATCATGAAGACGCCAAGCGTTGTCGAAAAAAGAGCGGCACGGTGTTACTGCTGGTGTCTTGAACTCCTCACTAGAGCGAAGAACAAAACCGAGAAAGCTATCAGGTACCAGGAAAGAGGAAGACAGCCCGAGCAAGTCCGGGGACAATTCTCCCCGATTCCGGAGCAGAAGCATGGGCGTCGAGCCCCAACTAGCTGTGTCCTGACTGTGCGGAATGGATAGACGGAGATCACCTCACCTATTTGCCTACTCAATGACCAGGCTCCGCTACAAGAGTGAAACCGGAGAGGAGGGGAAAGGAGAAAGAAAGAGAAGAAATCCTATCGCTAAAGCGCAAGAATCGCTTAGTCGCTAAGAAACTCCGATGGCGGCTATTGATGAAGACTTCTAAACGAATATGAAAGGTTGTTCCTGGAAGATGGGTTGCAACACTCTGCAGCAGCAGGCTTGAAATAGCAGGTAGTTCGCACAGTTTGTCTTCATCAATATAATTCAATGGACGAGAAAGCATTTGCACCTTTCACTACCAAAGGAGCTGCATGTTTCTTGCACGCCCACAACCGATCCGCACGCCAGTCTTCCTAGCGGAATGGGGGGGCCTGTCAAGCCAGTGAAACGAACGGGTCGCTGCCAACTGGAGCGAACGATCTAGGATGTAGCGTGGTCGAGCGTTCATCCGCTCCAACCTCTGACCCTAAGACCCTAATCCTGCATGAGCAAGCGGTAGTTCATTCATACAATGTCACGACACACACGTCACTCTTATCCAAAACGAGTGCCAGGAGTGCCCGGTCCATGCTTGCGTCCATTCGAAATACAAGTACATACACCTACAGCAAACTACCACTTGCTCGAGGACTTCCGTGTCGTACAGAAACTAATGGGCCACCCGCTTCGAGCGCTTAGTACAGAGCAGCTTAGGCTTGTAGAGAAGGAAGGGCGCCGGTCTCAGCTGCGTTGTAGACCAGACTCTGATTCGGTCGAAATGGCGGAGTTTAGGATTTCGAGATGCTGCGTGATGGGCTGGGAAAAGTAGCATTCCAAAGTAGCTGTCGGACAGGACGTGCATAGTCGCGACGCCGTGAATGAAGGCTGAATTGATACGGGCTGCATTGGTGGAATGGTCTGTTCTCGAGGACTTGCTGCGGCTGTCGTGTTTCGAAGCCGCTTGCGGAGACCAAGGCTCCCAATGGTTGTTGAGTATGGCGGGAAGGCGTCTGTAGCACGAGCACGAGCACGAGCGTACCGACAATACATCGTGACACCATCTGTCTACAGCTCCAGTGCCAAACATCATCTCTGTCTTCTCAAAGCGACATTGTGGACACCCAGTGCTCAACGACGTCTGTCCCGCGGTCAATGTCCTCAGCGTAAGCACTGGGCATGTCTCGACTTGGTGGGATTGTCCTGTCTTCCCTGCCAGGGGACCCCTGTAGCAGTTTCAAGCTGGCTGCGAGGAGCTTTTCCAGCAACCACACCCGTCGCTGCAGCGATGTGATTTCGTCTTCCTCCATCGTGTCCGCTGTCTTGCAAAGTGTTATGCTCAGAAGTACAGGCAGATAAGTCGAGTCTGTGGCGATTAAAAGGGCAGGTTGATTGCTACCTTGTGGCTGAATGGTGGCGGCCTATCTATGGGCGGGTGGATGCTGACTACCTAAGTTATGTATTACTCACTACGAAGCAGATTCTGCGGACGAATACAATGGAAGAACTGAAGAAGCGAAGCAATTTTCCAGCCGAAACAATTTGAGTGTCAATGTCGCGCTGATCGTAAGGTGACGAGAGCTGTCTTGGCCGGAAAAGGCATATGGCAGACTAACTTACACTGTGCTTTCTCCACAGGTCGCGAATGTTGATCATGTTTGCACACCTGTCACCTGCTATGACTCGTCGGCTTCCTGACCGGCTCGCTCCTGGTCCTCAGGGACGATGAAGCCCGCGGGC
The DNA here is from genome assembly GCA_020740775.1 of Ilyonectria destructans. Lineage (NCBI taxonomy): Eukaryota > Fungi > Ascomycota > Sordariomycetes > Hypocreales > Nectriaceae > Ilyonectria > Ilyonectria destructans. The sequence continues at coordinate 849,838 of JAHEWK010000022.1, forward strand.
ACCGACGCGGACGGCGGCCCGTAGAAATTGGCTAGCCACACGTAGGTCATGCTCTCCAACGTTAGGCTGGTATCGAGGATCTTGTTGGCGGCGGAAAATGTTCCTGGTGCTGAGAGGAGGCTGGTAGCGTCTGTCAGCACGATCATGGCGTGCGCCGCCTGCCCGTGATGATGGAAGGGGACGCTGACAGGAACGACAACCTACCGATCATCGAAACCTGACGAGATGCTGCCCACGTTTCGTCGACCCTCAGCAGCCGTGTGAGAGGTGCATCCGAGTTGCGCGACAAGGTTCGACTACTACACTTTTAGCGCGACGCAACATCGTTGTGCAAGCTACAGATCTGCATACATGCATGGCGTGCCATCTTGTTAGATTGTGGCTGGGTAATGCATCAAGGAGGTTATTCAGGTATCAGAATACTGGGATATCTGCGTCTATGGCTGAAGATGATGATAAAACCCCGCTCTAGAGGAAAGTAGAGACGAGAGTCAACGAGAACAAGAACAACACGAACAACCAAACATATCATCAAGAATTGAGCTACATTTATCTGTCTATCCTTAATCTTTACTTTGAGGCACACCGCGTATCCAACACATCTCCACAGAAGTACGTGGGGCAGGAACCGAACAAACCTCGGACTCGAGTATGCCCTCGAGGTCCTATCTTTGTTGCGTCCTTGCTGTGTTGACCTGATGTACAACAAATTGGACTGGGCTGGGCCAAGCGCTTGCCTCGGTGCTGCTGGCTTGGCCACCGTTCTTTGATGTCGCACCTAGGTAGGCAGCTATATAGCTACTTATACGCCCCAGCCTTAAACATGCGGCACTGGCAATATGGATCGCTGTTTGCCTACCCAGGTACTTTGCCCATACCCTTCTTCTCCTTCTTTAGCTTGTTGGGCACCGCTTTTACTTTCGAGATGAGGTCTGTCCAAACGCTGACGGAGCATGTCTCCTTTACGTCTGCCTCCACCTTGTTCACGATTGCTTACATGCTCTTGCTTCTCTTCGCCCGCTTCCACGAGCACATCCGAGTGAAGCGCTTGGGGAGTTATGCCCCCTGCATCAAGACTCGAGTTCCATTCGGTCTGTGTCTTTCTCCATGTTCCTGCGTCTGGCTGGGTCTATACATCCCAGCCCACCATCGTCCTACTGTTTAATCCCGCTGCTCCATGGTGAGATCTGTGGTGACTGACACCATCCTAGGGCTCGACTTTCTCGCTGCAAGTATCAAAGCCACCTTGACTCGGCAGAACTACACGTACTGGCGCGATACTTTCTTCCAGAACGCCACTCTCTGGACCACAGAAGTCCGCGTTCTCAATGAGCGCGTCATCTTCACGGCGGATCCGGAGAACATCAGGGCGCTCCTGGCCACTCAGTTCGGCGATTTTGGGAAGGGAGACCAGTTCCGCGACGCCTGGGGTGACTTCCTCGGGGATAGTATATTCACCCAAGACGGCCCTCGGTGGCACGACAGCCGACAGCTCATCCGGCACTACTTTGCCAGCAATCGGATCAGCGACCTGAGCCGCTTCGAATCGCACGTGGACACCCTTCTCCAGGTGATCGAGCATGGGGGGCCATTGGACAGCCTAGGGCCAAGTGCCCATGTCCACCGGGTCGGCGGTGAAGGCGTTGACATGCGTGATGCATTCTTCCGCTACACACTCGACGTGACCACGAGTGTGCTCTTGGGCAACGATGCCGAGTCGCTACGGTAGGCCGCTTTAGCCATTACCCACCCACTCCCGTCCACTCATCACAACGAACGTCCAAGTCCAAGACTGACTTTTGTTTCATCTAGGCACCAAAGTCAGGAATTTGCCGACGCTTTCGACGAGACTCAGCGACTTCAGAACGCCCTCGTGCGAGCGACCAAGCTAAGGCCGTATATCCCGAAAGGATACTTCTGGTTCAATCTCCGAATCGTTGACGATTTCGTGAACCGCTACGTCGACCGAGCCCTGCAGGTGTGCCAGGCGGACCCGAGGCGCGTCGCCGACAAAGGAGATCAAGACGGCGAGCGGTTCAGCTTCCTTGACGCATTGGCCAGCCGTACCAAAGACCGCAAGGTGCTCCGGGACCAGATCGTCTCCGTGCTGCTAGCCGGCCGCGACACGACGGCATCCACACTCTCGTGGGCCATGTATGAGCTCAGCCGCCGACCAGAGGTGGTGCGAAGACTGAGGGCGGAGATTCTGGAGACGCTGCCTGCCGGCGGCCAGCCCACGTACGCGCAGCTGAAGAGCATGTCGTGCCTGGAAGCCATCATAAACGAGACTCTTCGCCTGTATCCTGCCGTTCCCTTCAACGTCCGGGTGGCGCTGAGGGACACGGCGCTGCCGCGAGGAGGCAGCGAGTACGGCGATGAGCCTCTGGGCGTGCCGGCTGGGACGCGGGTGGCCTACTCGACGCTGGTCATGCAGCGGCGTCGAGATCTGTGCCCGGACGCCGATAAGTTCAGGCCTGAGCGGTGGGAGCACTGGCGCCCAAAGCCACACGAGTTCATCCCCTTCAACTCGGGGCCGAGACTGTGTATCGGTCAGCAGTTTGCCCAGGTGCAGATGGCATACGTGCTGTGTCGCATCTTTCAGCGTTACGAGACGGCCACCAGTGCCTCTGGGGCAGACGACACCGAGGATCCGGTGTTGAGGGCGGACATTGTCCTCTCGCCCGGCCAGGAGGTCAGAGTCCTATTCGGCAAAGGGGAATGATGCACGCTTCTCACATGCCGGTGTGAAGCATCGCTGTGCGGGATCATGATAGTGCTGACGCGCTGCGTTAGACAGCTTGGAGAGCGTTGGGCAGCGTTGGATTGTTCAGGAATAAAGTGTAACCTATCGCAAGACAGCTAGGTACGGTGGCTACGCGTGGATGAACGAGGGAAAGAGAGATACTAAGTAGTACAGTCTAGTATTGAGCACCGTTCCTTCCTTCAATGGCATCTCTTGCACGCATGCGTGCCGCCTTCACTCATCCCGGAACTAAAGGCGACCTCCGGCAGAAGGGTGCCTGTGACCTCTTGACTTCCTTTGTGCTGTGCGCATGTGTCATTTATGTGTACGTCGCTATTCTTACATCTTGAGAGGGATGAATATAGGTATTACCGGCTCTCCTACCGCGGGCGTGCTGTTTGACATCAGACCCGATAATGAATTACATATAAGCCGATCGTTCCGGTCCACTATCCGCAGTACACCATGCGCTCATATAGGTCACATATCGCCCTGTGGGCGTACGTCTGGACATGGGCTTCCGCCATCGCCACGGCCACGGCCGCCGATTCCAGATTCATTCTCTACCTCGACCAGTGCGTTTTCTCCCACACCAGACGGACTCATCATGCTCGCTGACAGTGCGAACGAGGTACCATACAATAGAGCTGCCACACACCAGCGACACCAAGGGAATCAACTACGTGAACGTGGCTTTTGCCAACTCTTCGCTCTTCGCGTCTGACCCGGCCGGCCAATACACGCCCTTCAAGAGTGTGAGCGATGTACGCCTGCTTTTCGACGAAGGAGTCAAGGTTTGCCTAGCCATCGGTGGCTGGGCAGACACTGCGGGATTCAGCGAGGGCGCCAAGACCCCCGAGTCCCGTCAAGCGTATGCGAAAAACGTCGCAGACGCCATCGACGGGCTCGGCTTCGACTGTGTTGGTAGGGCTGGCTCCCTACCCTATATGCCCCCCCTCGCGATCGTGCTAACGACGACCAGATTTGGACTGGGAATATCCCGGAGGCAACGGAGAGGACTACAGGAGGATTCCAAACAGGGATAAGACGTCCGAGATCCAATCCTTCCCTCTGCTGCTGGAGGAAATCAAGATGGCCATCGGCGACAAGGAACTGTCCATTGCCGTGCCTGGTCTCGAGAGGGACATGATAGCCTACACGCCAGAACAGGTTGCAAAGATGAACAGCGTAGTGAGTTTTGTGAATGTAAGTTAAGTCGCCGAGGGTGGGTGCCGGTTGGATCTGGACCCGGATCTGGATCTGGCTCCAGTACCGCATGTTGCTGACGCGAGCCCGATGGCCCTGCAGGTTATGAGCTACGACTTGATGAACCGACGAGACAACCGCACGACCCACCACACCTCGGTCAACGCAACTCTCGTATGCGTCAACACCTACATCGCACGAGGTTTCGATGCTGCCAAGCTCAACTTCGGTATTCCGTTCTACGCCAAATGGTTCACCACCAAGCAGGGGGTCACATGTGACCATCCGATCGGCTGCGCGACGGAGCTGCTTGAAGCCGCTGACGGAAGCGACACCGGTCTCTCGGGGGCGGTCACGTTCGAGTCCAAGAACTTTGACGAGGCGCCGCAAGAATTGACGTTGACCAGCAACGGCTCCTGCGGCGCGGGGACCACGTTCACCTGCGGTGATGCCGAGTGCTGTAGCCAGGCCGGATTCTGGTGAGTTGAGCTCTCTCCCCCCCTTTTCCCCCTCGTCTATGGCTTGGACGTCTTGATCTGGCGCCTCCCAAGCTGGTGTGTACAAGCACAAAGGATAACAGTGACTGCGGTAGCGGGGCCACGACCGAGTATTGCGGGGCCGGCTGCCAGTCGGCGTATGGGCGGTGCGAGGGCCCCGATGTGATCAAGTCCTTCCAGAAGGCCATGGTGCACGGCAGAACCGACTCGGCGGCGGGTGCTCAGTGGTACTGGGATGCCGAGACCCGGCTATTCTGGAGCTGGGACACGGCCGGCCTGATCGTGAGCAAATTCAACGTCCTCTTCGACCGGGGGGTTGGCGGATGCATGGCCTGGAGCTTGGGAGAGGATGGATGGCCACGACTGGAGTCACTTGAAGGCCATGCAGCGAGGCTACGATCGCTACGCGAAGCGAAGCAGCTAAAGGGACAAGGGGAGAAAGTGTGCGCATCTTTTCTTTGGATGCATGTACTCTACTGCACTGTAGTGAATAGATAGTAACAGACCAGCAAAATACCGAAAACAAGGATGAAATCTCCATTATTGACAGACACGATATGAGGCGGAAAGTGTACGCTTAATTCTTAGGGTTGAGAAAATGGGAAAGGACCAATGGGAGGACAGACACTCAAAACGTCAAAACACCCTGGCCAACATTCCGACAAAAGTTAGGCGTTCACCTCGCCAAGATGACGCCAAACTGAGAAACATCAGACGTACGTTTATAGCGGGAACTGTTCAGGTAGCGCAATCGTCTCACAAACCCAAGGCGGCATCTAAGTCAGTCTTGAACCTCGTTGCATTTTTTGCGTTTGTGACGAGCAAGAACAGTCATTGCTGGAAGAGCGCAGGGTGGCAGTGTCGTGCAGGGTGTCGCGAAGGGTGTCGCGCAGGGTGTCGCGCAGGGTGTCGCGCAGGGTGTCGTACAGGGTAACGTTCAGGTTGGCGTGCAGAGTAGCGTGCTTGGTTTTCGCTCGCAGGGACTTTGACGTAACAAGTGTAGTACGCTGATCCGAATGTGATGCAGAATGTGCACTTTGCAGTGTTGGGTAGGAGTGCCCGGGAGGAGACGAGCATGTCATCCGCGCTTGAGTACATAACTATCGAATCCTCAGAGTCTCAGAAGCCGGAAGCATCAATGAACATGTTTGAGGACTACCACGATGAGATATTCGATTACCAAAAGACTCTAGAGGTAGGCCATGTTCCGAGCTCAATCGGGAAGATAATTGCCTGAAGACTGAAAGAAGAAACGCATAGAAGAGAAGACCACGCCTGCAGATGTCGTCTCACTATCTCAACACCCAGAGACCCAGCCTGGCCGGTGCAATCGCTCGCGTTAGCCAAGACTGGGGAAGACCGGACACCGTCTTCCTGGCTGTGGACATCGCCGATCGTTTTGTGGCAGCCCAGCACGCCAACCCACCCCCTGCCGATACCCTGGGACTCCTGGGAGGCGTTGCCTTGCTGATTGCGGCCAAGTACGAAGGACACAGGGGAGACTTGCAGCTGGCCAACTCCGTGGCCGCCCACTACCATCAATGCTACGACCGATCGGCTATACGGAGTGCCGAAAGGTGGGTTCTGAGCGCCATCGACTACGATCTTAGCTGGCCAGGCCCTCTCCCCTTCCTGGACCGGATCATCGCCAAGAACAAAAGCGAGGCTGTGATCTGCTTTGCTTCCCGAGATCTCTTGAGGCTTACCGTCGCGCGCCAGCGTTTTACCCACATTCTTCCGAGCATGCTGGCGGCGGTGTGCTACCGGCTTGCCCAGCAGGATCTGACAGGCCAGGAGTGGGTAAGTGAGGCCACCTCCGCGAACATGCAGCCCGCAAGACTGATCAGATCAAAGACCGAGACGCACGTTCGCAGTTCCGGCTACAACGAAGAAGAGCTTCGTCCTGTGCTAGCCACCCTGTCTCAGCGCGTCAGATGGACCCTCAGTCTGGACGAGCGGGGGTGTTCACCGTTCCGCCCCTTTTCTTAGCTTACGAAGTTGTTGCATACACAGTTATTCCATGATGTGTGTCTCCTGTCTTCGTGCCAGGGACTTCTTCATAGAGACTAGAGAGGCTAACTCAGGCCATGTATGTACGGTAGGCAGCCGAGGTCCGTGGTGCGCGGGGAATGGACATGTCCGGATCGCCGAGATCGACGCCATGAGACCGGAGTAAGGTGTGTTGAAGAGACATGCGTGTCGTGTTAGCGCACAGGCTTGAGTCATGCAACCAACACTCTCATTCAGAAGCTGGTCAAGCCATGTCGTGTTTTGCGCCTTGTCGCCGCCTCTAGGATGCTGCCGCAAATAGCTCGTTGCCAAGTACTGTAACTGAACGGCGGAGGGGCCGACGGTATGAGAATGTCGCTACATGCGTATGTACATACACTGTCTCCTCTTGCCGTCACTTTACCAATTTCGGCGCTCTGCCCCTGCAGACGCGGACACCACGGACGAGACGTAGGACGCCACAAGACATGTTCCGTCGCATCATGTTGAAGGTCGTCCGAAGGATCTGGAGGGCCCATAGTACATACGTAGCGACACAAACGTCTGTCGTCACTGCTCGGTGGCCGACAGCGTAGCACGGCGAGGCAACGAAAACGAACGCAAGCCCAGAATGGATGGGTGCTCTGCGGGTCCATCTGTAGCAAAGAAACCCCCTAAGCGCGCACGGGTGTCACAAAGCATCGAAGCCGGCAGACACTACAGCAAGACGTTCGTTCAAGGTCTGTCACATATGCACGACGATCGCTTGCTCCCCTGTTAAACGCCGTTCCTGCCCCAGCGACGATCAAGGTCGCATGCATAATCAGAAACGATTGAGGATAAGTTACGGCATGCCATCCCGGTTACAGTACGGTACGATACTATGAAGTTTCCCTAGACCAAAGCCGGAACTGTCTGGGGCCACGATAGGGATTCATCGGCGCTACGAGTTTAGCTTCGAGGAACAAAGTCAAACACGCAACCTATTGCTGTGAAGACGACCAAAATGGTTCGTGTCGGATACATGGTGTCTAGTGTCTGTCCCGTAGTCTAGGCGACGGACTGGGCGTCCGTTCTCGGTGTTTCCCCACAGCATCGCGATCATGCTCCACTGAGCGGAGACGACCTCGCCCGTAGGTGTGTGTTTTTCGACCGAACGGAAGTCAGAGCAGAGTCCTCTTGGTGTTCGTCCGCAATTTAACTTCAATCTTATCATCAATTTCGCGGCCGTAATCGCGCCCAATTCGGCCTGTTGACCCGATTACAACCGTGTCACTGTGCCAGTCATTATAATCCCTTTGAGTGTCGTAAGACAAACCAATGAATGGGCTAAAAAATGAGGTACATGAGGTCACACGACGCGGTGCGATCTGCCTGCCGCTTGGACCAGCCCTCGCGTCGCGTCTACTGCCCAGCGACATTTAGGGCAAATATGTGGAGGACAGAAGCAATGGACCGAAGCAATGGACCTGCCTCGCATTATGTCGTCAGGACTAGGACAACTCCAGCCGTCTCAGATGACGCAATACATCGGGGTGCATCGACATCCTGTCCATCTTACAGCTGACCAGGAAGAACGACCGGTAGACTCCACCACAGGGAGACTTTGCAGCCAATTGCTTCGTGTTCATATGACGACGTACTCTGAAGACAATCCGATCAGCAGTCTCGTACCGCACTTGTAGTGAGCACAGGGACTCGAGCGTGGCGATCAAGTATCTAATCTTTTGTAGGCAGATGCTGGTGCCTCATTGGCCGACTTACAGTAACAAGTTCGTCTGCGATTGCTCACATCTGTGGTTGCATCTGTGACTGCGTCTGTGTTTGCGTTGCTGTTAGGCCATGAGACTCGGAAGTCGACCTCGTCGTTGTACTGTAGCTTCTCGCCAGGGTTCTTGACGTGTTTTATCGGAAACAGAACACGGGCAGAGTCTGCGCAAAACATCAACGACAATGGACGACAAAACAATCTTGAGACGTTTTGTGCCGTTACTCCTGTGCTCTGTGGTTTGGTACAGAACTAGGCATACGAATATAAAGTCGAAAGAGATCGATCTCATCGAGGTGTGTTGAAGGCCGATGGGCTGTGCGTCCGCCTAGCACTGCCCAGGATGATATCGCAAATGAGTCCAAACCAAGAAGATCCCTTCTCCGAGACCAAGTCAACTTGTGTTGCCAATATGGAAGATTTCCCAAGCTTGGATGCGTTTCTTCTTTCCCCGGTCTCTTCGCCGGCGCTCCCCAGCCCTTCGACCAAACACGCCTGCTCCTTGTGTCCGAGACGGTTCGTAAGCAAGAAGAACTTCAATCGGCATCTCACACAGGTGCACGGGCCCAAGCGGCACCTCTGTCATCGTTGCCTGTTCTTCTTTGCTCGCATGGACGGTCTGCGGAATCATGTGTGCGCAGCAGGCAAGCTGGGTCCCAACTGCAGGTGGAGCATCCAGGAGCTGTTTATCCTCCTATCCGGCAATGTCGTCGCCTATCTCCTCAACCGTACCCCAAAGGCCATAGAGCGCAAGAGGAACTCGGTACGTGACTCGATGCAACGGCTGATGTTAACTGACCACGTTCGCAGCTACGGAAGAGTGCTTCGTGCCCGAGCTGCAAATCAACGTATCACACTGTCGATCAATTGATGGAACACATTCGTAGTCGCTGCAGGGTTGCACAGCGGTCTGACACGAGAATCATGGGCCGAGCGCCCAGAACCAAGCCGGCCTCGATCAAGGCTACCACTGTTTCCCAATGCACACTAGAAATGCATAGAAGGTAGAACCGCTTCCTAAAACCCGCGATGGCCATGTGGGCGTCACTTTGTGGGGGGCTCGGTGTCACCGACCCATTCAGCTCGTACGTACAAGATAGCAACAGAAGCGACGATTACAACGGATGATCGGCCTCCGACCTTGCGAAATGCTTGTCAGTCGATGGCGATACTTAGATGTGTTGTCGATTCCTGGGGTCATTGTGCCTGACAGCAGAACCAGTAGCTGGACGGACTTCACTGGCCGGCCTGGGTTTGCCATCAATTGCTCAGCTATTGTTCGCTTATTTTCCATTTGCTGCTCCATTTCCATATACATATATAGCCTATCGTGCACCCGCTTTCGAAACCACACTTGCAGTTACTTACCTATCCTACAGGCATCGATCCTATTAGTCACATGCACCATCTTCCCAGCACGTCCTACATCCAAGCCATCCCCAACTCACCATGCAGCATCCCATATGGCCTCGCATCATGCTGGGTCTCTCAGCACCCATTTTTTCCCTACGGAAAGGTATTTTCCGGACGTCTAGATAGCAATCAGTCGGGCCGCCTTCTCGTACAGGACGCTAACACAACTCACCTTGCAAATGGTCAGGTTCCGGCGAATCCCTGCCCTCCAAGCGCTTGCAACCTTGCTTGTAGGAATGTGCGTGTTTGTTTTGAACCACTGGCGTATGTCCTCTATACTCAGTGGCGTGCCGGGGCTGCTGCGGAACGCCTCCATGAGCAGCTCATCGTATCCGCAGCGGCATTTGGCAGCGTTCCGGTGATCGTGGTCGCTGCTAGCGCCGGACGGAGCCTGAAGCCCACCCGTTGAGTTCCACGAGAAGTCGGAGGGGGGCGGAGACCGAACATGGGACTCTGGCGGGGACAGGTGCTGGCCATGCTGCGGCCACCACGCACCCTGGGCGGCATACCCAGCCAGCGACGCCGCCGGGTTCGCCAGCGACGCCGTCGGGTTCGCCTGCGCCGTCGGGCTCGTCATCTGAAGCGGGAACTGAGGGCTGGCTGCTGGGAGTGCCTGGGCACCGGGCATGGCCTGGTAGGGGCAGTAGCACTGGCTGGCGCCCTGGCTGAAGCCCTGCTGCCATCCAGCGTTGTACCAGAATTGACACACATCCAATATGGCGGGGTCGGAGGTCGGCGCCAGCGCCGTCTCGGTGCCGTTCCACAACTGGCCGCCGAGGTCCAGCTCGTTCGAAGCCAGGGCGGCTGCATGCCGACGACTATGGGGAACGAGAGCTTGAAGGAAGCTGTTGTCAGACATGGTGCTGTGTTCGGCCAAGATAGAAGCGGCGGGTCGTGGGATTTACTTGAGACGTTGTGCAACAAAATCATCTAGATCGAGACAACCTCGGTCGAGACGACTTAGATTGAGATCCAGAAACAGAAACAGAAACAGAACAGATGGATAGTCGGCAATGGCATCACGGCAACACCTGTATTTCTACAACCCAACTCGCATCTTCATCTTCCACGGCTCTCGTACTAGCCTGAAACGCTGTTGCATCTTGTTCAACCAACACAGAGCGGCACAATTAGGGTACCAGTCAGTCGGTATAAGTAAGAAAACAGGTATTGCATCTTCTGTTGGGATCGCGAAAGTCGTGGGACAATTCAAACAATCTGCCAAGCGTGTTGGTTATGCTACAGTTGAATGCCCCTGGTGATCTGACTGACCTCTCCCTCCCTCCCCCTCGCCGAGGTTTCGAACAGCGCTCGCCTGCCTAGACAGCCGCACCGAGAATTGCGGTCGCTCGGCTTCATTACGCATTACGTACAGTCGAGAAAGTAGGGCTGCGAACAGGAAGGGTTGGCAGGGAATGCAAGTGTATCCCATGGGAAAGAGGCAGCACGTTTTCATTCTCGTCTTTGTCGCCCTCAACCCCGCCTTCGTTCACGTCTGCACGACCATTGAGTTTGTGAGTGTGCTGCGTAGTATGAGATCTACAGGACAGGGGGTTAGGAGCTAAAGATGTTATATTCCTTGAAGCGGACATTGTGGCCTAATCGACGATAGTAATGTGAGATGATCAGCCTTTGGCACTTACAGGGATATGGAACGTTTTATCTCCTGTCGGCGTCAATCGAGTTAGCGTCGAAGTACGGAAGTCCATATTGCAGACTGGGCCAAAAGTGTACCCTGGCCTCAACCAAGCTAGGGTCACACCCAAGATGTGTCCACGCACGACTTCAATAGAAGGATAACCCTAGATAATACATATCTCATCAATGTCATTTTGAACGATAAACAATGACGTTCGCGGTCTCTATTCTTCAATGTGTATACAATCTCTTTCTTGGACTTGAAGTTGTAGAAACCGACAAGAAGAATCTTCTCTAGCCCCTTCTTCATTGCCAAAGAAATCTGGGTTAGTATCAACTCAGTTTATACAGCATACAGAGGTTTGTTGACATGTTGTCCCTTTGTTTATTTACTTCCTCAGCCGCCCTTACCTGGTTGCTGACATATACTTTGCCGATCTTAGGTTAGCTTACTGTCGCCACAGCATCAGGATCTTCTTGCCCCACTGCTTCATTTCCTCACAACCTTCGCATTTGTTGTGTCGATGCCTCAACCAATTACTTCTATGGCGACGATGATCCCGGACTCTACCGATTTGACTCCTGCTGGGCTGAAGACACAGGAGGAGAAGTTGATCAATGGCGGCTTCCCCCCAGCCCGACTTGCAGCCCTCCCAACGAAGGTACTGGGTGTGAATACCCGGACTTTCACATATGGCGGCCCTCAGCCTACATCAAATCCCGACCTAACTATCTGGGCCGTTGGGAATGCCTTGAAGACATGTTCAAATAAGGTCTTAGATCTAATAGACCTAAGTTAAGCAAGGTTGGTTGATTCTTCCTTCATTGTGACCCCATGTCGCTTTTCTTTTTTTTAACCTGCATTAGCCTGTTCGACAACTTGAGATCCGCATGAGGCCTAAGGTCTTTGGTCAAGAAAAGAGGCCATGTACAGTTACATTCAATGGCAGCCAAGGCCTGAATGTGAATGACGATGGATTCTGTCGTAGAGGGCGACTTCTGGCCGGCTTGGCCGTGGTCCTGTTGTATACTCTCCTCCCGATTGTATTGTGCCTGAAAAATGGCCATCTGGTAGTTCTCAGGTGGTGGACGAGAAGTTGGGACTGTCAAGGCTTGCTGTGACGGTTTGACTCGTCGACGGGGGTTGGGGGAATCCGCCGTGAGGTCAATTGGGTTGTTGGAACGAGCATTGTTGATGGGGGCATTAGAGAAAAATTGGTTACAATGAGGACAGTAAGGGGCTGTAGGAAACTGGGCTTGAATGTCGGTGTGTGGCGTGCCGCCCCCAGTTGTGATATCTGGGCAGCTTGGGCAGAACGGAGTGAGAGAGGGAGCCATTGGAAGGTTGTGATGAGATTGAAAGAGATTGAAAGGCAGACAAGACACAGTAATGCGCATTAATGCGCTTTTGAGCTACGTTGCTGGTTGCCCAGTTATCCTCTTCTTAGTGATCGCCTCTCTGACCGGGATCAAGTCGTTGCCACGATAGCAACTCATTGACCCCCGACTTCTTCATAGACCGTGTCTTTATCTGACTATCTATCTAAGCAGATATGACCCATGTCAGTATTTAGTTAAGTGTAATCTTAAAGTGACGATGGTGTGGACCTAGCAAGCATTGGGTGGGTACGGAGGCAGGGCCCAAAAGTTGTTGCCCAGGAAAAAGCAACGACAGCGCCACGACTAGGATAAATACAAGGAGTACTTCGATCCAATTCGATACCACTAAACATTAAGGGGCAATAGCAGACCCTAGTGAACAGCTAGAAGATAAGCTTTCCCTGCGACCCCTGATACTATAGGGGCAATAGGCGGAGGCCTTCTGTAAGAGATTGAAGCTTGTTGTAACGGCAAGTACCTGACAAGGGTTACAGGATGTGGCGTTGATCAACTTGGGCAAAGACTTTTGGGCCCTGCCTCCGTAGTTGGGATCAGGGTACACTTTTGGCCCAGTCTTCGATATGGACTTCCGTATCGAAGCCAAACTCTACGCTTCTCGACATGGACCCCTGCCCCTGTGGGCCCTGCTGTAGATAAACATGTTATGTGCCGCATTCGGTACGAGACAGAACTGAGAGTGGCGGAAGCAAGCATCCGAGGAAGGGGGGGGGCGGGGGGCGGATTGAGGTCTAGCTTTTCTTGGAGCACTGGTGTTGCAAGATGCCTCCATTTCAGCAGGACCCACCTTTTACAGTTGTTGGAACTTTTGCTGTGACGGAGTGATGATTATTGACAAAAAGCTACCTATGCTCGTTGCCGCAGCATCGGTCCATACATCGGCCAGCTTCGTCCGGGTTTCCGCCCCAGGAGCCGGTCCCGATCAAGGTCTCTGACAGAAGGCATGTACACGGCAAGCTCATGTCGCGTCGGCCGGCGGGTTGCGGGAAATCTGTACGCTACGAATGAAGAGCTGATGATTTCTTTGTCGGGCTCTGCACTCAGAAAAGCCACGGAACTTCTTTCTTTCTTTCCCCCTTTTCATCTGTTTCTGCCATTCTCATTTCAATCACCATGGCATTCGGAGAGCCTCAGATGCCGCCGTCCTTTGCTTCGCCCATTCCACTTGTTCCACTGGGTTGGATCAGACGGACCAGCAGTTTCCAACGCCTCCCCGTACACATCCAGAACATACACGAACACCACGTCAACAACCACAGCAGCCACATTTGGATGCACAGCAACAACGCCCACAGCAGCAACACCCACAGCAACCACGCGCACCGTACCCTCACACGTACCCGCCGCACTGGCCTGGCTATTGGCCTTGGCCTCAAAGGCCCTCCCTTGAACCCCTTTGTGTCTGGAGTTCAACAGGGGATGCAGGCCTTCTTCAAAGAGAACGGAAAAAGACTTAGTAATGTAGTTGCTGCTACGCTCATGGCCGAAATCAAGGGCCAGTACTTGAGCCTTTTCAACAGAGAACTCGGAAGCCTGCGAACTCTGTTGCGCTCTCTCAATGGTAGCCGAGCGTCAACGGCGCCCTTGTCAGCCTTCAGAGTCGGCTTGTCGACTTGCAATGCACGATGGACGAGTTCGTCCCCAAGACCGGCGAGGCCCACGCAAAGCTTCGAGAAGAGCTCGCGAGCCTACAAAGGTCCACCGAAGCATCCAAGCCACGACGGCCACTTCCAAGCTCTGCTCGCATAGCTTGTACCAACAAGTGTCATGAACAGACCGAGGCCATCAAAGAGATGGTGCGAGAAACACAGAGTTCCGTTGAGGCGCTTAGAGCGGCACTTGGTTCACGCAAAGGTGGTCAAACTCAACGCGTTGGTCGGATCTCAGCTTCAAAAAGGAAGAAGGGCAAATCTGAGACCCGTCAAAAGAGTTCTCCGGGTAGCAGAGCAAATCGAGGACCAGATCAAGGGGCAGCTGGAGCGATTGGCCAAGGGGTAGGTCAAGGGATAGGTCAAAAGGCAATGTCGTGTACAGCACTCCCTGAGAGGCAACGGGAACGAAGCCCCGAGAATGTCAAGGATACTGATAGGAACTCCTTGCACAAGGCACCTGGAGCACCCAAAGAGCCAAGCTTACCCGCGAGCGTGGCAGGCGAGGAGCTCGGTCGAATCCGATGCCAAAGTTGCCAATGCTGGCAGCCCTGCGACTACGTCAGCGTCGAGAGCTCACCGTGTAAGCGCTATCAATGCGACGGGTGTACTAGTACCGAGAAGAAGCCATCGCCCACCCAGCCGCACGGCCTTCGTCGGTCGGTGAGAATACATGGAAAGAAAAACACAAATTGCTATGATGGAAGATCCGCTCAACTGCCCCTGTAGAGAGGCTCATGTTTTAGTTCTCTTCCTGTTCACCTTTGGGATGAACTTTAGGGAGCGTTGCCAAACAAATAGGAAGTATTCGAGACGTAGTTTTCGGTACAAGAAAAATTCCATTGATTGCCACAACATTCTAGACAGTAACTAGAACAGACTCTCGGTGGCCTACTCTAAGATAACTGCGCAGTCGAGCATCATGGAAAAAGGCAAGTATGTGCTTACCTCTGCTCCTGCTACAATACATCCTACAGTCTACTCAGATTCGAGAACTTGATGCTGCGAGCGGAAGACTGAACCCGGTCCTTTGTTGGTCCCGACACTGGGTTGCTAGACTAGAGGTCAACGTCCCTGCGTTCTGTCTTTGATGCAATCAAGGTGCTTCAGACAGGGTACCCAACTCACCTCGCATCAGCAGCCGCAGATAGACTGACGCTGAACCTAGCCTTTGCGCCGAGACGCGTGTTTCGCGACTTGTATCGCGACGCCTGTTTGGAGGCCTTGGGCATCGAGAACCAGATTTGGGCTCAGGCCGGAGCCGAGATCGAGACAGAGACAGAGACGGAGACAGAAACAGAAACTGAGACAGGAACAGAGACAGCGACAGAGACAGCGACAGGGACAGGGACCAGCACCGGTATCGGAGCCACTACCGGGACTGTAAACTCTGCTGCCATCCTCCAGTCAATCGTAGCAAGGATGGACGAACTGCACCGCTCCGGAAAACCGGCAGTGTCGCTAAATGTCGAATCCTACTGTAGTATCGGCATCAATGGGGCTCTCTGAGGACAGAGACACCTGTCTGCTCTGCATCCGAAGAGTCCCCCAGTACGAGCTCGGCTGCGGCCACAGCATCTGCGAACACTGCGTCCGAGTCTTTGGCCGAGTGTCGCCCGACGACTCTCAGCTTTTCAGCGTCCACCGCTGTTTCCTGTGCCAAGCCGACACGGGACTGCACGTACGTGTACGGCCGCCCACGGCCGGCGTAGGTGTGCTGTGCGTCGACGGCGGCGGCGTTCGAGGCATTCCCACCACATCCTCGAGCTCCTAGAAAAGGAAATTGACTTGCCTATGTCGATCCAGGAGCACTTCCAGCTGTGCGTCGGAGTCAGTGCTGGTACGTTCTCCTCTATTTCCTCATTCCTCTTTCCTTGTTTCCTTTTTCCCTTTCCCGTTTTCCCTTTCCCCTTTTCCCTTTCCCCTTTTCCCTTTTCCGCCAATGATGAGCAGCCGTGACAGCACAGCCAGCACAGCACCGTACTAACATGGCAGGCCCCCAAGTAGGTCAACGGCGTAGGCCTGCTAGGATGCAGGCATCGTACAGAACAACCCCACAGGCTTGGCCCTGTCAGAAGTGCGGTGCCTTGTGCCCCACCAAACCTCTGTCCCAGTATCTGATCAGCCTCGGAACCGGCGTCGAGGCCGCAAGTCGCGGACACGGGTCAGACAAGCGGCCGGGCTTCTTCAAGAGGCATTTTCTATACCATCTGTTCCAGGCATACATGTCGCTTCTGCGGGGCAAGAAAACTATGGACGACTTTGACAGGGCCACCAAGACGTCTCTTTTCGTCAGGTGCATCCGCCTCGACGTCGTCCTAGACCACGTAGCCCCGCTGAACGCCACCGGGTCGGTGCCGCGGCTAAAACGCTCCGTCTATCAGGACCGCCCTCTTCAGGACGCCATCTACGCACTGGCGAAACGCATCGTCGCCGGCCTGTTCTACTTTGAGCTGGACGCCGTTCCGAGCCAGCGTGGTCCGCAGTTCCGAGGGTCGGGCTCCATCCGCTGCCTATGTCCATGTGCTGACGAGGCTCTGTCCGCTCTAGTGCAGAAGCTTCTCCAGTCGTCGGCCGCGTTCAGGGTGAACGGCTCCAGGGTATCAGGTAAGCTATCGGACAAGTCCTTCTGGAGCTCCTGCGGCAACTTTGAGAAGAAGATCAAGTTTGCGAGTGGTCATCCAACCATCTCCATCACCCTGCAGCAGCAGGGGTCTCCGGAGTACCCGATCAGCGGTTCTCCGTTTCGTCTGTCGGAGCTGGTGGAAGCGCAGCAGCTGAAGGCACACTTTGGCCGGTCGGACCATCGAGAAGGCTGAGGTGGGGAGTGACACGCATGCAAATACCGTCCCAGACACTAGACGACACTCCGCACGAGACTACACCACTTGACCACCCTGCACCACCCTGCACCTGGGTTCCGTGTGCGGCGTCTTTCTTCACCCGCTTGCCATCCTCATCGTAGCTCTCCGAAGCTGTGAGACTAGCGCGTCTCATTGTTTCATGCCATTGTGGACTCTCAAAATCCTTTGAACGATGTTTGAGATGGCACGACGGAACACATGTTTGTGCCGTCGCTCGCCTTGTCCGTGGCAGAGGCGGCGATTAGGCGATTGCAACGGACGATCGCGGGGCGATCTCGCGAAAAGCTTGTCACAAACAACTTGTCCCACTAGTGTTGATCCACCCGCGAAAAGGTTACCTAGTGCCTACTTGTCTGGAGCGGGGTGCATGGGGATGAAGGGGTGTGTGCCGTTTGGTTTGTCGTTTGGTCATCGTCCGTCGTCGTGGAGGAAGACGGCGCGAAGGCGAGGCTTAACTGACGACCCTACCCTACACCACAGGCCGAAGAAAGCATCCGCGACCTAAAGATCGGCTTGATATTGACGCTTGAATGGTTTTAGCTGGAAGATTGCTCACTTAGTTGATTGTTCTACAGTAGATAACTTATAATAGCATGTTTATGGTCTTTTTTTTTTTTTTCCTTTATTTTCTGCTTTAGTTTTTTTAATTTTCCTTTTCTTTTTTGTGTTGCCATTTGTGAAGTTTTCGCGACAATGTATCCACACAGTGACTGCATCTGCTAGATTGGATCATGTGCAGAGCATTGGATCGGGTGGTCATGTGATCACCTCCAGCGTGCACTCGATCAGCCGCCGAGCATTTGCCGGGCGCAGCCCGAATAGGAAGACCGTTAGATCAGCCTATTGGCTAGGCGCCTCAGGCCCCCACTTTTAGTGGTAACTGAGGACCTTATTTTTAGTCACGGCCGGGAGACCTCCCGGCCACATACGGATACACACACAATACACACGATCAAGCCATCTGAGTGCCACGCTAGCTTTCCGACAGCATCCTGCGGTGCTACAGTACAACACTGTTGATCCATCACATCGTTCACAGATAACAGCCAACAATCGCCAGCGCCGAAAACCCATACCGAAAATCCATACCGGCTTCAGACTACCATCCCCGCTCTTTGTTTTCTCTCGCACAGCAGACACTTTTGGACTTTGGATTGGGAGAATTATGTCGTGTCGTACCTACCGTACCATACCGTACCCGCGCTTGTTGGTCGACGCTACGACAGCATACCCCTCAGCCTGGAGTGCTGGAAGCTGAGGTCGTGTTCACCTTGCGAAATTGCGTTGTCAAGGTCGCATGCATGATTGAAAACGACAAGCACGAGTTTGAGGCCAGTCGGTTGTCACTGGGAGTGCAGTGGAGACTGATACTTGATGCGTAGCGACAAATGACGTCTGTATCTGAAAAAGCTCGCTACGCATGGATGGATGGATGAACCCTCACCATCGATCCTTTCGGACGACCCGCAAGACGATGCGACGGAGCGCGCATTGCACCTCGACTTGCCCCACTGTTGATACACTACAGTCTTTTCGTGTCTTGAGTTTGAACAAGTGTTGCGCGACGTTTGACGTGTGTTTGTCGTGCGTCATGCGTCGTGCGTCATCTCTAACCTTGTCACTTGCCATGAACGCGAGGACAAACAAGACCACAGATGTTCGCCATGACGCTTTGCGCGGCGACGGTACACTAATACATCCAGACCCGCCGCAAGAGCCTGATACAGTTCACTGCCGTGGAGGTAGACAAATAGACAAACGCACTTGGTCGGGAGCGGGTCCGTCAGGGTGTCGCCGTAGGGCGAGGTTTGGGCAACGAACGCCAGGCGGAGCTGGAGAGAGGGCGAGATGATGAGGGTCAGTTGGAGAGGGTCAACTGGAGAGGGTCAACTGGAGAGGGTCAACTGGAGAGGGTCAACTGGAGAGGGTCAACTGGAGAGGGTCAACTGGAGAGGGTCAACTGGAGAGGGTTAACTGGAGGAAGACTACTCCGTGGGGCATGGAAGGACAAGTTGGGAACCGTGACAAGACCCTCTCAGACACTACAAGACGCTACAAGACGCTACACGACATGACAAGACACTACAGGTCACGACAAGACACTCCACGACTTGAGCAACCAAAGAGCGGGCATTTTGTCTGGTCCCCGCTTGCCTACCTTGCCAAAGCCTGCTACGTTCTCGCGTAGGACAGAAGAATAAAAGTTCCGACCCAGACGACGTCCTATACCCTGCAGCACCGTGACGCACAACGACCCATACTTACGTGGCGAGCTGATCTCGAACACATCCGTATGTAGTGTCTTGTAGTATCTTGTCGTGTTTTGTCGTGTCTTCGAGTTATCAGAAGAAGTGGACATTGATTCTGTCCGGCGCTTGGGCGGGCTGCAGGAGCCCAATTTAGTACTGTTGCGCGGGTGCGGCTGTGGCCGTGTCTGCTCCAACCAGTTCGCCTGGCCAGGCACCTGGGTGCATGTGACAAGAGCGTTCAGAGAGCTTAGGTAGGGGATCGAAAGGCTAAGATCGAGCCCATCATTCGGCTCATCGCTCTGAACTTGCATCGTGGCAGCTGGCGTCGTGTTCAGCTCCACGGCTTCTCCATCTCCATCCTCCACTAGTCCTTCTCCTTCTTTTCTTTCTTCTTCCCCTTCTTCTACAGTATGTACTGTATCATACAGTACAGCGTTCTAAGTACATAGTCAACCATGATCGCTGGAAAGAGGAAGCCACGGTACCTGTGGTCATGCCCGCGTAGCTGTGTCGGGATTGGGTGACAGATCCGCTAGATCCGTGAGATCTGCTTCGCTCCGATCATGCATGCGACCTTGATCGTCGCTCAGGTGGGGTCGGGGTAAGTGAGTAATCGGCCGTAATGTCTGCTAGGTCCGATGCTTTGTGATAGGTATGCGTGCGGGGTTTCCGAATGAGGGGGCGCACGCTCGGGAGTTTGCACCTTGCTGTTTCCAACAAGAGAAAGTCTCCTTGTCAGGTCCGTGACGACTGTGAGTCACAAAGAACTGCCCCGTGAGCGGATCAGAATGTCAGGAGCGGGCAAGGTCTCGTGTGTGTGTGGGGGGGGGTATGAATGAATGAAGTTTATTCCGCCCGGGGAGGACGAACCTCATAGGGCCCGGTGCGCTAGACTATTCCAGTTCTAAGTTTATTGTTCGCGTCTCCCAGAAGCCCACATTCTTCCTCGTCCGCTGATCGGTCTCGCCTCGCTTGACTCTGTGACAGGCCTGCTTGAAGGCCAATTTCTCCAAGTGATGTATGTATGTGTGTATGTATGTGTGTATGTAGGTGTGTGTGTGTGGGTATGTATGTGAGTGTGTACGTGAGTGTGT
Organism: Ilyonectria destructans; assembly: GCA_020740775.1. Lineage (NCBI taxonomy): Eukaryota > Fungi > Ascomycota > Sordariomycetes > Hypocreales > Nectriaceae > Ilyonectria > Ilyonectria destructans. Next base: position 870,346 of record JAHEWK010000022.1, read on the forward strand.
ACGTGTGTGTGTGTGTGTGTGTGTGTGTGTGTAAAGTTTGTTCTCCGGCGACACACACAGTATTCATCCCATGACTCCCAACGTGTCCTCGTCATTCTACCCGAGTTTATTTGTCCATACTTTTGACCTCCTCACCTGGTGTTTCTATCCCGTCCCCCTCTCATCGCGACGACCACACACAAGTCATCTGGCCGGGCCTGAGCGATATCCGTAGCACTGGACGAGACTCGCACATTGTCTGACTAGTTGCAAGGTCAGCCGTGATGAGACCAATACACCAAGACACCACCGGTCGGGTTTCAGTGGTCTGCAAAGCGTTCTGTCGGAAGGTGGCAACTCAAGGAACTATTCGCAAGACGAGTCGTCGGCTACTTTGCTTGTCTGCTTGTTCGTTCGCTCACCTGCGTACTATATGTATTCACAATGAGCGAGCTGGCATATAACTGTTCCACGATCGTCTCGACCGATTGCCGTCGGGCTCAGTGTTCTTGTCAATGCCGCTGTAGCGTTCTAATCGACAGACCTGGCAACCATGGACCCGATGGGTGGTCACTGCAACAATGGACCCCTGGCAAATACCGGGTTCCTGTCTTACCCGACTTACCCGCTACCGCCGCCGCCGCCGCCGCCGCCGCCATTCGACTACATGTCGCCCTGCCACCGTACCCCGGATTTCTGGGCTGGCTATCCATACGGCTGGGCAAGGTCTCCATGGTCTCCCAGCAGCAACCCTTACCCCGATCCAGGTAGGCCCCGCCACCAGCCTCCGGTGCGCGGAGATCAGGTCGCCCCGTGTCAGATTCCAGCGCCTCCTCCATCCGACGTGGGCAGCGTCGTGCTGGCAGCGCGGTTGAAGGAGGTCTCCGCAGCGAAGACGTCCAGTGCAGCATTGCAGGGACAACACGTCCGCAGTCTCAGCTCGATGCCAGCTTGGAGTGCCTGAACGAGCGCGACAGGATGATTGTGGTGTGGAGGAAGCGGGGAGTACCTTGGGATCAGATACATGGAGAATATATGAGAAGCGTTACAAGCCCGTCACGGTGGATGCTTTGAGGATGCGGCTGAGTCGGCTGAAGAACAAGCACTCGTGGCTCAGACAAGCATTTCTATCGAAAGCGTGTCCGAAGGGTAGAAGGCAAAGCCAGAGAAAAGCAGAGCCGGAAGAAAGTAAGCAGACCCACCGCGGGTCTCCGGAGGGATCTTGCGTAACTGTCAAAGCACCATGGTTCTTTGCTGGTGCACCCTGCACAGCTGCAACCTGACCAGCCTGGGCTCAACATCAATGCGTGTTCTGGTGAAGGCGATTATCTTGTCTTAGAATTCGCTCCAGTGACTTTCGCCTCTTTCGTCGCTCGAGAGACAACATGATGTCATTCTTTGCTAGGTTCGAACAATTGGCGACATAGATCTATGTTGAGATCCGTTTTTTGACGGAATCAATGGCTATTCCGATCCATTGGTGGCTGGGATGTGGATGTCTTCTTGTCAATAGCTTTCGCTGGTTAGCGCTAGTTTTTCTTCTTCTTCAATCAATACAACAAGCTCATTTCAACACTCTATTGTCCACTGAACTGGATCTGAAAAAAGTCCACAGCAAACGATAATCTGAGTTACATATGTATACAAACTAGCGATCAGTATGTACCATCTCGACACCTCATGTCTTCCTAGATACGTCTTAGCGCAGAGCTTTCACCAAGAACACGCACCGCTCAGGGGCGCAAACCAGCAAGACCAGTGCCTTGGCTGAGCTACTAGGATGTGTCCATACAAACGTAAAGCGGGAAGAGCGTCATGGACGGGGCTGCGTGCGACTTCGACCACACTTCATGCGCCGCATGGCACGAGATAGCATCGCAAGCAATCCGTTTCTAGCACCTACTCGGCCTGCGTTGCCGGCACCGCAGATGTTCCGAACCTGGATGCGTTTGTTCTTCCTCCCGTCCCTCTGTCGACACCTTCAAACGCTCAGATCAAGCACCCTTGTCCCTCGTGTCTGGGGCGAGTCGCCACCAAGGTGGACCTCAGTCGGCATTTACAGGCCCAGGGAGTACTTCTATACAAGGCCCGAAGAACCATACGAAACATCAGTAGCAGCGACGGCTGACGTTCGGGTCTGAACAGGCTCGCTACGCATACATTATGGACCCCAAGATCTTTTAGATGACTCTCAAGACGATGCGACGGAACGCGAACTGCACCATCGTACAGCACGTATCCGGGGCAGCCACGCGAAAAGCTTGTTACAAACGAACTTGTCCCATGTTGATCCACAGCCGGTACAGTGGTAACCGAGAAATGTGTCGCAGTCGTTGAATGTTGCAGGACTTCCCGCACGGACCACCCATTGTGGCGCAGTGTGGCTGTTACCGTGCGCGGTAGCAAAATGTGCGTACCTCTAAAGTGAGGGGCATAACAAAGCCAGAAACGGCTGGGTACGCACCAGGCAGCAAGGCCACAAATGAAACGCCAAATCGGGCTCCCCAGCGCCAGCCTCTTTTGACCATTAGCCAAAACTGGAGGGGCGGAAATGTTAGTGCCACCTTGTAAAGAATACGTAATGACACATTTATATTCGCACTGTGATAAGCCACAAGACCCACCATGTGGTCCGTGCGGAAAGTCCTGCAACATTCAACAACTGCGACACATCTCTCGGTTACTACTGTACGTCCCTCTTCTTCCCCACGTTTCCCTTTCATGTTCTCGACAAGGTGGGGAACGACGGACAACGGACGACGAACACACACTGAGCGACACACCAAGCGACACACCAAGCGAACACACATACATACCCCCACACACGCACCAAGCGAACACACATACATACCCACACACACACATACATACCCACCAAGCGACACCGAAGCGACACGACACGCACCAAACGACACACCAAGCGACACACACCAAGCGACACGACACGCACCAAACGACACGACACGACACACCAAACGACACGACACGCATCTAACGACACACCAAGCGACACACCAAGCGACACACCAAGCGACACACCAAGCGAACACACATACACACACACACACACACATACATACATACACACACACATACACACACACACACACACACACACACACACACACACACACACACACTAGGGTTCCGTTTTTGACGGTCAAAAACTGTATTTGACGGTCAAATACCTAAAGGGGGTTTTTGGCAGTAATTTACGTCAAAAACCCCTCCCAATTTAGGCTTAGCGCTTAGAATTAGTTGGTACACGGAATAGGCTTAGTGCCTCAAATCACCAATGTAGCGCACAAATTCCCTTCTTCGGGGTTGAAAAGTAAAGGACAATGTAACTTGTCACGGGCCGGATGAGATCAACTCAAGAGGTAATGCCACTGTATTGCGAGAATACTACGATGGAGAGGAAAGAGAGAAAGCGGGCAGGCGCGTAGACGCGTAGACGCGTTGATAGTCCCAGTGGCCTGCCCCGTGCGCCCTAGTTTCATATCGACCCCACCCTGGGTCCAGCACTCCGGACGTTCCCGTCACATAACTGTCAGAATGAGCAACAAAGGCTGTCGCCCTATGGCCCATGGTGTTTATGAACACTTTGTAAGGAGGCTCAAGTCGGTCAAAGATAATCCGGCGGAACCGATAGTTATCAAAAACTGGGAGACAGTTGATGTTGCTCGGCTGATAAACACTGATAAAGAGAGAAAACGCCTTCCAAGACTTCTATTTTTGTCGATGGCTGGGTTTGGGAAGAGACTGATTTGGGAAATAGTGGGGATAATATGGACGTCGGCCAATGAGAGGTTTTCGACATGTAAATTAGTAGTAGTAGTAACGTACTTGATAAGCATGCCGCGCCACCCACAGCCTGCAGTCCCTCGTCCGCATTGTCCCAGTCGTTGTCGCCTGCTGCCACTTGCTTTGTGCCGGCATTCTTGGATGTCCCGGCCTGGCTTGAGGCTACTTGCCAAAACTTTTGGGCTTTCGCGGTTGGTTTCACGGGTCTCGACGAGCGACGCGTCACGGTCCCCGAATCCCCACCGCCGACAAGGATCTCCTCGGCGGTCGCGTCCATCTCACGATGCCACGCTCACGGCAGCCCCAACCTATCCTTTCGCCTAAAAGAGTGTAAAGAGTGTAAAGAGTGTAAAGAGTGTAAAGAGTGTAAAGAGTGTAAAGAGTGTAAAGAGTGTAAAGAGTGTAAAGAGTGTAAAGAGTGTAAAGAGTGTAAAGAGTGTAAAGAGTGTAAAGAGTGTAAAGAGTGTAAAGAGTGTAAAGAGTGTAAAGAGTGTAAAGAGTGTAAAGAGTGTAAAGAGTGTAAAGAGTGTAAAGAGTGTAAAGAGTGTAAAGAGTGTAAAGAGTGTAAAGAGTGTAAAGAGTGTAAAGAGTGTAAAGAGTGTAAAGAGTGTAAAGAGTCACATGTAAATTACCTCGAGGTTTCTGACGTCAAAAACCGTGGTCAGATAGGTAAATTACCGTTCGGTAAATTCTATGAACGTGTGTACGTGTGTGTCTATGAACGTATATGAACGTGTGTGAACGTGTGTGTTGAACGTGTGTGATATGAACGTGTGTTACACACAAGTTCACCACACACGTTCATAGAACACACACACGTTCAACACACACGTTCATAGAACACACACACGTTCAACACACACGTTCATATATACACACACGTAACACACGTTCATACACGTTCAACACACGTTCAACACACACGTTCACACACACGTACACACACGTACACACACGTTCAACACACACGTTCACACACACGTACACACACGACACATACGTACACACACGACACATACGTACACACACGACACATACGTACACACACGACACACACGTTCATAAACGTTCATATACACACACGTATACACACGTATACACACGTTCATATAAAACACGACACACACACGTTCATATACGTTCAACACACACAACACACACGTTCATATACGTTCATATACACACACGTTCATAGCACACACATAACACATACGTTACTAACACACACGTACACACACGTTCAACCACGTTCATAGAAATAACACACACGTACACACGTTCAACACACACACACGTTCAACACACACGACACACACGACACACACGTACACACACGTTCATAACATACACGTACACACTCGGAACATTCATGCGGTGCGACCAAATACCTTAATCACGACGTTAAGCGACACAGATTCAAACGTCTCAAAGCTAAATTAGGTCATTGAATGCAGACGGACGGAACAAATGAGGGGGTGTGTGCGCTCAGGAGTGTATGCACCTTACCCTTTTCAACAAAAAAGAGTCTCCTTGTTAGGTTCGTGACTGTGAGTCACAAAGAACTGCCCCGCAAGGGTCTTGCCAGACAGGAACCACAGACGTGTCTCCCTCTTTACGAGTCATGCCGCGGTGGAAATGCGGTACGTCGGGCACTGCTGTTGCGTGGTAGGCTAGTGTAGACCTTGGATGAAGAAAGGGTAAACGACCGGCCTCATACAATCTACGCACCGTTCACCGCCGTCGACCAAGACTGCTTGTTGTGCATTAGAACTAGACACTAGGCATAAGACACCAGGCATGAAACTCTGGGCACAGAATGCCACAGAGTGCTGAGAGCACCGCATATGAGGATCGCCGTTGCAACGAGATACACACTTGGCTGACCGTCGTCTCTGGTTCTTTCGATCAGCCTTGGTAGCATTCCTGGCAACTCCTAGTATTCCCCATGCGAAGTCTGCCGCTTGACCTCACTGTCCAAAGCTGGACTGGTCTGAACCGATCTGCCAGTTTCTGTTCGGTGGTGGAGATCAAAACATGACGCCCAGGAGGGTGGCGACTAAGGCAACTAAAACGAACCCAAGCCCAGAAGTGATCGGCCTCCTACAGATCTCCAAGTCGCTTGTCAACTGCGAACAGGAAAAGCCCGTCGCCGTCTTCGACACCGGGAGTGCGACTAGCGTGTGTGTCCGGACAAGCACGCATTGTGGACACTCGGAAGCCTTTGTTTGAACAATCGTTGAGATGGCGCGACGGAACACAAGTTGTGCCGTTGCACGCCTCGCCCGCACTGGAACACAAGCGGCGATTACAACGGCCGATCACGGCGCAACCTCGCGGAAAGCTTGTCACAAACGACTTGTTCCACTGTTGTTGATCCACTCAAACGCGACAAAATGTAGCTTCCTGAGAGCCCCCAAAAAAGGTGCCTTCTTGTGTAGTGCGGGGTGTATGTGAATGAAGTGTTCGGCTTAGACTTTTGGCATGTTTCGAGCTTTGTGGTGTGTGTTGTTTGGTTTGATGTTTTTTAGGGTGTGTCGTTTGGTGTGTGTTGTTTGACGTGTGTCGTTTGACGTGTGTTCGTCGTCGTCCATCGTCCGTCGTTCCCCACCTTGTCGAAAACGTGCGGACACAAGACAAGAAATGTTCGCCATGACACTCGCGTAACAAAAGCACACTGATACACGTCCGGGCCCACCGCATGAACCTGACAGAGTTCACTGTCGTGGGGGTCGACAACGTGAGGGCAAAAGTGCTCTGCCATCTGCGCAACGCAGACAGACTAGCTCGGGCTAAGATGCGGAAAGTTCAACAGCGCTAGACATTGTGGGGGAGTCGGAGACACTGAGGGGCATTTCGCAGTAGGATCGTCCAGGATAAACCAAGAAGAACAAGGGGAGAGAGCAAAAGAACGAAACCCGGGACTGGAAGGAAGAGAGGTGGGGTGTGTGAAGTGATGCTAGCGCTGAGAGCAGTGACTCTCCTGCCAGAAGCCGGACGAGATGGAGATGACAGAGGGGGTTGACAAGCAAACGCGTGGGCGAGGAGCCAAAGTCACGGCTGGAAGACTAAGAGCAAGGGATGACGAAGCAGACGGTGACGGAGTCAACAGTGACGCAGCGATTTTTTTTTCTTCCTTTTTTCTTACTCTTCGGTAGCCAACGTCTAGTACAACAATGGTCTAGCACAAAAAGGAATCTAGGAAAGAGGAAAGAGCGAGATGGCGAGGGCCGATGGCGAGGGCCAATGGAAGGGGGTCGAGTAGAGGTCAACCGGAGTGAGATGACTGGAAAGGATGGACTGGGGAGAGACTGCTCCACGGAGCATGGGCAACTACGATTGCTCGTACGCCAAAGGATAGGCTGGAAGTAAGTTCTCTGCTGATCCAAGAAGAGGCTCGATGTTAGTGCTGCGATGTCATAATGTCTTGTACCAAGTTCGAAGCGGGTGTGGGCAGACAACGTGGGTAATCGCACCCCGTTCATACACACGCCCAACGACGAAGAACATGTGCAGAAACATCGGACGATGAAGGTGTAGGGCATTGCGGGGCCCTGCAAGACATTACGAGACGCGACAAGACCTTTTCAGACATTTGAAGATACGACACGGAGACACTCGAAGACACACGGAGACACACGGAGACACGACAAGAGACATGGAGACACTCGAAGACACACACGGAGACACGACAAGACGCTACAAGACACTACAAGACAACACAAGACACTACAAGACAACACAAGACGCTACAAGGTACAATGGACAGACTGCAGGCAGCCAGACACCGACACTGAACTCGCGTACATGTGCGTCATTGTACACCACGGTACTGCAAAGTATCAGACGTCGCCCGGATCCGAACTTTGTCTTTCTCGTCTCACGCGAGAACGAGGTAAGTTTTGGGAAGGTAGCTCAACCGTTTCCCAAGAAGGTCGCGTTCCACCTAGTTCGTTCTTCTCCTGTAGGCCTTACGTATGTGGCTGCGACATGTTCGACCGACACATATCACAGCTTGCAGAAGTGTAACGCAAACGCAACGCAAACAGAGTTCGAACGGGCGACATCAGTAAGGAACGAAGAGGTCGAGCCTTGTGTTTGGGTTTGCGTCTGCACGGCAGAGGATGAGCTTACCGCGTTCAAGTCCGGTATTTTGGCTTTGCGACGTTTGACTCTGCAACGCTCGACCTCACGACAGGTGTGATTCGGAGTACACTCTACTATGCTCACGGGTATAAAGAGCGAAGAAGCTCGCCTCCTTGAGCTGCATCAAGTTCTGGCAGCACATTCACATACACATCACCTTGCTGATTGAAGATGCAACTGGACTTTGATCGCACGCTCACTTCATTGGGATCTGATCCGGCTGTCTTGCTGGTACAGTAATGCTTTTCTTTTTCTTTCTTTTAAGCCTGGAGACGTTCGCCTCTTACTCTTTTGCCCTCTCTCTGCTCCCTCCCTTCTTCACTTCCCTCCCTTCCCTCAATTCCCTCCCTTCTTCACTTCCCTCACTTCCCTCACTTCCCTCACTTCCCTCCCCCCTCCAAACCCATCCTCACTGTCGGTTTTCACTCCACTGACGCCCCCAAGTACTCTTGTTCGGTAACCCTGTTCCTTATCTTCGGCCGCTTATACACAGAAGTGGTCATGACGAGACATCTGAAGACACCTGAGCGAGGTATGTACTCACCCTTGCGAGTTTCAGCGTACTAACACAGAGGCTTGAGAAAACAGGTCCCCGCAGAACATAAGACGAGACAACTGTGGTGGCATTGACAGGAGCGCGACATCATTCTTCTCCCGTCATCCTGCAGCTCACCTGCTCAACCGTCCTCGGAAAGCCGGTCGGTGCACATGAAACATGGTACGTTGTCTACAAGGCTCAGTTGTCCTGATTATGCTAACAGTACGTCGGTCGCTGCGGAAGAAACTTCAGTGACCGAGTTGCAACGCAACATAGCATGACTTGAACTTGTACATTCGGCATGTTGTCTTCCAGTCGACATATCGTCTCCCCATCTGCTTGAGTAACGTAGGTGCTGCACAATTGTCTGTCTTTAGGAAGATGAGTTCAACGCCGGGCTCTATAGCACTCTCTACAGATGCACCCGTCTCAATCTCGGCATGCTTACTAGCTAAGGATGTGGCAATACGGGGAACAATGAACAGGTTCCCTCAGGCTGAGGCCCCTAGTCGAAGAGACTCACAGGGCCCTCGAGAGCGAAGATGACAAGAGTAGGCAGGCCAGCGGCTCAGTCCATCTTTTCAGCGATTATCAGTCGCTGACCGAGATGGGATCTCCGGTATCGGGGAAGAAGGGACTACACGCCTACTGGACAAAAGTTCGTGATGCCTTTCAACAAGAGGCGGATCGGAGTGTCGCGGCAACATACAGCTGTTGGCAACAGCGCCCAGCACCATGAAGCATACGGATATGGCGGCTAGTCGGCGGTGATGCCCTAATCGGGACTGTGAAAATGCGCAAAGCTGCTTCTGTCTCGAGCGGGGTTGACGATGTGTACGCCTATCGTTGCGTCCAATCGGGACTGTGAAAATGCGCAAGCTGCTTCTGTCTCGGATGGGTTTGACGACGTGTACCCTATGCCTGACAACGCCCATCCGTATGCTCCATGGTGCTGGGCGCTGTTGCCAACAACTTCATGTTGGCGCACACTCTTACAGCTGTTTGGGGAGGGGGGATAGGGGACGAGGATGGGAGACTTGAGTGGCGGCTTTGTTTGTGGATGGCGAGGAAATAGATGACGCCGGGTGACGCGTGCTTGAAGCTTGATTATTCAAGGCACCCACATGGACGAAGGAGAGAGGAAGAGGGCGACAAGAGAGGGATGATGAGTGAAGGCAAAATTTCTGACGAAAAAAAAAAAAAAAAAAAAAAAAAAAGAAATCGAGGAAAAAAGGACAAGAGAAAAGATAAAGAAAAAGGACAAAAAAAAAAAGACAAAAGATAAGAAAAAAAAAAAAAAAAGGACAAGAAGGGACAAGGGAAAAAAAAAACAGAAAAAGACAAAAAAAAAAAAAGGAAAACTAAGGGAGAAGAGACAAGTAACCAGGGAAGAAAACGAAGAGAATGGAAGAAAGAAAAGCAATGGCAACACCAAACCACCAACACCAATACCAACTCCCACACACACACACACACACACACTTACACACATCCAAAAAAAAAAAAAAAAAAAAAAAAGCGAGGGAAACATGGAGGTACAGAGAATCCCCCATACGGAAAACGACAAATCGGGATTCACAACAACAATCTGCCCCATCATTCGGTAATTGCGGGCTGAGTCGTGCGCTGTGCAAGTCTACACAACAGGAGAATAGCTGCTCGTACGGTGGAACGTGGCGCGTATGCAACCGACAACTCGCACGATGACAGATTCCCGCGCACCTTGAAGCTTTTCCCGTGGGGTCCCGGGCTAATGGGGTTGAGTTGAAGGCGCAACGAGGGCTAGAGCGCGATCTACGATTCGACTCGCTCGTTTACTGGGCCAAACGCGTGTTCCGACAACACGCCGGATTTACCACCTAACGCAGTCGCCTTGACTCTTGAGAATCGTCATCAAACCAGCGCAACGCCTCCTGAACCGTCCTGTCGCTCAGTTCCTCCAGTCTCGCCTGCGCCGCAGTCATTTCTTCGGGGACCCTGTTACCCACCAGGTCTCTCTCCCGCACCTTGGACACGAGCATGATGCCGTCCAGCGTCCGGCAACGTGACAGCTGCACGTACAGGCTGTACGGGTCGCATTGCGAGGGGACGACGCGTCCGTCGACGTTTGTCGTCCGCGTCCCTCGCAGCTCTAGAGCTACGTGCTCCAGCGTCCTGCCCTGCACTTTGTAGTCTGTGCACGCAAAAGCCGCTGCGCACGGCAGACCCTTTCGGCTGACATCGTTCTTCTGCCCCGGCCGCTTCCGCTGGCATTGTATCTTCACGCTCATCGGCGTCAGGAGGATTCGTGCCTGGCGGCATCCCCACGAATTGGACATCTTTAGTTGTCTCCGACTCCAGGATTATCCCCGCCGGCTGCCCGAAGTAGATCGTCATGTCGGCCGAGATCCGATGCCCCGGGTACGCCTTGTCGACAATGACCTCCACCGCCGAGTAGCTGGCACCGTTCACCAGCTTCAGCCCCTGATGCGTATTGTGGTTCACAACGACGGGCATCCCCGGCACGGACATGAAGACGGCCGGCACCGGTATCGCACTGTCGTCGCCCTGGTTCAGAATCATGATGGCTTCTTCCTCGGTCGGCAGGCCGTCCTTCCATTTGTGCTCGGATATGAAGATTCGCATCATCGACCGCTGCTGGATCTGGAACGCCAATGTGGCCTCCATGTTCAGGTTCCACCGATTCCTATTCAACGGCGTCACCACGGTGATGCCCGTCTCCCACGGGATCCTTCTATCCTCCCGATAGCACCTTGAGTTGAGAAGGTCCAAATCCGTGCGGTCCTGCACGCCCGATCGAATTCGTTTCAGCAGCCTCTGCAATTCCGCATCTCCGGCGGCGCGCACTTGCTCGTTCAGCATGATGACCGTCGTGAACTTCTTCCACAGCGCGTGCGCCTTGTCGTGCTGGTGCCATTGCTCGGCCTTGAACGAGTTGTCTTCGTCCCACGAGACGGCCACACTTGGAAGGAGGATCGATCTCTCCTGTACGGGACGGAATTGGTGGAAGTCTCCGTAGAAAAGGACGATGGGGATCCCCGCCAAAGTCCTGCTGCGATCCGCGGAGCCGGCAGAGCTGCTCGTTTGCCGCGTGTAGCGTCCGAGCTCCCAGCATGCTCACCTCGTCGATGACTAGCACGTCTTTCTCCTGCCAGTCCATCCGAGACTGGCCATGGACAAATCGCTCCGCCTGTTTCGGTAGGCGCACACCGTCGAGATCTTTGGCCATGTTCGCGCCTGCCGCATGATCTTTCGAGAACCCGCAAGCAGAGTGGATCGTGATGCCGTTGATCCGAGCTGCTGCGGTACCTGACGTCGCCGTTATTAGTAGACGGTTCGAAAGGCCCTTTGCCGCGAAGAGCTCGACGAGTGCCTCGATGACTCGTGTCTTGCCAGTTCCGCCCTCTCCACCGACGAACTGGCAGAGCTGACCGACGTCGCCTTTTTCGCTGCGTCGTATCAGATCGAGCTGGCGGCAAATGATGAGGAAGGCGATCGCCTGCCTCTTGTTCAGCGTGAGCCGCGCTACCAGGGCCTTGCCCGCCTCGAGGAAGGAGGTCGAGGCACCAAAGTGGATTTCCATTCCGGCGCTTGCTCTCGCTTCCGTCTCCTCGGAGTCCGTCGCCGTCATTTGGATGTCCTCTTCTCCGAAGCCAGTGTGCACACTCCGCACGGCCGCGCAGAGATCAGTCACCTGCGTCACGGCCACGCTTTGTATGCCCTGTATCATCTTCTCCCTCTCCTTGGACGCACAGATTTGCTGCGACTTTATAGCCCTAATCTGATCCTGCGGTGGTATGGCGGCCCCAGATAATTTGCTCCCGGGCGTGTTTATCCGTCTTGGCCCCAGTTCGGGTATTATGGTGCCCTGGAGCTCACCACACGAGGACAGGGCCGATTGCTGAAAGCGGCAGAGTTGCTGCATCATTGTCGTGAGCTCCTGTGAGCCGGCCGTGATTTGGCTCGCTTCGATTGCACTTCTGACGACGTCGATCAGTCGCATTATGTTTCCGGTGCTGTCTGCCCGGTAAGCAGATGTGGGCTCTTCACCCGCCTCCCCCACGCCATCCTCGTCGCCATATACGCCCGTGAAGTCACCGTCGCCGGATGAGGCTGCCCATTGCTTGGCGTCACGTTTTGCATCTTCGGCCGACCGTCGGAGTAGTTGCACGTTGTCGACGAGACATGATATTCTCGGAGTTAGCTCCACTCGTGCCTGCGCCCAAATTCTATTGATGTCGCCGCTTGCTTCGCTCAAGAAAGACTCCCACGGCACGAACAGCGCAAGGTGCTGCACAGCTGCCCTTCAACGTCGAAGTTAGCCTCTTTAACACGGCCTTCCTGCTCCGTCAGCGTCAGACGCACCTCCGATAGCACGACCCTTCCTCGTCTTCGTCGAAATCCTTGCTTAAATACCCGTCGAGGCAGACAGTGGCTTGCTTGCCCAGCCGTCTGAGCACCTGCACCCAACGTCTTCCTGGAGCCCACCCGCTCTCGAATGGTACCTCTCCCCAGGTGGCGGGCCTCTCGTCCCTGTCGTTGCGCTTGAGCCTGACCAGGGACGCATAGTCGTAGAGACACAGGCCTCGCAGGACATCTCCCCGGTGACAATATGCCTCGACCCGACAAATTCTTTGGCCTGCTTCTTCAACAAGTATTGACTCGTCCACGGAACCGTCTGCGGTTGCTCCGCCGCTTTCTTGTCGGAGATGCTGCCATTGTCGGAAGACCTGCCAGTAGAGCAACGACACGTTCAGGAACGCCCAGGCACTGCTGTTCGTCAATTCAGTCGAGTATCCCAGGACGTCCGCGACGACCTCGACCTGCGATAACGGCCGCTCCGTAAACACGTGGTTCGCCACCTTCATCAAGAACTGTCGCGTCTTGTTCTGGCTGCCATCGTCACCGGCATCATTGTCCCCACGAGCCTCCCCGCTGTCGGCAGTTCCGGCTCCTTCTCTGACAGGTAAGAGTTCTGCCGCGGCGGCTGCGCGCTTCCACACCGGGTCCTCTACCTTGGTCGCGTAATTCGTGACATAATAGACGAGGGCCATGGTCTTGCGCTGCGTGGCAATAAAAGAGATGTCGTGGTTGTGTCGGAGCCCCACGGCCACGGCCTTATTCCACCGATTCACCATGCTGTGCGACCTCCGAATCCGTAGCACTCCGTCCGCCATGAATTCCGTCTTCTCGACTAGTCTCCATGGCGCCTTGAAACGACACAGGTCGCTCTTCGGCCCCTTTTTGGCCAGCGAGTACTTAACACACGTAGGGCTATGGGTGTGGATCTGTGTTGCACCGGCACAGAAATTGGCTTCGTCGTCAAATGAGGCTGAAAATCGCTGGTCGTCGTGCAGCAGCTGCGATATGTCCGATGTCACCGATCGCTCTGCCTGAATTGCACAGAAACCTTCCTGGTTCAGATCCTGCCTTGGTCGTCAGCTTCGTCGCGCTCGACTGATAAGGGACGGTTTACGGTCGACCTCTTGCCTCCTCTCCCCAAAAAACATACCTCGGAAAGGGTACTGTCGACATATTGGATGATGCGATCTCGGTATGCCGCTTGGTCCTTGGCGTCGGTGTCGGCGAGCATCGAACTCAGATGCGCGTTTCCGTGCAGCCAGAGCAGTCCATGAACATGAAGCGCCCCTCGTTCGTTGACCGTCTCTGCTTCAACAGTCCTACCTCGCAAATCGGTGGCCTTTCCCGCTCCGAGTATGGCCTCTTCAACCAATCGTGGCCCTCCAACTCCAAATGGGAACAGGGTGGGGAACGTCTTAGCGAAGAACGAGGTCTCAAACGAATCGGCAAATTCGTCGCCACGCGAAACTTGGATGTACGGCTCAGCCATCACCATGCCCTCGCACCCCCTCCGCCGAGGAACCGACCCACGTTCTCGGGACTGCACTGCCATCACCAGCACCCTCCCCCCCGATGGCGTCGCAAGCAAAGCGCAATTTCTCGACGTCCTCTACATCCGGCGGTCAGTCCAGCGCAAGCATGCCAGAGGAGGTCACCTCATTGATCGCTTTCGCAGCATGATCGGGCATAACGTCACTTCCACCCGGGACCTCGTCTTCTTCGTCTCCCCCGGCTCCCTGAGCCTGGCCGCCCGTCGCGTTTTGTCCCTCGTTGAGCAGAGCCATGATCTCCTCGATCTCCACCGAGCCCTCGTCGTCCATGGCCCGCTCCACGGGCGGCACAACTTGCGCCGTTCGCGTCTTCTCCCACGCCGACGGCTCATTTCGCTCCATGCGATCGTACACCAACGACGGCACCCCGTGTAGCGGCGCACCCCAGCTCTCCATCTCCGCTGCGTCAATCTCGATCTCGGCGTAATGCGGGTTGTTCTTCTTCAGCCAGACGAGCGCCCTCTCAACGACTCGTCGCCTCACCGACAATAAACCGGACAGGTCGCTTGGCGCTGGCTTCTCCTCACCCTGCCACGAGACATGGATCTCTTCCATAACTTGCACGAGTGGGTGGGGGAGCACTTGGTCGCCAGCTCCTGCACATTATTCGGAAACACTGCAAATACGGCAAACTTCAAATAACCACACCCATAGCCAACCTCGTTCCTCAAGGCTCTTTGCGCAAGCCGCGACCGGCTTGCCTCTCCTGTTCAGCAAGATCCGACACCTGACTCGCCGACTCGTCAGATCCGCGAAGCTGTCCAACGACTTCGGCAAGCGGCATGATCTTCGGTTTTTTTTTTATAGCACTAATCTTCTGCGGCTGTTGTCTCTGTGGTGGTGTTTTCGGCGCTCATTTCTCGCTGAGTGCTTGCTGCCGATAATGTTGCTGCTATTCTGTCGTTTGCTTCTTTCCTTCTTCCCTTGTTCCTTTTCTGTCATTGTTTCTTTTCCCGCTATCGATGGTTTTGTCGCAGTCTTCCCTCTGATATCCCTCCACCGTTGTGTTTGCCGATCGTTTCTTGCTCTTTTTTTTTTCTCCTTGTTTCGCTGCTCATGCCTCTGTTTCCGTCTTTGATGCTGTTTCCCCCTCGCTGCTCATGCCTCTATTGACGTCATACTTGCTGCTATTTCCCCTCTTTCTCTTTCTCTTCAACGACACCTTTACTACTCACACATTTCTTGACCACTTTCTTGGTGCTGGCATTCCTGTTACTAGTGTTGGCGCTGGTTCGTTGCCGCTTTCGGGGTTTCGCGCTATTGCATTCGCTTTGCAGCCATCTGTCGTTCAAGTCCTCATTGTCGACATATCTCATACCTACGCCTCGCTCCTAACAAAGTGTGGCCCGCGTTTGTGAGTAGCGCAACTATGACAACTGCCTATCCTCTTCTTTCCCCCATCATCAGGTCTTTTTCTGACAGTACGAAAACCAATTGGTTGACTGGTTGGCTAACTAAGTACTATCAAGACTATCTCGTCGCGAACATGGCTGGGTGTTGCGATTTCTCCATCTCCGGAGGTGTGGCTATTTAGGACAATCCAGCGCGACAAAATATGGTGTCACAGGTCTTCGCGCCCGACGACGGTCGTCCGGTCGCCGAATGACCGCACGGCCCCCATACGAATCCCTGGTCAAATCTGAAGGCCCGGTCCTTCAGAATTCAATAGGGATTCGCTCGGATGACCGGCGTTTCAGGCCGAAATTGAGGGTCCGTGGCCACCAAAGGCGGTGCAGGGCCTTCATTTTTGGACAGATCACCATCATTTTGGCAGGAGCATCAATTATCCCCATTACCGACCAACCATAACCCGCCACCACAACGCAATGGAATCTACGGATTCGAACGCAATTAAGGATCCCAGGGTTAGGGCGGCTATCGAGCACTACCTACTGGATCTAGAAAGTACCACGCCGCCGAATACGTTGAGGAATTACAAGCCTAAGCAGAAGGAATGGCAGGTTAGTACATGCAGACAGATGCAGATGCATCTGCAACACCTATATACACAGAGGAGGCTCTATATCTCCTAAGCCCTTCTTATGCTCACTTTCGTGCTCTTTACTTGGATTTGAGAGGCCGTCGGTGAAGCGGTGTCTTGAATCTGTAGGCCATGGCTGTTCTTCTTCTAAATGACTTATCTAAATGACACCGATGAAATGAAGGCCAAACAAACTTCAGGTTATTATCGAGTGAGCGCTAAGTCGAGCTTCGTAGGATTCACACACACACACACACACGCACGCACGCACGCTCACCAGGTGCCACCCGGTGAGTAATCAGGGCGTATAAAGGGAAGATTCGACATTATGATT
Source organism: Ilyonectria destructans (assembly GCA_020740775.1). Lineage (NCBI taxonomy): Eukaryota > Fungi > Ascomycota > Sordariomycetes > Hypocreales > Nectriaceae > Ilyonectria > Ilyonectria destructans. Next base: position 887,037 of record JAHEWK010000022.1, read on the forward strand.
GGCCTCGCTTAGCTTTGCTTGAAAGAAACGTTTGCGTTGCAGAAGCTAGAGGAAAAGATTGCTTAAAGCTGCCACAGTTGTCTGGGAGATGGCATTGGCAAGTATGTTGGCAGTCAAACGAGGAACTCTGAGGAAAAGTTGACCGCGTTCGCCTAAACAGACAAAACCTAAATTATGCTACGATTTGCTTAAGACATAGCAAGCAAGTGAGCTTCGCCATTGCCCGCCACGACCCAGCTTCCGAGGAACGTGCCTCTTTGTCAACGGTTCGTACAGTAAGTAACATGTCAAAAATTTCCATGCACCTGTATAACAGCCTAAAGCTCGAATTTGATCCTTTGCCAATTAGCATTTTCTTTTACATGTAAGTTAATAAAAGATAAAAAGTTATAATATAAGTTGGTAGTATTAATTTCCACCTCTTGAAAGTATTTTATATTTCTTTTTGTTTCTCTTTGGAAATCATTCGAAAGAAAAGAATGGTAGTTATAATTATAACGGCAGGGTTCGTTATGGTTCACACCATCGGTGCAGTTATCCTCAACTCGCCCTGCTGCGATGCCCACTTCTCACTGTGCGCCGGAAAACTGGATGTCCGACCTCATCCAAAAAATTGCCCTGGCTCCACATGATGAACTAAGAACACAGCTGGGCTTCCTTTTAGCGCAGAACTCATCCCCTCATGAAAGACAACGACTTTTCCAAGCCACACAAAAAGTCTTTCACTTTATTTCACAGCTGAACCAGACAGACCGAGAAACCGGAGACGATGGCGAACACACTCAACCTAAGGGGCAAAATATTGATCCCATTCAAACCGAGCAGGCGGTGTCTAGAGTCAAGCTTATCCGCCAATCCTTTGATGAATTTGTCTGCGACGCCGAGTCTCAGGTTGAAGGGCTCAGCGACCCAAATGACACGGAGAAATTCATATTCACGAAGATGTCGGACCCCACTGGCGGCACCGGGGCTATCGAGTCGAACGGCCATCAGTTGATTTCCCAACTGAACCGAGTAGGCCAATCACAACAAAGAGGGAGTCTCTACTACGCGATGACTGCTGTCAAATTTATACGATGGTTTGAGTCTACAATTCAACAATCACCCCAAACGCAAAATGCTGAAGCGGAACTAGGACGCAAACTTCTTCAACCTCCTTCTAGAACGGGGTTGAGACAGCGCCGTCTAGCGTTAACCCGATATTTGATTCAAGGGCGGAAATGGAACAAGCTCGTTCAAAGGTTTGGCTACGGCATCCTACTCATGCAGCCAATGTAGGCCCTAGGTGACGATAGCTAAAGGCAAAATGCTAATGTGTACTAGGAAACTTGCCGCACTCACAAAAGACGGTGTAAACGATCTAATAAGACTGCTACCTGAGAGTTCTGAAAAAATGGTTGTCTTAACATTTTTGAACACTCAGTGGACTCATCTCATAACGGAAGACAGATCGAATGTAGAGGGATTCCGGAATGAGTTGCAGCGGGAATTCCCAGACCTAGATTTGATTGATTAGTACAAGAAATAGTCACTATGGTTACGCTTTACCCATCTAGGCTGACGTGTATATACATTAAAGAACTCATCGATCAGTACTGTGATGGCTACTAGGGCCCCCTTACCTCCTAGTACCTCGTTTTCCTTGCTCATTTGTTGGTCTAGACTCGCGTCTTCCTCTCCGCCAATTCTTCATCTGTTATAACCTTCTACGACTTGACATCTAGCGTTTTCTTTTCCAATGATAATCGGGAGTTCATTTCCTGGTCTTCCGTTTCCTAATGTCCCAACTACCTGTTTCCTCCGCCCCAGTCTCTCACCTGATGTTCTCTCCAATCCCGGACGGCGTATTTTTGGGAGAGGTGTCGCTGGGAGAGGTGTCGCTGGGAGAGGTGTCGCTGGGAGAGGTGTCGCTGGTGGAGTGCTGGGCGGTGGCAATGAAGGTGCAGTAGTCGCTGGTGGCATCAAGGGTACCATATTCGTTGGTGGTGATGAGGGCGGAGGGTCGGCCGGTGAAGAAGTCGTTGCGTACATTCCCGGGGGGGGGGACGCAGTTTTATGCGAGGGGTGTCCTCGATCCTGTGCGCCGTCTCCCGGATCGTCCAAGAAATCCGAACTGCCAGAGATGGAAACCTCTTCATCTTCGTGTGGATTGCGGGATGCACACTAAACCATCAACTAATCAGACCCCATTACATAAACGGGATTGTAATCGATTCACGGCTATACACCTCGCCATTTGGCTGTCTAAGCCGAATTACTATATGCATTTCGTACTCATGCTCGAACATATGCTGTAGTTCGTACACCATTGTAGATGATGTTCGGAAGCCTTTCGTAACATCAGGTTCGTCGTCCCGGTAGTACACCACACCCCATTGGCGTATAGGGTAGTCAGGGAATGGGCCTGTATTGATCAGCCAATGCCCACGTACATGGGCATCGCTATCAGACCTCATCCCAAACGTATTAAATGAATCTTCCTCCTCTCTAATCTCCACTGCAAGCGGATTTGCAACTGTGCAGTATTTCTTATTAAAGACTGCAATCATTCCATTGTCGTTCTTGGTTGTACACTTATACCAGCCGTAATCAGCGCACACCTCTGGATGATGATGCCTAATATCCGTTATAGGCGTGAGATGATCATTCGGGACCGCAAAAACGGTAGACAGAATACCATATCCAGCTTCTCCATGTCCACATCGAGCTGGATTAGGCAAGTGGTTGCTGTTCCCCTCGATGTATGGTTCACCTTGTATGCGGAGTATTTGTGGCTGGGCATCTGCCCATGGGATGAGGGCTCCAGTCTCGTGTACGCAATCACGCCCTGAGAACGCGCTGACTGGCGTATGTAGCGGTGTCTCTTTTTTGACTAGTGGCGGTATTACCGCTATCCATATTCGCAACGGATAGTCAGACGGATTGTGGTTGATCCATGGGTACATGATCCTTCTTCGAAGAGTCTCGAGATCTCGGCCTACCATAGTTACAGTGAACCCAGCTTGCTTCATTTTTAGAAGCCAGTCTTTTAGCTCTGGAAAGTCTCTGATCGGAGACATATACTTGTTTCTGATATAGCCTGACATCTTAGCTCGAACTGCATACATAAATCGAGATGAGTCTGTAGCGGAGAGATTCTCCATGATTGATTTGATAATTTCATAGTCGGTAACGAACCTCCTGGCAGTAAGACTCGTGTTCATATCGTTCGACATGCTCTCAAGGTAGTTGATAGTTGGCTAAATGTGAATGGATTTCACTGAAGGTTAAGAATCTAGCTGTCTTAGAGCCAGTGTGGAGGAGGTTAAGAGCAATGTTCATATTTATAATATCAGAAGCAAAATCTGGCTGTAATTAATTTTTTAATTACAAATTCTTAACTCTACTCCTCAGTATATGTGCTGAGACTAATATGAGCTTGTGGTAGTAAAGTAGATCTACAGTCAACCTGGTTTGCAATAATAAGAGTGTGTAGTAATTTAATATAACTCCCCTTTTAATAAGTACTTTTATATATGTTAGTATATAAAAGTAACACTTACATATTATGATATTTTAGCTTAAGATTTTACTAAGATATTATATTAAATGACTAAAAGGTGTGAATATATTTAGAGCTACTTTCTTTAGCTTCCTTATTAGCTTACTAAAAGATGGGTACCTTCCTAGGGCCAAAGACCAAACAGACCTCCTGAACACAGTCAGGAAAGAGGCGCAGGTGATCTGATCTGATGCACAGGCCATTGTAGCCCACAGTCACGACGCATCCGACACCAGATCAGAACTACCGGTAGCCGATGTCTCAGCGAACGAACAAGACGGCAACCCAGCTATGAATTTAGCCTTCGGGCGGATCCCCAAACTGAGCCGCGACACCACGACCCGGAGCCAGATGATCAGGTTTCGCAAGCAAATCAGACAGGCAACGAGCCTCTGGCAAGCGGAAGTTCAGTCGAAGCCAAGGAGTCACCAGGCTTGCCAACACCGATAATCTGGCCGTGCAGTTCCTAGCACCCCCGGAGCCAAACAGGCAATGGGACAGCACAGGTAGCGCAAGGATTGGCCTCAAGCTGGGATCCCCTCCGGCTATAAAAATCCAGATACAGACTTTCCACCTCTGAAAACCTTCCCAATTCCAGGTCGAGAGTTGCCTGTAGAGACAAACCTATAGTATAAGTAAGGCATCATCTGGCATGTCAACATATTGTTACTAGCGCTAAATTTGGCAGCTGCAGGATGAAGACAGGGGCTTTACTAAGGTAAGTATGCAAACCTGCCATTTCAGAGCCATATATAGACAAGGGGAGACTGTGAGATGAGCTATCTTCAATAATCTCAGTAGAGAGACGCAAGATGGACTTCCGTCGTAGATGCTCTTAGCATGCTCATCTGCCGATCCTCGTCTCTACATCCCTGGAGTTTAATAATCTCATAATTTAAGTGGCTTGGCGCCCGCTACTTGCTATCAAAAGCACCACCTATAATAATTATATCATGTAACCAAGATCAAAATCATACTTAGGGACAGCCACGATACCCGCAAGTGAAAGTCCGGCTCGGAAGGAGCCTCCTGCTCTTGCTAAGTAGCGTCTACTATCATAGATCGATGCTCGTTGAGCATCAATCCACGCTAGTCAAAGGTTCAAGTACAATCTTATGCGCATACCGCCACAATCGTGTTCATTACTAACTACTAATATTGATGTAGTTTGATGTTATGCGTCCTGATTTTGGTGACCGCCAGGTGTTCATCTGCTTAATCGATGACGCTGGATGTGGGTTCTGACACCTGAACCCGAGTGTGCTCTCGCGCCCGTTCGCGCCTGCGCTGCACTCTGACTGGATGCGAGGATGGCTAAACCTCGCGCCTCGCTTGGTCTAGCTCAGCCATCATGTTTCTCCCTATTCACGGCTTTGTCTTTTCTCGAGGAAGACAGCAAGTAGTTGATCACAAGTCGAGTCACTCTGCTGGCGAGGAATTCCTTAACCTTTCCCTTTGCATTTCGTCTGACCCACTCGAAACTAGTGCTATTGGCGTTCATTATAGGGTTAGACTGCCCAACCAGCCACAGTGACAGCAGCACTAAGACGATTCGCAGGAGTGCGACCAGCTTTCGAAAGAGGCCTTCGAGGAGTTGGAGGGCTCCCAGCGCGAAAAGAACGATAAGAAACCGAGATTGGATACTAACCTGCTTCATACAGAGTCACTGCAAAGGCGGCTATCAAAGATATACTCCCTCGCTTCCTTGCCAGGGATTATCGCTGACTATCCAGAGCGTCAGACGTGACGCATAGAAGCCAATAGTCCGTAAGTCACAGTAGAATCTTCTATGAGCGATGTTGACATAACAGGACAAATTTAGGTTACGTGATCATAGATTTGTTCCTCACGTCGAATATGGATGGTTTTGAACGGAAGATCGGAAAGGTAAACAAGAAAGAGTATGCCAAGTCTACGGAGAGACAGAGAAGAAGGAAACGGAATGTTTGAATCAACGACTCTGACGTGATTCCTGCTGAACTGTCAGCACGACGCAGCGAGCGGAGCTAGTAGCTAGGGTCTCCCGGGACCAACAATAACGGAATTCCTAAAAGTGAAGCGGCTAGTGGCGCATTTCTACGCGCTGGATGGGCTATTTTATGGAACTGATGTCATCTATAAAGCGGGATTCTCCTGGTTTTATTAAGTGTCAGGCAATCGGTGTACATGGAGGCGAACGACGGACAGACAAAAGTTTTGGAACTTCGGCGTGCGCAGCTTCTACAACAACTAGGGTACAACAAGCCTCGGCATATTGAGGATCTTCAGATGGACGTTCAGAACAACTATTTGGATGTTATCCTACGTCATGAGTTTTCGCGTACGTCGGGCCGGTCCCTCAAGCTCCTTAAAGATCCTCTAGACTCTCTGTCCGATGAGAATTATTCTCTGTTTTTTGAGCAATATGGCAAGCTACAGAGTTTGGTCAAAGTTCAGAATGGGGTGGAGGATTTTGAGGCTGCTCTTTCTCAAGCTAAGCAGTTGGTTGCGAAACGCCAAGACCAGGGTGAATGCAAAAAGAGAAAGCGGCGTGAAAGTGTGGATAGCCACATTCCAGAGAAGAAAAAGCCGCGAATGTTGGTTGACTTGGCAAAGGACGTTCAAAGTCGACTATGCGAATACGGAGATTCCTCCTTGTCCGTGGAAGGCAATGCTGACCTCGCGAAGATCCTGGAAAATGGAAGAAGCGGAGAGTACGGGAAATATTCCTTGACCTTTCTGTCCTTTTTGATGAAGATTTATCCGAGTGAAAAGTTGACCGAAATCATCTCCTGCCTACCTGGGAGGATGACAGTGATCTCCAGAAAGATCAGTGATTGCTTGCAGTACATTGAGAACTGGGAGTCTAGCGGCCGAATTCACATCGAATTTCCAGTGACCGGGTCCGAAAGGGACAAGATTGAGTGCCTGGTGATGTGGGACTTGCTTATGGGCAAGTATGGACTACAGGCGAATCACAAGTTAGACTGTGCCAGCTCAGTGCACGATCTGGCCGAAAAACTTCGAGAAAAATGGAGTCACCGGGACGAAAGGGAGCTGAAGAAAGGCTTCGACTTGTTGACGAGCAATGAGAACATGATCGCTCTCAACAAGAACACGTCGATGAACCCTAAGGTTCTATCCTCCGAGTTGGTCTGGGTGGAGAAAGTGAAGAAGGAGGTGGAAGAATTTCTTAAATCTCAAGAGACCGCAGGTCAGGCACGAAGTGAAGACCAGAGCGGTTGGGAGGAAACGCCAAAAAAGCAGTCTGCTGAGGAAGGTGAAGCTTGCCCTCATCCTAACGTGCAGCCAGCCGCCGTGGGGCCGCAAACCTGTCAAGACCTAGTCGACGTTTCTCAACTGGAGGAGACGCTCGGCTACCAAAGGGGATCTAAGGGCTGCAAGGACGACGATATCAGCTGTCCAGATCCGAGCACAGACGTCACGAGACTTGAGATGCTCGTAGGTTCGACTGTGGATCTAGAGGAGGCTCTCCAGAAAGAACGGGAGAGTAGTAGAGTGTTGAGGGAAGCTTTGTCGAAGGAGAAGACAGAACTCCAAGCACAGAAGGAAGAGCTTCAGAACCTCCAGGAAAGACTGCAGAATCAGCAGAACCAAGCAGGCAAGAGCTTGAGACGGAAAGAAGAAGAGTTCCAACATCTTTTAGAAGAGAAGAAAGAACTTGTCTCCAAGTCCGGTGATGCATCTCAAGAGCACCTGAGCGTTTCCAAAGTTCTTGAAGAGACAACCGAGAAATTTCAGCGTCTGATCGGGATGATGAGGCAATACCTTGCTCAGGAAGAACCTTATATCAGACAGAAAAGCGAAGACGCTCTGTTTAACTTGAACGAAACGAGCGGTGATGAGCTTGATGACGGGGACAGTGGTGAACCGAGACAAGACGATGATTTTAAATACGCCATTGACTTTTTTGACGCTATTGCAAAGAAAGATGGATGGTACAGAGAAGATATTCGGAAGCTGCATGGCAACATTGAGAAGTGTGTCCTGGAAAAGCAAAGTCTGGAGACTCGGAGCAATGACTTGCAGCTATTACAGCAACAGCAGTTTCAACGCATCGAAGACCAGAAACGTGAGGCTCACGAACTTGCACAAGAAAAAGCACATCTACAAGCACGCGTCGGGGCGCGGGAAAAGGAGCTCCAAGAGCAAACCGCGCTACGCGACGAAAAACTCGAGATCATAGAAAACACCAAGAACGAGCTATCATCATTGCAGAAGGTTTTTACAGAACTTCACCAAGAAAACAAAAACGCAACGCAACGCACAGCCGAGATAGAAGAACAACGGGGTCAAATGAAGACAGAGATTGCGGACCTCAGAACTGAGAACAGGCGGCTGCGAAGCGAAAAGGAAGCAGTATCAGTGCAGTCAGAATGTAATGGGAAGATCATCGAAGAACTCACAAAACTGGAAAACGAACACGAAGTTGAAATCAAGACTTTGAATAAGGTCAACCAAGAAAACCATGCGCTGCAGGAAGAACTCTTACAGAGACAAGCTGAAGCTGTACAGAAACGATCAGAAGAGTATGAACAGTCAGAACAAGAACGAAGAAAGCTGAAAGACGAGATGGAAAGTCTACAACGAAAGCAAAATGGGCTGAAACAAGAGAAAGACGCACTAGAGAGAGAGAACCGTAAGCTATCAGAACAAGTGCAGATCCTTTCTTGCGAGGCACATCATTCAAAGAATGAGAGTATCGCCCAGCGCGAGAAGACCATGCATCTCAGAGCAAAGATTAGCCGACATCACCAAAAAGCAATAATAATGCATCGAAATCAAAGTAAGCGGTCTGAAACCGCGCGGAAGGATCACACAACAGCGTTTGAGAGGAAAGAGCAATGGCGCCAGACCGGATCCGAGTTCTCCAGATTGGCATTACTCAGACTAATCCGAATTTTCCTCTACCACGGTGAAGGACCTATGCCGTGCCAAGCAACGTCCTGCGAAGTCTGTCAGCGTCCCAGTCTTCCTAACTCCTGTGGTGGCTTTCTAGACGCAGAAGGAATCATGGAGCTCCTCAGGGCGAGTGGTGTTTTGAGTAGCTCAGCTGAGTCATCAAGTCCTATCTTCTACCCAGATAATCACGCGTTCCATTCTCGTGTACTGGAGTTGATGCTGCAAGTCTGCCATCAGATGGCCAAGAATCAGGTACTGTTGTCAGATAGCCCAGAAGCAAATGAATTCCTAACTATCCTTCATATCATCGGAACGTTCTATTCACGGGCGTTGGAGATGGAGCAGCGCTATATGGAAAAACAAAAAATTGAAGCGCAGTTGATTGAACAATTAGAGAAGAAAGAGGAGGAAATGAAACGGGCTGAGGCGAAGGAGTCTCAGAACAAATCGGAAATGGCTCGCTGGAAAAGCCATGAGGACAATTTGATGCAAGAAAAGGATCGCATTGATCTAGATCTAAAGGAAACAAAGGAGCGACTTCGGGAAGTACACCAGCGATACAAAGACTTGGAGGAGAATAGTGGCGCACGTATACGTGAACTCGAGCACGGCATCAGATACAAGGAAGAACAACTGGGATCTCTTTTGACAGAATCCGACCATGCTCGCAGCCTGCAACAGTCGAGACTGGCACTGATGAGATTGATTCGGCTCATATGTTACAATGGAGAAGGACCCATGCCTTGCCTCATCAGGAACTGCACGAAATGCCTGTCGTCGGGCTGCCTAGAGGACCTCTCTCACCATCCGGATGGACGCCAATTGCTCGATTTGCTAGAAGAAAACGGGTTCCAGCGGCGCAGCTACATTTATGCGATGCTGACATTCTACTCCAATCCGCCGGAAGATGCGAGTCGACTACACCCGCAAGTTCTAGGTCTGATGCAACTAGCGCTAGGTGAACTGGACCAGTCGCGTCAGGACAGAGATGCTGGTTCCATAACCCTAGACACAGGATACTTTCACACTCTCATCCAGGGCATTGTGGCATCACGACGTGACGCAAATCTTCACACCCGAGGAGAAAACCTGCTTCAAGAACGTGAAGACGAAGTCACTGAGCGCGAGAGACTGATCGCGAAGAAAGATGGAGAGCATCAGCGCGAGACAGAACGCAACGTACAAATGATTTGTAAGCTCAAAAGCGACGCACAGCAACAGGAAGAGCACATAAAGAATTTGCTTACTGAGAGAGCTCGCCGTGAGGAATCTCTTCAGAACCTGATTAACGATCTTCAGTTGAAGATCTCAGCTGAAGCGAACTCCCAACGCGAGATGCGAGGTCTACAGGAGCAGATGTTATGTTCGAAACTAGCACTTTTGGAACTCGTCCAGATTTTCCTTCTCTACAGCGACAAGGGAAGCCTGACACCATGCTACATAGAGAACTGCATCGCTTGCCAGCGTCCAGTCCACGAGACTGATTTCTCCCATCCACCAAGCAAGGCACGAGTATCTTCGCTGCTCGAAAAAAGTGGCCTGCTACATAGCACTAGTCCCCTGGTGAACTCAGATCCGCCGTTGGACTCGTGGTACGACGGCCTCCGCGCAAAAGCTTTGGACTGCGTCGAACAAGCTCAGAGTTTACAGCATCATTTACCAGAAGCAAGACATTTCGTCTCACTGCTTTTTACCATCGGTCTGAAGGTTCGGGATCAAAGATCTCGAGAGCAAGAGCTGGAGGAAAGAAACCTCGAGGTACAGGGGCTCAGGGAAGAAAAGGAGCTGCAGTGGGGCGCAACGAACCGTTCTCGTCAACGTAGAGCCTTGCGAGATATCTTCACACTTCTTCTTAAGGAACGGAACAGCAACCTCGCATGCTATAATGAAGGTTCCGATGCGCTTCTACAAGAGGCGGGGTTGAAATGCAGCAGCGTCGTCAGAGCTTTATACGCTTCGCCCGTTGGGGACGCATTGTCCGCAGACATCAACTTGCCGGAAACGACAGACCTGTATGTAGAGTACGAACCGTTTTTCCAATACCTCGAAATCCTTCACAGCAAGATAATCACCACACCAAGGTTGTTCGAGGAACGCACGAGTCCTCTAGGTCACAGTCCGAAAAGCACTACTTTGAGCTGTTCGTCAGAGGAACCTTTGCAGCAGCGTGAGTTTCATGGACTAGACGAGCAGCCAGTATGTCAAAACGCGAGTGGGTCACCGCGTGTCTACGAGCCTGAAGACATCCGCGCCCAGAAATCAGTTCCCGTGGACGCAAGGATGACTTCTAATGACGACAAGGAGGCGGAACCTAAGACTCCATGGTTGGCACACGCTACAGACGAGAATGAAATCAAATTCCGCGACGTCGGTTGGCAAGCCGACGAGGACTGGAGTGGGTGGCCTACAGGCGATCTCGAACCCAATCCAAGGGAAAGATTCCTCGGCGAAGAGGTAAGATACAAACCTCGAGTAACAGCCCTTCAAGAGGAGTTAGAAGCGCTTCAAGAGCAACGAGAGAACCAGGAGGATTCTGAACACAAGTTTCCCCGCATGTCCATCGCTGCCCAAGGCCCAAACTACCCGAACAAAGGAAGGTTGTGGCATGCAAAGGGTCATACAAACCCTGATGAAGATCGACCTAGTGTACCTGCTTCAGAACCAATTTGGCACGTCAGGTTTCTGGGAAATTCTTGGGAGATACATGGAGTGGAGTCATCTAATAAGTCGTTGCTTGTGCTCATTCACCGTGCAGTTAGCAAGAAAGTGGTGAAGAGGCAGATCCCTTTACTCTCTTTATTCGCTATGGAAGACTGTAAGGAAGCTAAGAGCAACGCTGCTAATTTTTACTCTTACTGCACGTCCAAAGGGTATAACAACATCCCCGACTGCGTCAGCTTCGAAAGTGCTACAGAGGTGGATTGGAGAGGAAAAGGCCAACGTTTTCGTGTGACCTTCAGAGAAAAACGAAGCCACGAGAGAATAATAGCAGCTTCTAAGTTGGCCATGTTAGGGTCTCACGTTGCTGAAAGAATGAGTCCCGAATGGCTGAACGTGTTTTTGGAAAGCGATACTAGACTAAGAAGATTCGGGTACTTACGTGATCCGGTAAAGGTTTTGGCGTGACCTACCTAGAATATGTATCCTGAATTCTTGGATCTAATTATTGTCTTCGCAATAATCTGGTGGAAGGTACCTACGATCAGTCTGTTAGGGAGCCGATGGCGCCCCAGCGGCTTTGTGTGGTCGTTCTGTGACTGTACCTCCCCATTTCGAAACGCTAGGGTAGCTCTTATCTTGGACTTTGTTCAGATAATTCGCCAAGAACTTTGGAAAAGCTTCAAGATCATTACAAAGGGCTGCTTGCTATCAGATCTTGCCCGTTCACCCGGTCTCACAGGGAAAGAAGCATCTGCAGGCACTCAAAAACCAGGAATTAGTTGGCAGAAAAATTCCTCGCGCAATTGATGCTTCAAACAAGCCGTCTTTGCGTGGGGCAATGCACTCTATTGCTGGCGAGCAGAGATATCCTCCATCCTCTCGAGTCACTCGCAGCAGGGATTCCTTGTCCTCATTTCGGCGAAGAACACCATTTCAGTCCGCCATCAGCTATCTCGGTGCTGGCACATGTTGTTCGCTGATTGTTTTATCAGCAACATGGCAGCTAACTTAAACTTTATCGAACGTAGTAAGCACTCACGCTGTATCGAATCATGTGCCACGCTGTGCTCAACCGAGGGAAAAAAGCGACACCGGGACATGATCTGATTCTCACTCAATCCGTTCTGGAGTCAATACTTTTTCGATACTGGCGCCAAAGACTCCATCGTAAGCCAATACTAGCTAAGCTCATCCTCTAGGTCGCTTCAGAGAACCTTCAGAACTGCACGTCTATGAATAACTGCTTATAAAGGCAGAAAATGAATAATTTGATAAGATATAGAAGATATTTATAACTAGATAGAAAACGAAACAACAGCTTCTATATAAGGGCGTAGCGGGATCGCACGGCTCATCATGTAGAATTGGGAAAGCCACCGGGTGCTATTATCAACGATGACGTCGAGTGAACCCGGCCAGCTCTTCTCTTTGTCCTGTCTCTGAGCTTCCCGAAGCATCTCGGTGACTCTGTCAGAGCGGTTGTTTCATCCACGCACTGTGCGCTTCGGCGTCGATCTCATCCTCGATTGCGCCATTTGTATCGTCTTTGCCCAAAAGCATCGCCCTAGCTACCAAATGGACAACATGACCAAAGCAGCGAATTCTTCGTGACATTGGATGAGTCCACTGGAAGCTCTGCGCCAGGTGTTCCATTGCGGTGTCATTATTAGAGGCATTGTCAAGGGTGAAGTAGCCAAGCCTATCCTGGCGGAGCTCGAAAGCCTCCAGGATGGTTCAAACGCTTTCAGCAACATTCTCGCCGGTATGACAATCTGTAAAACTGGGTAGTCCGGGCACAACCTTTTGCGGCCGGAAATCCTGGTCGAGAAAAAATGCGACGACGCCAAATAACGGATGTCGGCTCCGGGAAGTCCATCTATCAAATGCGATATGGGTGGCGCTAGGACTTCGGTGCCACGGCTTGATGACATGGAGACGGAAGAAGTGATATTCTTCTCTAATCCGGCATCGGATTACGTCGTGAGAAAGGTGAGCGTCGGTCGCGCGGATGATTGGGTTGAGATAATCTAGATCATTGCGAAAAGTCTCGTTCTCGGCCACTCAGAAGGACTGATTAGTCTACACAATCCACCTAACGAGCTTCCGTCAAAACACGGCCCTGTCGAATTGCTTCTTCAGGCTGTTGCGGAATTGGAAGTCTGCCGCTACAGTCCCGTCCGATTTGTGAGAGAGCATCTGCTCGATAGTTCTCTTCCTCCCCCGTCATAGTTGTGTCTTTCCGCCATAAGTTATATGTTATGCTGACTGCTAAGATGGGTCTTGATGTTGACAGTCACTGATGATGAAAGAGCATTGATCTTCGGGTCCTTCTTCCGCACACGCCCGTAGCAAACCCACCTATGACAGGTCTCATCCTTAACTTCTTAGAGATCGTAGCCATGCTGCCAAATCCATGACTTAGGCCGCCCACGTCGCTCAGATATCGTGAGATTGGGGAAACGATACCAAGGGAAGACATCCCAGCTGTCGGATGGTCGCGGATGAGCTGGAATTACCGAGAGGCTTGACAAGGGTGTGCTGGGCTCAGAAAAAGGATCCCCAAGTTGGCCGGCAGAGGATACACCTGTGAGGGAACGATCATGTGACTTTCATACTTTAGGAATAGTCCCACTTTATGAATATTGTGTAAATAGCTTAAGTCAGAGCTTTCCTTAGGAATCTCTTTCTCTCCTTGTAAACAATCATTTTGCCCAAGTCGCACTCGACCTCGTTCGTGCTCTTGTACCGTCACAACACCCTCTTCGGCCGCCACCAGGACATTAGGCTGTTTGAACATTTTCTCAGCGTAGAGCGATTAAGTATCAAGTTTATAAGGGGATGAAGAGGGTTATTTCTTGATTTCAACCGGCTGTCACCGTATTCCCTTCAGGATGCTTGCGCTTGCGAGGATGGCTCTGCTTTAGCTATGCTAGCAGGGAGTTACCCACCTTATCATTTCATTTCCGTCATTTCATTGACACAATCTCAATGCCATGATCATTATTTAGCGTCGGGCAACAATGAATTGATTGATAATGATCGTTATCAATCATTCTGTTTCATTTCTCTTTTTATTTCTAATTCTTTTAATGAATGATGCGCCGCACTGCCTCCATGCCGGTTATCGGTTATCGTCGGTGGACCCCTGAGCGATCTTCACGGCATATTTTGATGGCCTCCGAGGCCTTTGAGCCAAGCTGAGGCATCTTGGGCGCAAAGCCCGCCCATCTGTTGAGCGCCGATCGCACTAGAGGCAACGCAACAGTTGAGTCACAGACATGTGGTCGTTAAGACACGGATCCCTTGCTCGATAGCGAGGGCGAGCCCAGCGGCGGAAGACAGCCCAACAGAAAGCAGCCATGTCCAGAAGGAGTCGTCGCGGTAGGTTGGTAAGGTCTCTAGCTCAGGATCTAGCGACTCTTGTTCACCACGGCCGGGCGCTAGCATCATTGGACGTCACATTCAGCAGCGTCCGACACCTGACTCGTCGACACATCGGAACCACGAAGCCGTCCAAGGACTTCGGCGGCGAGGACGACATGTTTCTGCGCTAGCATTCGAAATCTTCTGGCGCGGTTTGAAACGTAGAACGGCACGGCCAGGCCCTTGGTGCTCGTCAGGGTATACCGGTCGACCAGCAGTCGGTCTAGCAGATTCCAGGCAGGCCATCCTCGAGAACTCCGTCCCACTAACCATTTTCTAGCATACTTTGAGCCGAAAAGCTGTCCATTTGTACTTATCCACACCCCGTCCAATGAGTCCCTTGGGAGAATGCTCGAGGTCGGTATGTGCGTGGGAATGAGGCTCTCTTGCCGGACAACTCGGGGTCGACTAGGCCGTCGACCCGGGACGGCAATTACATGTTGCTGAGTCACCAAAGACCATACAAGTGCAGGTCGGCTCGGGCGCTCGTCTCCACTTTCGCATAGTTCTTCCCCAGGTTTAGCGCACCTTTCGAAGAATTGAGAGGCTTCTGTGGGACAAATGGCAGAGCTGACATGCCGAATCCCCTTCGAAGATCGGCCATCGGGCTTTTTGTGGCGTCGTGATGGTGGAATCTGTGGACAGCTCACAGGGCACGAACAGTGTGTCGGACTCGGTCGTTGCCTTGATCTCTCTTGTCTCATTCCCACCAATTCAATCTTGTCTGCCGTCAGTCTTCCATAGACCAGTTCAGTTCTGTCAAACGAGCCCTTCGCCGTGTACACCATGGTGACACGGTGATTAGATGATCGGGGGAGAGGGGAGAGAGGGGGCGTTGAAGGTCAGAAGGCGAAAGACTGGACAAAAGACAAATAGGCCCCCGTACCGTCGCAATGCGTGTTTAGTCCAGTAATCGAGCGAGTGGTCTAAACGGTAGTCAATGGGAATAGGGTCCGCAGCGAATTGTAGATCGCGATCCGGCCCGCGCTGCGACTTTGACCCTTTTGACCCTTTAAACCCCCTCCCACGGGAGAAGCTTTGGAAAAAGTGCGCGAGAAGCCGTCATCACGCGAGTTGTCCACTGCATCCACACCCCACTCACATGTTCTCCTGTTGTCTGGACCTGCACAGCGCACGACTCCTCACCCTGCCGGCTCTAATTCACGAGCATAAGCCCTCCCGGAGAGAATAGGTTCTGCGACCCCTCTGAAGCAGTCGGCATGTTTCTCTCGGTGCGTCAAGAGAAGTATGCGGGCCATTGTGTGTGATAGATGATGTCGTCGCAATCATTGATGGGCTCAGTAGTCTTGCCAGCCGCAACAGATTGTTTCGAGAAAGTGTGGGGGTAGAGCCCGTGTTTTTGCGACGATCCGGCCCATCGTTCACCGAATGATCGACCGTATTATCGTGAATCCCTTTTTTCCCTTCTTCGATATTGGTGATTCGTGATTCTCTCTCCATCGCTCCCTCCTTTTTTCTTTCCTTTTTTTCTTTTTCCTTTTTGTGTGCGCAAGTTGCTTTTGCCGTCAATTCTTTCCTTGTTTTTTCTTCTTTTTCGTTTTCACCTTTCTTTCTTCCCTTTCATTTTTTTTAGGTCCTGCTTTCACTCATCCATTACTATCTTGTCTCTATTCTTGTTTCCTTCGTTAAAGTCAAGCCCTAGGCAAGTACCAGCCGGCACTATCTGTTTCCTCGTCGGCCACAAACAAGTTGTCACTCGCGTCTCGCATCCTCATTTCTTATTCCTCCTCCCCTATTCCTCCTCCCCACAACATCAGTAACAGCGTTCGATGCCATAGAGCATGAAAACGAGCGCTGTTAAGCATATGATGCAACCAATGGCGTACCGTCATCGACACCGTCGGAGACAGGCACAGTTTGTACATGTTCAGTCCTGATCAAAGTGGTTCAGGCATCACCGTCGCCTGGCCACCACGTCCGGATGCTTTTGCTCTTTCTTCCGCTGTATGTTGCCCGACACCCCGCTCCGCCCTATACTGCAAAGCAACATGGAGTTATCTCAGTTAGAGATTGATAGCAGTGGAAATGGCAGCCTACGCAATTCATCTGCGTACTCTGTCACCTTCGCTCTTGCAGACCTGATCAGTCTCCTTGACTAAGGAGAGCCTCTACTTGGAGAACCCTGCCCGTCATTCCCCGTATTGCCATGTACCCAGCTAGCAAACATGCCGAGATTGAGGCCGGTGCCTTCAACGGAGAGTGCTGTAAAGTCCGCCGGTGAACACATCTTCCTAGGGGCAGGCCATTGTGCAGCACCTGCGTCACTCAAACAGATGTAGAGACGATTCGTGGACTGAAAAGACGATCTGTCGACTGTTCGAGGTCAAGTCATGCATGTTGCGTTTCAACTCGGCCACTTCCTCCGCAGCGGCCAACGTACTGTTAGCATAATCAGAATAACTGGGCATAGTTGTAGACCACGTACCATGATTCATGTGCGCCGAGCGGCTTTCCGGGAATGGTTGAACAGATGAGCCGTGGGGAGCCAATGATGTAGCGCTCCTGTCAGAGCATTCACGATTGCATCCGTCTTATGTTCTGCGCGAACGTAGCTTCTCAAGCCTTTGTGTTAGTACACTAAAGCCCACAGGAGCGACTACATACCTCGCTCAGGTGTCTGCAGAGGTCTCATCATGACTACCTTGGTGGAAAGCGTGCCGAAAATAAGGAGCAAGGTTACCGAACGAGTAGCGAAGAGCGTCAGAGGAATAAAGATTGACAATAAGGATGGACGTGGGATCAAGAGAGAAGCGGGGGAACTGAGGGAAGTGAAGCGGTGCGAAAGAGGAAGAAGTACCGTCTTCAGACTCAAAAGAAAGAATAAGAAAGCTAGTACTGTACTAGCAAGACGGCTGGATCAGATGCCAATGGAGCGGGTGTGCGATCAGAGTTGAAGTATAACTTCAATCTGAGCAAGGTGATGTGTATGTGAATATGTCTATCGGAACTTGATGCAGCTCAAAACAAAGAGCCTCTTCGCTCCTTATACCCGCTAGCATGGCATAACTAGCTGCAGACCACAAACACCTTGATTCTTAAGGTTCAGGTGTCGCGAAGCCGAGCGTCACAGAGTTAAACGTCGCTTAGCCAAAATATCACAGAGTTGAAGGCAGCAAGCTCGTCCTGTACCGTGCAGACACATGTCGCAAACTCAAACACCAGAGTGGGCCTCTTCGTTCCTTGCTGATGTCGCCCGTTCGAACTCTGCTTGCGTCACGCTTCTTCACGCTGTGATGTGTGCCAGTCGAGCATGTCGCAGCTACGTACGTGATGGCTACAACAAAAGATCCAGGTCCGTCGACGGATTAGGTATAAACAGCCTTCCTGGGCGACGGTTGAGTTACCTTGCCAAAGCTTACTTCGTTCTCACACGGGACGAGAAGGACAATGCTCGGATCCAGGCGACATCTGATACTTTGCAGTACGGTACTGTACAACGATGCACGCGTACGTGAGTTCAGTGTCGGTGTCTGGCTGCCTACAGTCTTTCGGTGAGCTGATCTCGGCCACATTTTATGCAGTCTTGACGAGCCCTGTAGCGTCTTGTAGCGTCTTGTCGTGTCTCCGAGTGTCTTCGACTACCTGAAAACGTCTTGTCAGGTCTCGCCGTGTCTCGCAGGGTCCCGCAATGCCCTACACCCTCTTCGTCCGGTGTTTCTGCACATGTTCTTTGTCGTCGGCGTGTGTATAGCGGGGTGCGATTACCCACGTTGCCCACCCAGTCACTTCAAATTTGGCAAACGGCATTGTGACATCGCAGCACCAACACAACGCCTCTTCTTAGATCGGCAGAGGATCAGTTTCCAGCCTATCCTTTACCAGACGAGCAAACCTTGTTTCTCAGCGTCCGTACGTTACCCCATGCTCCGCGGAGCAGTCTCTCCCCAGTCCACCCCAGTCACCCTTTTCAGTCGTCCCACTCCGGTCGACCTCTCCACTGACCCTCGCCAGTTGACCCTCGCTATCTCGTCCTTCCCCCGATCGCTTTGTGTGCCAGACCATTGCATGTACTAGATGGCGGCTGCCAAGGAGGAAGAAAAAGAAAAAATTCGCTCCCTCACCGTTACTTCCGTCACTTTGGCTCCTTGACCCCGGGTTTGTTTGTCAACCCTCTCTATCATCTCCATCTCGTCAGGTCTCTGGCAGGAGTCACTGCTCTGAGCGTCCGACCCTCAACTTTCTTAAAGAAATATTTGAGCTCGTGAACTAGACCTCATATACCATGCTCCTGAGGGTAGGCTCCATACTCTGAAATGAAGTTCGTGATCAAAGCTATGGGCGGCGCACCCGATTCGTGGAGGTGGTACTCAAATATGGAGTTAGGGGGGTGCAGTCGTCTCACACAGTATACGACAAAACTGCTCTAGCCAGTCACGAAGCACTGTCTTTATTAATGTGTTCTTCTCCTTTCAGATACATGCTTTCCTAGTCTTCAATTATAACGGGAGGGAGCCCTCGTTGAATCAAATAGTATACGAAAGTTCATACGCGCGTGCGCAGCTGCAATCTCTTCCTTACTCATAGTTTTACCGGAAATTTATGCAGTAATGTGGGCATTCAAACTCTTGGGGTACGCGGTTAATGCTGGAGGTTCTTTGTTTGGGCGGAGGATGTGGCCATATTTGTTGAATTTTGTAGAAGGAGAAAGGTTGTATCTAGTCTGAAGTTCGACCTAAATGATCATGACGGGTTGGTGAGTATCATAGAGCCTTTCACCCTTATTTCAAACTCCAAGACTCTCTCTAACCACTGCAACCTCAAGTGTTCATGACACGAAGGAAGCTCTCGGAGCGGCAGGCCCGCTGGACCTTAGGACTGTGTAGCAATGGTAGCATGGGCCCTATGTACATATCCCACTTGTATTTAGCTGTACTGGTTAGCATTTTGCCTTCCTGCACAAAGTATTCTCATACAATAGACAGCATACCTTCATTTGCATCATTCCAGATCGATTTAGCTTGCTCCTCAGTGACGCCATGGGTGATTTGAATTGTCAACTTGTTTTCAACGGGGCGACGCTGACAGATTGGTGGAAATCAAGGCAAAGTAGTAGACAGTACCTCACCCCCCACCCCCCCTTCTCCCTTCTTCTCTCTTAAAAAAAGAAAATCCACCACTAACGACGGGGCAATAATCCTCATGACTGAAGCAAAGCTATTGTGGAAGCTCTTTGAAGATTTTGGTTTGACATCAATATAGTATGGTTCGTCTGGCGTCTTTATAGACTCGCGAGTTGTCTCTGGGTGTTGTCTAAGAACAAGGCGAAGCTTGACCTTTAAAGATTACCAACGCCTAACGCACAGGAATGTGAAGGATCCCAATCCTAGTCACGAACGTCACAAATAAGATTGTTATGCAATCTCCAATTAATATGGGCTCTAGTCGGTGTAGCATGTCTTCTCAACCCGAATCAGGGCGTCTCAAGTCAGCAATCGCAGCTGTAATGCCTCCATTCTTTGGTTGCTTGTTAATAAACAAAAAAAGAGCCTAGACTACATCCTCTAGCAAGGCATTGCAGTGCTCAGCCTAATCCGCTGGTCAATCAAGCGCTCTTTGTTTGTAAGCTTATTTCTAGCGGGGTAAAAAATAACTTCTATCTATACTATCCCCAACCCACATAAGTGACAAGAATCGGTACTCATACTGTAAACACCCTTCACCATTCCAAGAGCCACCTCGTCCCTCGTTGTTGCCTGTTTATTTGTTAGCGCTCCAGGGGTAAGCTAAATTAGGGACTTTAACTCACAGTCCCAAGTCTTTGTTAGTAGTTCGTAGCATTTCGACGAATTAACTTTCTGCTGGTCCCCTAAACAAGCAGGTTTCCAGCGAATAGACATGAGATATAGCCGTAGTTCATCGTCTCTATATAGAGCAGTTATACCCCCATTAACATTATCTATGACCTGGTCTTCGAAATCGCCGCAAAATTCTCGAGCCGCTCGTCTCTGAAAGGCTTCGTCCGCTTCAACGGTTTGATCCCATGCCCAGCGTGTATGACATGTAAGCCCATTTGAGCCCATAGCAGAGAGCTCATGGCTCACAGTGACAACGCTTGATGTAGCTGTTTTAACGATTCGGGATGTTACAGTTGGCGTGGTAACCCTTTTTTCCTTAGCTTCAAATGGCAATGTAGTGAGATCGACATACGGCCAGTATGCATTGATGGTAGGAATGGCGCACGTGAGAAGCAAGGAGAGCGAGAACATCATCTTCGGGTGAATGAGCATGCTAAAATGAGTAGATATACTTTACAGAGCGTGAAGCTATCTTATACATAGTATCAGTGCTTTAAATAGCAACTTCATCTTGGGTTGTATGTCAACATCACCACCGAATGTTGACCTTAGGAGGAGTGTGTTTGTCAACCCTCCCTGTCATCTCCATCTTGTCAGGCCTCTGGCAGGGGTCACTGCTCTGAGCGTCCATTCCTCCAGCCTCTCTCCACCCTCCCCACTTCTCTTCCTTTCAGTCCCTCGTTACGTTCTTTCGTTCTGATGGGCACTCGTTGTTGCGGACTGCCCCTCAGTGTCCTGATCCACCTCTTCCACAATGTCTGACGCTGTTGAACTTTCCGCATCTTAGCTCGAGCTAGTCTGTCTACGCTGCGCAGAGCACTGTTCGCCCTTGCGCTGTCTACCTCCACGACAGCGAACTCTATCAGGTTCTTGCGGTGGGCCTAGACGTGTATCAGCGTGCTATCGTTGCGCGAGTGTCGCGAGCATTTCTCGTCTTGTGTCCGCACGTTTTTGACAAGGTGGGGAACGACGGACGACGAACACATGTCAAACGACACACACCCTCGAAACATGTCAAAGGTCTAAATTGACCGTTCATTCACATGCACCCACACCAGACAAGTAGGTAACCTTTTTGGGGGCTCTCTGGAAGCTACAGTTTGTCGCACTTTAGTGGATCTAGTTGCCTACCTGGCAGAACCGACGCAGATCGTGAGCGTCTCCACGTCGTATCACTCACGACACTCGACAAACAGTGTACAAGTCATGAAAAGGAGCATGCCACCTCCGCAGCTAGCAAATGTGTCGAAAGAGAGGAGCAGCAGTATCGATGTAAAGCGCTCGTCCCTCACAAGGCGTCTGCACTTGTAGCTGCGATACATACACCTTTCAAAGCACCTATGTCACCCAGTCAAACCTGCGTTCGCAGATGGCGACGTTACCCCACTCCTGGCATTTGATTCGCTTGTGGGGCAGCTCTTTGTGACTCACAGTCATCGCCACGAACCTCACAAGGAGACTCTTGCTTGTTGGGACGAGTAAAGTGCACAAACTCTGCGCGTACTACACTCACTCCCTCACTCGTCTCGTAAATAAACCTTCTAAGCGCACGCATGCCACAAAGTATCGGAGCCGGCAGGCACTACGGCGAGACGTTCGTTTTAAGGTTTGTCACGTATCTACGGCGATTGTTCACTCCACATATCCAATGCCGATCCTACTCGAGCGACGAACAAGGTCACGTACATCATTGGATACGGCAACCACGAGCTTGCAGGGACTGCGAAGCGGATAACGGATCTAACAGATCTAACGAATCTGTCAACCAATCTCAACACAGCTAGGCGAGTATGAGCACAGGTCGTTTCCTCTTTCGAACGATCATCGTTTCGTGAGACCATCCAAAACTAGTGCCATTATCAAGTTACAGCCGAAAAAGGCATGTGGTACAGGGTAAGGTTTCTCTAATGATTTTGTGCTTTCTCCACAGGTCGCGAATGTTGATCATGTTCGCACCCCTGCCACCTGCGACCGATCAATCTCCATCTGTGCTACGAGGTTGGCTTCAAAAAAAAAAAAAACATGCAACATGTAGCTGTGAAAAGGACTAAAATGACTCATGTCGGATACGTGGTGTCTAGTGTATATTTGCATGCTGGGTTTGGATGTGTCTGTACTAGGAGACTGCGCATGCAAGGGTCACTCAGTGTTGCTAATAATATAAACAATACGTATATTGGCAATGGACCCCTCGCAATATTATGCCTTTGAGGAACGAAAAGGTTCTTTCTTCCGCGCCCTCCTTCGTAAACTCGGGCCACCAAACGATCCGTGCGAGCTGCCACAATCGTCGCGCCACCCAACTCAGCCTTCGTATTAGCCCCTTCTTTTCCACCACGCGTGCGCCATAACCCATGCGCCATCTTTGAGGCGGTTGGCGGCTTGAGCCACAATTTGTGCCACCACTATCGCCGGGGCTGCCGAGGTCATCAGATCCGGTGCCTAGTAAGCCTCATCTGGTGTCGCATATCACCACTAGGTTCGTGTGACTGGATATGAAATATGAAACGCGGCCCGTACTTTGGGATCGTGTATCCGGTTTCACATTCAACTTGTTGCATCAAGGACTCCAATCCTAACGACATAAGCTTAAGTAGCTATGCTCGAACACATGGCTGTTCAATTTCTTTTGTTCTTTAGATAATTCTCATCAATTGACTGGTGCCACCAATGATCCCTGTGGAGCCAATTGTCTGACATCTGGCGATTCCTCGTCGATTTCGAGCTTTGAAGTATTGGCTGGAAAACCGGAGGTCTTGAAGCAGGATATTTGCTTAGGGGTTCATCGCGATAGCAGGGCGTCACCTGACTTACCTACAGATTGAATAGAATTGAATCGGATTGACACAATTCAATCCAACTCAATTTCACCGTATATGCCCTCAATTCAATTCAATTTAACCTGAAATTGAGTTAAATTGAGTTGTTCGGAGTGCTGGCTGCCAGAGCTGAGACTGCTATGTGTTTGATCCTTCGGATAGTCTCTTTCCGGCTCGGATAGGCCCTATCCGTGTGACACTACGAATAAGCGACCTGATCTTTGACGGGCCACGCTTTGCGCAGTTGCCAGCTCCAGGAAACTACTGCTGTGATAGAACGAGCTACAACAGTGCATTGACCCTTCCCTCGTGCCTCTCTTGGGCTCTCAAGACCAGTTTCTTCGACGATGGACACGCTTATTTCTCCCGTTTGGCCCCCTATCGGTCCGGCATGGCGCCCTTTTCTCTGCCTATTCTTTTTCGCTCTTCACACAAGCAGATCCTGCTATTCCCGCTTACACCATGCCTCGACCAGAGCCAGTGAAGGTTCCGCTTGAAGAGATTCGCCGAACGCTGGAAGATCTAGACCGCCAACGCGCTCGAGACCGAGCTCAGCGGGGCTTCGAAACTACCCAGCCACGAAACCGGCCGGGTGGAGCCTTCGTTGACGAGACGGCCATACAGGTTCTCCGAAATTCCTCACAGGAGCCGGTTAGAGTCCCTCTTGACGAGATTCGCCGTACGTTAAGCGACCTGGACCGCCAGCATGTGGAAGAAAGAGCCCGCGGGAGGGGAGGTGGGAAGGCCATGTTACCTCCGGAGGAAATCGCCCGCACGATGAATGACCTAGACCGTCAGCGTGCCGAAGAAACAACTCGTAGAAGGCGAATAGCTCGGTCCCGGGAGGTCATGGAATCAGATCTCCCAAATGGGAAGCTCAGGGTACCCCTTGAGGAGGATAACCGTACAATCGATGGTTTGGATCACCGGCATACCGAACACACAGCCCATCAGAGAGAACGGGGTCGCCAGCAAGAAGCATCGAAGCCACAGACCCAAGGCGAGAGGGTCATGGTGCCCCTCGAGGAGATCACCCGTACGTTGGCTGATCTAGATCGGCAGCATACCGAAGAAACTACCCGTCGGAGACAAGGAGAGCGTCCACAAGAGGCCGTGGAGTCGCAGCTCCGAGACGGCAGGCTTGGACTACCAACTGAGGAGATCACACGTACATTGAAGAACCTAGACCGCCAGCATGCGGAAGAAACACTTCATCGGACGCAAGGCACTGTCCGACAGGGGAAGATCTTATTACCGCCCGAAGAGATCGCTCGTACATTGGATGAGCTGAACCGGCGGCACTCCGAAGGAACGGCCCGTCCCCGCACGTGTGATGATCTGGACCGCCTAACGGCGACCGATACCGAGCCGGTACAAGGGCCAAGCACCCCCGAACCGACCTTCCGTCCTCCGCAGACACCGCCTTCCCGCAAGCGCCATCGAACACAACAAGAAGGCCTTCTGACTCCACCGCCCTCGGGGCCAAGCCGCTCCCGGAAAAGGCCTAGGCAGCTGCACGAGACCGTCCAACTCCAGCAGCAATCCCTCGACGCATTTCTACAATACCGAGAGTCGTGCTTTCACGCTAAGAGGGACGCATCGTTATCAAGATCCTGGTGCAAAGAAGTCCCCCTCGTCCTTCAAATTGAGACTTCGAAGTCATTCTATGAGGCCTTCACCGACGAGAGCACGTTATCCATTTCCCATTGCATATTTTGCTACAGGAAATGCCCGCCAGCCAAGCTCACTACCACCCAGTGGAGAAATTACTTGATTCCCGCGTTGGTGCAGGCTACGACGGCTCTTCAGAAATGCAAGAAGTGTCTCCCACCAGATGGTGGCGATGGGGTCGACATTTGCCTCGAGTGCCGCAGCGGTTTTGAAAAAGGGAAGCTGCCAAAGGCCTGCTCGGTCAACAACATGGATATCGGATGTGAGCATCGTTATCCTCGTGAACTCGATGGCCTCTCCCCTATCGAGGAGAGGCTGATCGCTCTTCAGGCCCCTTTCGGCTATATCACGAAGTTCACTGTTGATAACAAAACGCCGTCAGGTGTCAGTTACCGGAAACACGTGAAGGGTCACATTGTCGTATTTCCAAACAACGTAGATGACCTAGTTGCCACGGTGCTCCCTCACCCGCTTCTTCAGACAATCGAGAACATCCACGTGTCTTGGAGCGGCGCCAACAGACCCAGCCCAGCGGAAGTGGGGACTCTTCTTCAGGTGCGCAAGTCTCGAGTAACGGCCGCCATTTTATGGCTACAGAGGAACAATCCCCTCTACAAGGACATAAAAATCGACCAGGATGAAATACAGAGCTGGCAGTACGCAGAGGGCTCGACAGTTCCCGCCGTTCTCATGGAGAGGATGCAGAGGGAGGAACCCTCGGCGGTGGAAAAGACGCACACGGACGCCATCGTCCCAAATACCGATCGCGGATTAGAGGAGAACCGGTTCACAAGCATTGAAGAACTCCTCACCTCGCTACGAGCAGACCCAAGCGACGCCGCCTCTATCTCAGTTGACAATGCGTCGATAGAACAGCCTCACCCACCACCTGAGAATGCCCATATGTCTGCTCCTGACCCAGAGAGTCTCGACCGTGACGGTGATATCCTATACGAGACGTCAACGTCCGGCATGTTTCGTCTGGACGGGCCGTCCGCTTTCGCTGAGGCTGATAAGCTATCCTTCCTAGCTGAGGCTATCCAGCCGAGTCATACTGGACACGGCAATGATGTTGAACCTTCCGCTATGGCTGTCCACGCAGCAGGAGACCAACCGTTCATCCGAGTCGAGCGAGGTGCGGATTTCGCGGACAACCTGCACGAGGACTTCTTTCCACGGACCTTTCCGAAGCTTTTCCCGTGGGGGAGGGGTGGCCCTAAGGCGCTGAGCGAGCCGGACGACAATTTACACGACGCTTCGGAGCCAGCAAGGCGCGGCGCAAATCACTCGCTCAATTATTGGGCCAAATATGTGTTGCGACGACATGGAGGTCGGTTTGCCACCCATCCGGTCTTTTGTTTCTTGGTCTTCAACATCCTCCTGCGATCCACGAACCGACGTATCAGCATGGTCCGTATGGCAAGGGGCTCCTTCGACAGATTCGAACGGGTCTATGGAAGCCTGACGGCGGAGCGACTAAAAAGAGCCGAAGAAGAGATGCGGGAGACAAGGACCACGACGGATCCGGACATATCGTTCTTGCTTCGCGAATTGTCCATCTTTGGCCACGCACAGCCGCTCTCCAATGAAACTCGGCTTTTGATGCGGAGGAAGATACAAGCAGTTAACATCTGGACCGGTATGCCTGCCATTTGGATTACCATCAATCCCAACGATATTAACAACCCGGTCAAGATGTGGCTCTCCATCCACAGGCTCCACGAGTACAACGCGGCAAAGGAACTGTTAGCCGACCTTCGGGGAAGGTATGACAGACTTGCCCTCAGCACCATGGATCCGGTTAGCGCGGCCATCTTCTTCCACCGGGAAGTCTCTCTGTTCTTCGAGAAATACGTCAGGACGGGCCAAGAATCGGTTTTCGGCAAGATCAGCCATTACTACGCAACAGTTGAGACGAATGACCGTGGCAGTCTACACTTGCATGGACTACTCTGGTTGGAGGGTAATATGCAGTTACCTTCCCTGATCGATGATATGGCGAAACCCGAGGAGGGAGAATATCGTGCCCAAGTGGTTCGGTATCTAGACTCGGTATTTCACGAATGTTTAGATGAGGAAGCCGGAAAAGTTGTCAGAAGGGAGAGAAAGCCAATTGACCCGGTCGAGGAAATAATGCAAGACACCGAGGCTCTCGCAGCAGTCTTCGACAAGGAGTCTAATTACATTGCGTACTGTTGCCAGGTGCACTCGCACACCTACACCTGTATCAAGTATTCTCTCAAAGGACTCGTCGGGGAGGGTGCAGGTAAGCACAAACGGACAGCTTGTCGGTTTAAAGCGCCTTGGAAGATCGTCGAGGACACCGGATTCACGGAGGACGGCCTGCTCAGGATCCGGCGGAACCACCCGCTCGTCAACCGGTATAACAAAGCAATGGCAGTCGGCCTCCGTCACAACCACGACATCTCGATGATCTTGACGAGAACCAAGGGACTCGCCATGGTATTCTACATTACGAACTACGCCACCAAATTGGACACGCCGATGTGGAAACGCCTTGTCTTCGCCGCTGATGTTCTTCGACAGCTTCGTGAATCGGCAGCGCTGAGGCATTCGGGGCCGAATCTTGCCGAACAGGATGCCCAGCGCCAGGCCGTAGTGAACGAGAGCCGTCAGTTTCTGATGAGGGCCGCCAATCGGATATTTTCCGAGAGACAGCTTTCGGCCGTGGAGGTCTGTTACTTCCTGCTTGGCTATCAAACGGACTTTACTAACGTGCCGCAATGGTCCTACATAAACTTGACCGCACTCTATTGGACTATTTTTCGGCGTTGGATACACCTCCGTCGCCAAGCCAGCACACAAACAACAGATGCCGAGGAGCCATCAGAAACGGTACAATTTCGGGAAAGTGGTCTGACTTTATTGTACCTGGATGCATACGCCTACCGAGGTCAAGTTCTGAGAGACGTGTGCCTCTATGATTATATGTCTACGATTACCCTGGAGCGTCGCCGCGACCGAGATGAGGATGAAACCCACATAGCTCTGGAGGGACCTCCAGAGTGCTACGGATGGATCCAAAAGCTTCGCGAACCCCCGGAGTACGCGGTGCCGATCTTTCAGGGATTCATTAGCGACGACCACATGGATGAGCATCCGGTGTATTTCAAACGGTCCGCTCCCATTGCTGTCCCATTCACCCCCGAGCCATCTCTGACAATATGTACAGCAACTCGGTTCTCCATCTGGCCTTGTTTGTGCCATGGGAAAACTTCCTCTCCAAGACGCATGGTGATATCACAGGCATCTGGTCGAACTATGCAGCTATGCTCTGTCCTCGCCTGCGGTCCCATGTCTCAAACATCTCCCTCCTCAGGAAGTCGGCCGAGGATGCTCGTAAAGACGCAAAGCTCTGGGCCAGCCGGTCGGAAGGCGACGACACAGTGGATGTGGACTTTCCTCTGGATGAGGGCGATTATAGCGACGAGCCCACCTCAGCAGAACCAACTGTGGCAGAGCATCACCAAACCTATACAGCTCTCCTACAGACTCTTCGAAGTGCCGTGCGAGACTCTGATGCAACGAGAGACTCCCCAGTCCTGCAGAGCCTGATCCAGGATCTGTGCTATGAGAACCCTGTCGAAGAGGGTCGGCCTTTCGTCCAACGTCACGACAACTTTTACCAGCAAATTCGCCATAACCAGAATAGTCCCTTATCCCAGTGCCCTATTCCTTCTGCACAAGATCTTCAAGCTGCGGCAAAGGCCCAGGATATGCAACATCTCCGGATGCTCGATGAGATGCAGGGTGGTGTCCAAGGTGGTACAACCTCCATTGGTAACGCTGACATCGACGACCTGCTCGTTCGGCAGTGTGACACGGACATCCCCATTCCGAGACGGCCGGAACACTCGGACGTACCAAGTCCTCGAATGTTTGTTGAGGTAGGCCCCACCAGAGGATTCGCGGAGCTAGGACTTCTTGCCGCCTCCAGCTATACGCTCAACGATCTGCAGAGCATGGCACTTCAACTTGTGTGCCGGTTCTTGGACAAGTATATTGCCAATCCTGACTCGGCTGGCCAACATCTTCAGTACGTCGGAGGTCCAGGCGGTACTGGGAAGTCCAGGATCGTCGATGCCTTGCGGGACATATTCACGGCTAGAGGTCAGCCACATCACCTCCAGGTTACCGGTACATCAGGCAGTGCCGCTGCCCAGATCGGAGGCACGACACTCCATTCGGCCTTGGGACTAGACACCCACCGTTCTCACAACAAACAAAAGCCTCCGATGTTCTCGGAAGCGAAGAAATGGATGTGGAAACAGAAGTTGGTCCTCGTGATCGATGAAGTGAGCATGTTGGGGGGCGCCACTCTGTTCAATGCCAGCTGCCATCTTCAGGCCCTCCGCGACTGCGCCGATAAGCCATTTGGCGGTATTCCCGTTGTTCTCTTGATGGGTGATTTCTATCAGTTTGCCCCCGTGCTAGAGACAAGTCTCCTGGTGGACCGAATGGTGGATCTCGCTTACACGGCCTCGCTAGGACAGGCAACTATTGCTCACCACCGTGGCCACAATCTATGGTTGTTGTTCAAGACTGTCACCATTCTCGAGGAACAAGTCCGCGCGCGAGACGATCCACAACTCGGCGCCCTTTTGGACAGAATACGGGCTGGAACCCAGACCACGGAGGACCTTGACCTGCTCAACACCAAGCTCGTGGACCGCTCCCAAATCACCTTCAAGGATGGCTTGCGCGCCATAACACCGCTCAACCGTAACCGATGGAGCCTCAACACGGAAGCCGTGGTAGACTGGGCCCGCTTTCACAGGAGACATATCTCGGTCTTCGTCTCGAGCCACACCTGGCGCAGTCGAGCCTTATCACAGCAGGAGGTGGCCCAGACCATTGAGCAAGGCGACAACTCCAACTGCAAGATCCCTGGGGTCTTCTTCTACGCCCAGGGGATGCCTGTAGTTGTCAACAAAAATACATACACCGGCTTAAAGGTTGTGAATGGGGCGGAGTTTGCGGCTGCGGACATCATTCCCGATCCCAAATCCCCGGGCTACCATCTTGCGGACGACGTTACCATCCATTTTGGTCCGCCATTGGGCATATTGTTAGAGTCGCAAGAAACAAAGGATTTAGCCATCCCAGCCCTCCCAACCGGCACCGTGCTCATCCGGCCCATCACGCATACCCTCGACCCAGCCAACTCCCACTACAGGTTCCTATCGGGGAAATGCTCTCGGCGGGGATTGCCTGTTGTCCCGGCATTTGTCCTTACGGACTATAAAGCTCAAGGCAAGACGTTTGAGGATGTACTGTTGGAGCTGCGAGGAAACCGTATGACCAATGGTCAGCCTTCGAGATGCGACTTTACCAGCCTCTATGTACAACTATCCAGATGCAGAACCCTACAAGGAATCAAGCTTCTTAGTCCCATACGACCACAGGATTTCATCGGGAATAAGCCAGACCAAGGCATAATTGATGCCATGCAGAGGTTGACAGATCTGGCAGCCGAAACGAGACGATTATTTGAGAGTCAGTAAATCCTCGTGTAGCGCAGCGCGAGATACAAATACAAGGCTTTCTTATTCAGAACCCACGAAGGCCCTACATCTCATAAGGCGACCTCACCGCCTGCCAATCATCCGGATCATTCTCGCCTCCAGTCCCTGGCCGGAACTCCTTCTGTTCTTCGCAATAGCCTTTCCACCACCCTTCGAATGCTTGTGCTTGTCTATTATACAAGTGCGTCGGCGCGCCTTCTCCCTCCCCAAAAAAGATCCAGAATATAATCACAATACATCCACACGCCCTCAAGATGCTGGGGCAGCAACGGCTTCTTTATCCTTCCGCGCCACCAGCACGGTGCCTACATAGGACTGCCACGCCGGGGGCGCATACCCGGACTCTGAATCAATTGTTGATATATGTAGCATAGCAATCTGATTGCCGAGATCGGCCCGGTTTGCAGACTGACTGCCGACACGGTGAAAGACCAGCGGAACCTCGATGAGTCTCAGGACGGGGGGGATGTAATTGGAGAAGACGGAATAATCTACCTGGATCATTTGTCACAGACCAAGGTGCAAATCTGATTCTCTCAACATCGCATCGGACGATGACGGCTTGTGACTGACGCTGCTGTAGCTGGTGTGCACCTGATTTTGTGGGGCTACTGGAGGAGGAGCTTGGCGCGTAGGGGCTGACGGAGGCGAAATTTCTGATTCTGAATCCGTGTCCATGTTATGTTATGTTATCCCATTTCGAGTAATCAATAGTCGTGGAGAATCATTCAGTGCTACCTCTTGAGGAAGATTCAGATTGAATAAATTGGATGTGCCAAAGGTAAAGAAATAAGACACGAAGCAGCGTTAAAACTACAATGCTGTCGAATGTGGGGTCTGAGTAGTCTGAGTATTAAGCCAGAGCCTGTGCGCGCAAAAGGCAAAAAAAATAATTGGTCACACACAGACGCCACCCACCCTTGTAAGCGCCTTACTTTAAGCGCCTTGCTTTCTCAAGCTCTCAACTCGTTCCGAAAAGGCATTGGCGGACCCCGTAGGGGACCGGTCTCCTGTCGGAACGAAAGGATCTTCCTTCCGCCCCCTCGGGAACCACAACCACCCCTAACGCCACACTAACACCGCCACAGACTGCGCCCCAAACTGAGCCCAAACTGAGCCACAGTTGAGCCTCTACGCGAGCCACAATCGAAGAGCCACAGCCTGTGATTGAGCCACAGCTTCTGTCCCAAAATCCCAGGATCCACAACCCGGAGAGCCTCATCAACCTCAGCCAAAGCCAATCTCTTCCCGCCATAGTTATCTCAAGGGAGAGTGGCCAATCGTCTTTGCTCGTTACAAAAACTGTTACTTCCACATAACAATTCACCCCACCCTAAGTTTCTTGGGCATCTTGCACCTTCCACGAGCTCACCCTCTTCCTTGGCGTCCCGTCTCTGCCCGAACTAGCCCCTCGCTTCAGGGAGTTCCTGCCTTGGATCGACGCTTCATTTTCTTCGGACCCCGTTGCTACCGTCACTGAAGCCTCTGTTTCTGCCGGTAAGAGTAAGTCTGATGGCCTGGGCCTGTTCCTCATTGTGACCACTTACCTGCGCCGGCCCCGCATGTGTCATCCGAGGCGGAACTTGCTAAGCCATGAGTTAGTAGAGCCCCTCTTCTCCCGGGCTCTTGGAAACACGAACCGGTTGAGTCCTGTTGCGACCCGAACAGCCGCTTCGCTATCGGTGACAATTCCGCCTCCTTCATTACCTCTCCCCCTGATCGCTCCTTGACCTTTCCCGTTCTAGCACTAGACGGAACGGAGGGTCGTCTCGAAGAAGGGCCGACCGGGCTGCTGCTAAAGGGACTTCTACCCTTGACCCGCTCTTGCCTTGGTTTCTGCGGGGAGAGACCACTGCCGTTACCGCCGCCGTCGAATGTTGCCCTTGAGGTAAAACCAAACTCATCAACGAGCACGACCAAGATGTCCTGCCCGGGTTCGGGCTCCTTCTCGAGCAGTGCGACATTCAGCACACCGATAATGCTTCCCCTTCCGTACACCCACTTTCTCGACACAAAGCCTCCCTCTGCCGAGTTCTTCATCCAGCCGATGCGGCTCTTCCACGGTTGTTGGTCGTACGGCATATACGCTAATATGTGGAATGCCTGACCCCCTTTCAGGGGCGTCTCATTGTCACGGGGCGGT
This sequence comes from Ilyonectria destructans, assembly GCA_020740775.1. NCBI lineage: Eukaryota > Fungi > Ascomycota > Sordariomycetes > Hypocreales > Nectriaceae > Ilyonectria > Ilyonectria destructans. The sequence continues at coordinate 919,559 of JAHEWK010000022.1, forward strand.
GCCAGGTACGTCTGACATTGGACGAAGCCGCAGCACTTTAGCTGTTGTTCTGACAACGACCCGGCTTTGAACCTGAAGGTTGTCGTGTCGATGGGTCCCTGAAAGCTGGCGCGCGGCGCGATGGTGGGGAAGCAACCACCCGCATGCCTCAGAGACCTTTCTGCAACTCTGAGGTATTGGTCAGTGCCTAAAGCGAGCAGACCGTCCGTGGGACCACATCGATGAAGACCATACGTACGGTTGGAGACACATCTGCCCACGGACCTGCGCCAGCTTTCCATACAGGTCTTCCCACGACCCCACGACCGATTCGTCCCCATCCACGACTTTGCGACGAAAGTGCAGTTCGTAAGGGTGTAGCTGCACGTCGAAGAAAAACCACTGACCATCCCACTCTTCAATATCGGGGAAAGGGTATACGTGCATTGACAATGGTATATCGATATCGTTTTGCCCGTCAAGGAGCGCTGCATGCTCTCCCCCCTCGTCGTCAAAGTACGCCGGTCTAACGAACTGCAGGCGAACCGCCCCGGCGAGATTGTGGCCTCGGATGAGCTGCCTATCGGCGGACGTAATAACCTCGAGCCCTTCCAGGCTGGAGAAGAACTGTACGCCCAGCGCGTTCAGGGAAGTTTGCCCGTAGCCCTGGCCCAATGGCGGGGGTCCTGCCATGTTTGAAGGGCAAGGGAGACGGGTGTCGTAGCCGTTTCTCAGGCCGAATTAAAGTCTATTGAGGGCTGTGTCCCTTCTCGATTCGGCGACGACAGGAAATGATGGGTACAAGCGAACCAGCGCCCGTATCTGTTCTATTCGGATATGAGAAAAGAGAAGAGAGAAAAAGGAAAAGGGAATAGGGAAAAGGAAATTTCAGAGAGAGAGAGGCCGACTTAACATACCGGCCCTAATTGCCTTCCCTATACAACGACTGCCCTTGATAACGTGAGGGCGCCATATCACGAATTGATCATCTATGGTCTTCGTGAGACCGCCACAATTCTTGCGGTGCCACTGCATGAAACAGCGGCCCATGGTCTCCCGCGCCACAGCATCATCGTGTGCCTCAGTATAGGGGGATACGGTTCGTGGACACTTCATCTCCTCCACGTACTGCGTCGTCTCGGCCATACTCCGTCTCATGGCCTGACCGGATCTTCTACATCCGCTTTACATCCTGGAAGGTTGGCTTAGGCGAAACGCCCTCTTCTGTCCGACGATCCTCTTGACTCGGTTCACTTCTGATAGCCACCTTCGCGGGTTTTCTTCGACTCCAACACAACCTGCCAAACCCAATCATCGCCATGCCCGAGAAAGACATTATCCGTGTCCCCTATGAGGAGATTCGTCGTACAATGGAGAGCCTGGACGGCCGACGCGTACTCAACCGGGCCCGGCCACCACAACGGACATCGCGGCCGGCCATCCCGGGATCCCCAACATTCGAGGAAGCCATGCAGCCACGAAAAGAGCCGATCAGGGTTTCTCCTGAAGAGATACACCGCACATTGGAAGGCATAAATCGTCGGCGTGCCGAAGAACGAGCTCCGCAAAGACAAGACCCCGTTATGGTTCCACCCGACGAGATGCAGCGAACATTGCGAGATATAAATCGCCGGCATGCACATGAAACAGCACTGCGAAGACAAACAGCGGCCAGGGTTCGACGAGAAGAGGTGGACCGTACACTGGAAGACATGGTTCGCCGCCATGCTCAGGAACAGACTCAACAAAGAAAAGAACCACTCAGGGTTCCACCCGACGAGATGCGCCGTACATTGGAAGATATTGGTGACCGACGTACTCAAGAACGGGTCCAACTAAGAAAAGAACCACCCAGGGTTCCACCTGCTGAGCTGCGCCGTACATTGGAAGAAATAGACAGCCGGCGTGCACAAGACAGACCGCGAGAACGACAGCTTGCCGCGTCCACTCAGCGTCGCAATATGCCGGTGACGGTCTCTCCAGACGAGATCCACCGTACCATAGAGGACCTGGCACGCCAGCGTAGGGACGAACGAAATCGTCGGAGGGCATCCAACGCTGCACGAGCACAGCGGCTGACGACACCCGACCAGATACAGCTTCCCCCCCGAACGCCTCCCTCGGGCACACGAGTGCCGCGGCTAAGCAGACCCGACGAGAGACAGCGTCCCCCGAGGACGCCTTCCTCAAAACGCCCAAGAGAAGGAGAGGGCCTCTTGACCCCACCACCCACGCGGCCGGACCGCCGCCCTAAGAGGCCGCGTCCGTTAGGTGAGGTCACGGAGCTCCAACGAAAGTCGATCGAGTCTATTCTGCAACACTATGAGACTTGCTTTCGCGATAAAGAGGAGGCGTCGGTATCAAGATCCTGGTGCAACGAGGTCCCGCTTGCCGTCCAAGTGGAGGCGGCCAAGTCATTCTACCGAGCATTCACGGATGAGAAGACCCTACCGATTGCTCATTGCGTCTTCTGTTATAGGAAGTCAGCTCCTGGGGAACTCTCGACGATCCAGTGGCAGAGCCAGTTGACCCCGTCCTTGATGCAAGCAACGAGGGCTCTTCAGCTGTGCGCAAATTGCCTGCCACAAGACGGCGAGTGTTGGGTTGGCGTATGCCGCGAGTGTCGCGCTGGTCTACAGAACGGAAAACTACCTAAGGCCTGTTCAGTCAACAATATGCATATCGGATGCGAGCACCGGTACCCAAAAGAGCTTGATGACCTCTCCCCCGTCGAGGAAAGACTGATCGCCCTCCAGGCTCCTTTCGGGTACATTACAAAGTTCACCGTCGACAACAAGGCTCCTTCCGGCCTGAATTATAGGAAACACGTGAAGGGTCACATCGTTGTGTTTCCGAACAAGGTCGATGACCTTGTCGCGACAGTACTTCCCCATCCGTTACTGGAGGCGATCGAAAACATCCACGTCTCCTGGAGCGGCTCAAGCAAGCCCAGCCCTACAGACGTCGGCCATCTTCTTCAAGTCCGCAAGACCGTTGTGAGGGATGCTCTGGTATGGCTTCAGAAGAACAACCCTCTCTACGAGCACGTCGCAATCAACCATGACGAGATAGATCGTTGGCGGTACGAGGATAGCTCCAACGTTCCTACCGACATCCTTGAGATGATGCGACGAGAAGAGCCCTCGATTGCTGAAAAGACGCAGACGGACCACATCGTCCCGCCCACGGACAGGGGGCTGCCAGAAAACCAGTCAACAAGTATTGAAGAACTCCTTAACTCAGCGCGAGTTGACCCGGGCGAGGAGCGCCACCCACATGGAGAGCTCGGCGCTTCTGTTCTTGACCAAGACCAACTCGATTCTAACGGCAATGTCGTCTATGAGACGTCGTCTTCCGGCATGTTTCCTCTTGACGAACCTGCCACATTCTCGGGGGCCGATAAGCTATCCTTCCTAGCAGATGCTATGCAAACAGATAGAAGTCGAGGAGACGGGGTCCCTCAGCCATGTGGTATGAATATGGAAACTACGGGAGAACAGCCGTTCATCCGCGTGGAGCGGGGCTCCGACTTCGCCGACAATCTGCATGAGGACTTCTTTCCAAGGACGTTCCCTAAGCTTTTCCCGTGGGGCAAGGGGGGCCCAAAAGCGACGACGGACACGGAGAGCCGCCAACAACATGCCTCGGAGCCTGTCCACAACCCTCCTTTAAACCACTCGCTCACCTACTGGGCCAAATATGTGCTCCAGCGACACGGGGGTCGATTTGCCACGCATCCGGTATTCTGTTTCCTCGTCTTCAACATCCTCCTCCGATCCTCCAACCGCCGCATCAGCATGGTCCGGATGACAAAGAATTCTTTCAACAGAGCTGAGCAAGTCTATCAAAGTCTGACGGCAGACCAACTGAGGAGAGCTGAGGAGGAGATGCGCCAGAACAAGACGACGACAGATGATGACGTATCGTTCTTGCTTCGCGAGCTATCCATCTTTGGCCACGCCCAGCCGCTCTCAAATGAGACTCGGCTTCTGATGCGGAGAAAGATACAGTCACTCATCGTTTGGGCGGGCACGCCTGTGATATGGTTCACCATCAACCCTAATGACATCAACAATCCCGTGAAGATGAGGCTCTCGATCCACAGGCTACATGATTACGACATGGCGAAGGAACTGCTGGCCGATCTCCAGGGACGGTACGACAGGATCGCTCTCAGCACCCTGGACCCGGTCAGCTCCGTCATCTTCTTCCACCGCGAGATTTCCCTGTTCTTCGACAACTATGTCAAGGTAGGCCAAGAATCAGTTTTCGGGAAAATTAGTCACTATTATGCAACGGTAGAAACGAACGACCGAGGCAGCCTACACCTGCATGGACTACTCTGGCTCCACGGAAATCTGCAGTTACCATCCCTCAGCAACGATATGGCCGACCCCCAGGAAGAAGAGTACCGAGCCCGAGTGATTCGTTATGCTGACTCTGTCTTTCACGAATGCCTGGATGAGAAGGCGGGAAAGACGATCCGGAAGGAAAGAAAACCAATCCAGCCTGTCGAGGAGATGATGAAGAGCACCGAAGCTCTTACTACGGCCTTCGAGGACGAGTCCAACTACATTGCCTACTGCAGCCAGGTTCATTCCCACACATTTACCTGCATCAAGTATTCCCTAAAGGGGCTGACTGAACAGGATGCGGATAAATACAGGCGGACAGCTTGTCGATTCAAAGCGCCGTGGAAGATCGTCGACATGACGGGTTTCTCTGAGGACGGCCTGCTCAAGACCCGCAGGAACCACGCTCTGGTCAACCGATACAACAAGGCAATGGCGGTCGGCCTCCGCCACAACCACGACATCTCGATGATCCTGACAAGGACCAAGGGGCTGGCCATGGTATTTTACATCACTAACTACGCCACCAAGTTGGATACGCCGATGTGGAAACGCATCGTCATCGCAGGCGAAGTCCTGGGACAGCTACATCGGTCGGCTGATGGTACGCGTCAGGCATCGGCTCCAGAGCGTGACGCGCAAGCCTCAGCCGTCCTCAACCAAACTCGACAGTTTTTAATGAGAACGGCCAATCGAATATTTTCGGATAGACAGCTCTCAGCCGTAGAGGTCTGTTACCACCTGCTCGGCTATCACACTGACTTTACCAACGTGCCACGGTGGTCTTTCATAAACCTGACCGCCCTGTATTGGTCCATCTTCCGACGGTGGCTGCATCTTCGCCGCCAGTCCGGAGAAGACGCGGACGCTGACGAACCCCCTGAGACGATAGGCCTCAGAGAGAGCGGTCGGACGTTGTTGTCTCTGGATGCCTACGCCTACCGAGGTCCGCTTCTCAGAGGTCTATGCCTGTATGACTACATGTCCATGATTAGCCTCGAGCGTCGTCGCGACCGAGAAGAGGATGAGACCCACTTTTCTCTTCACGGTCCCTCTCAAGAATCTGAGAATTGGATCCAGAAGCTTCGAAAACCCCTCGAGTACGCGGTGCCAATCCTCCAGGGATACATCAGCGACGATCACAAAGACGAGCACCCAGTCTACTTTAGGCGGTATCCTCCGAAGCCCGCCATGCTGATTCCAAGCCAGTACTGACCTGCCTAGAAACTCCGTCCTCCACCTGGCCTTGTTCGTGCCCTGGGATGACTTCCTCTCCAAGACTCACGGGGACATCACCGACGTATGGACGAACCACGCCGCCGCACTCCCACCCCGTTTGCGATCCCACGCCTCCCACATCTCCCTTCTGAGAAGATCGGCGGAGGATGCGCGGAAAGACGCAAAGCTCTGGGCCAGCAGGTCAGAAGGTGATGATACGGTCGACGTGGAGTTCCCTCTTGATGAGGGCGACTATCGTGAAGAGCCTGCAACAACGGCTGAGCACCAACAAAACTACGCAGCGCTCCTCCAAACCTTACAAAATGCTGTGCGGAACTCAGAAGCCACGAGGGACTCGCCAATACTACAGGACCTGGTCCGGGATCTATGCCATGAAAACCCTGCAGAAGAGCAGCGGCCCCTCGTGCAGCGTCATCAGGACTTCTATCAGCAAATTCGCCGTTCCCAGGGCAGCGCGCTATCCCAACACCCGACTCTCTCTCATAAAGATGTGCAAGCCGCGGCAAAGGCCCAGGGTATGCTGCATCTCCGCATGTTAGATGAGATCGAGACCGGTTCTCAGGGCGCCGCTCCCGGCACGAGTAACGACGACCTGGACGACATCCTTGTTCGCCACTGTGATACGGACATTGCCATGCCACGTCAGCGTCTAGAGCCGGTAGAACAGGGCCCTCGAATACTGGTCGACGTCAACCATGCAACGGGCTTCGCGGAACTAGGACGCCTTGCCGCGTCAGGCTTTACCCTCAACTCCCTACAGACAATGGCCCTCCAGCTTGTGTGCGAGTTCTTGGATAAGTACTCCGCCGACCCCGATTCGGCGGGTCAACATCTCCAGTACACCGGAGGCCCTGGAGGTACGGGCAAATCCAGGGTCATCGATGCCTTAAAATGGGTATTTTTGACGAGAGGTCAATCACATCTTCTTCAGATCACAGGGACGTCAGGGAGCGCGGCGGCCCAGATCGGCGGCACAACCTTACATTCTGCCTGCGGACTGGACACCCACCGCTCCCCCCAAACACAACTCCCAATTTTCTCCGAGGCGAAAAAGTGGACGTGGAAACAGAAACTGGTTCTCGTGACAGATGAGGTCAGCATGCTCGGAGGCGCCACCCTTTATGAGGTCAGCCGCAACCTCCAGTCACTCCGAGACTGTGCCGATAAGCCGTTCGGCGGGATTCCCGTCGTGCTCCTGATGGGGGACTTCTACCAGTTCGCTCCAGTTCGAGAGACGAGTCTCCTGGTGAACAAGACGATGAACCCTTCTTCCATCCCACTGGGACAGGGAACCATTTCTCACCATCGCGGCTTCAGTTTGTGGCAGATGTTCAAAACGGTGGTACTTCTCGAAGAGCAGGTTCGTGCGCGAGATGATCCTCAGCTGGGCGCTCTTCTCGATAGAGTACGGGCTGGAGCCCAGACACAGCAGGACCTACTCATGCTCAACACAAAACTCGTCGACCGCGCCCAAATCACCTTCAGTACGGGCTTACGTGCCATAACTCCGCTGAACCGGAACCGCTGGTCACTCAACATGGAAGCCGTCGTCGACTGGGCTCGCTCTCGCAAGAGACATATCTCCATCTTCATCTCCGCACATACGTGGCGAAGTGGCACGCTGTCGCAAGATCAAATCGCCAGGACTATCGAGCAAGGGGATGACTCCACCTGCAAGGTTCCTGGCGTCTTTTTCTATGCCCAAGGCATGCCCGTGATTGTGAGCCAGAACATTTACACCGGCCTGAAGGTCGTAAACGGGGCCGAGTTTGTCGCCGTCGACTTCATACCCGACCCAAAGTACCCAGGATACCACCTTGCCGACGACGTGACTATCCACTTCGGGCCACCACTTGGCATCCTCTTACAGTCTAAAGATACCAAGGGCTTGTCTAACCCCGCCCTGCCACCAGAAACAATCCTTGTCCGCTCGGTCTCACAAACCCTCGATCCGTCCAACCGCAACTTCAGGTTCTTGTCTGCAAAATGCAGCCGCCGCGGCTTGCCCGTCGTCCCCGCTTTTGTGCTCACTGACTATAAGGCGCAGGGCAAGACATTCGCGGAAGTCCTCCTCGAGCTACGAGGGAATCGTATCATCAATGGCGAGCCTTCCAAGTGTGACTTCACCAGTCTTTATGTACAGCTATCCAGGTGCACGACACTCCAGGGCATTAAACTTCTCAGTCCTGTACGACACCAGGATTTCATCGGAAATAAACTAGATCACACCATCGTTCAGGCCATGCAGAGACTCACGAAGCTGGCCGCAGAAACGAAACGGCACTACGAGGCCAGAATCGTCAGAAATAGGCAATATCATTCCGAGAATTGCTCCACCCCGGCCAATGCTGAAATCTGAAATCACTCCAACAACGATACACGACCCTCTTACATATCATAAGGTGACCTTACTGCCCGCCAGTCATCCGCATCCTCTTCGCCTCCCTTCCCCGGCCGGAACTGCTTCTGTTCCTCGCAATAACCCGTCCACCAATCTTCAAAGGCTTTTCGGCTGTACAGAATTCGCGGCGCGCCTTCACCCTCACCAAAGAGGTCCAGGATGCGATCGCAGTACATCCACACGCCCTCAAGATGCTGCGGCAGCAGCGACTTCCTGTCCTTACGTGCGACGACAATAGTGCCGACATGTGACTGCCACTCCGGGAGCGCAAACCCGGAATCGGCATTGATGTTGAGGTACGTGGCAATCTGATTGTCAAGGTCGGCCTGGTTTCTGGACTGAGTGCCTAGCCGGTACAGGACTACCGGAACCTCAATGAGCCTTGGGACGTCAGGCACAGGCCGCGAGAAGACAGGGTGATCTTCCGTGATCCTGATGGTAGACCAAGGCGGAAATTTGCGTTTCTCAACCTCACACCGCACGATGACGGCTTGGATAGACCCTGACGCGCTCTGTGCCGTCGTCAAGGGTGACGCAGCCGACCCCGGGACGACTGGATCAAGTGATCGACTTGCTTTCACCATGGGCGCCTGCTGCTGCGAGGCTTCTGGCTCGGAATCGGTATCTATGTTCTCCCATTTCGAATAGTCAATAGGCGCCATGGAGAGGCGTGCAATTGATGCGCAAGTTTCTTAAGGAATCCTCGACGTTGAATGAAGGTTGCTGAATTCAAATCGAATATGACGATCAATCTGTGGTCATAAGGACGGATACAAGGTCCGTGCGCTGCATCCCAAACACCCAGGTCAATCCTCCAAACGCTCGGGCAACTAGACGATCTGTGCTGTTCTCTACCCCAGACACGATGCCCGTTTCGTCTCTGTTGACACCCAAAAGCCATCATAGAGCTTCATCCATCTCGCGATCTGAAAGACTCGTTCCGAAAGGTCTGTTGGCGGGCCCGTAGGGACCGGTCTCCTGTAGCGCCCTGTTCGAGCTGCGCCACTCTCCAGCCACTTAAGCCACTCTCCAGCCACTTAAGCCACTCTCCAGCCACTTAAGCCATAAGCCGCAAGCCACAGCCCAAAAACCTGACCCCACCCGGACCCCCGGACCCGCCGGCCCTTGCTTTTCTGCGGGGAGGGACCGTTCCCGGAGCTCCGCCGCCTCCGTACATCCACGGACCTCTTGAATCTATCCCCCCCCCCCCATTAAGAGAATTCGCTTTGACCTTATAACTACAGAAATGGTCACTGTCACAGGAAGACCGTCTTATCGGTGGCTCACAGTTGTTTCTTTCCTACAAAGTGGCGGTCGATTGTTTCTTTTATATCTTTCCAACTGTTCCCTGACGGCAGGGCCTGATGTTACATCTATAGCTATCTATTGTTTCTGTCGAGATCCCTTTCATCTTCAAACTCTATCTATTCTGCCGATGCCTCGGGCTGCTGCCCCCTCATTGACCCCTCTTTTGAACCTAGGGTATCCCGGCTTTCAGATATCAACTGTATTTAGATTCATCTATAAAAGACAGGTCTTAGAGCATCTACTAGATAGAAATCAAGAGCTTCCATTTTACATCACAATGCACCCTACCAATCAGATGCAACACCTGAAACCTTCAATGCTCAACACTTACTCTCTTTTGTTTCGACCGCTTTCCACGTCAGACATTGCGCGCCATTTGTTTTACCTCTCCTTTCCCTCCTCACCACACCCGTAGCTCATATCCACTTGCTACCATGCCCCGGCAAGAACCAGTCAGAGTCCCAATTGATGAGATCCGCCGTACATGGGAAGATCTGGATCGGCAACGCACTCAGAATAGGGCCCGAGGGAGTCGGGGAACCTCTCAATCGACGGTTCCAAACTCCCTGGCATCTCAGAGAGCCGTTCACCGCCCGCAAGGGCCGCTCAGTGTCCATTTTGACGATGCCGCTCTACAGGCTCTCCTCGAGCTTCGAAGGGAGCTGGTCAGGGTCCCTCATGAGGAGATTCTCCGCATGTTGGCTCTCCTCGAGCCCCGAAGGGAGCGGGTCAGAGTCCCTCATGAGGAGATCATCCGCATGTTGGATCATCTGGACCGCCAGCGCGCCGAAGACCGAGCCCGTCAAAGGGCCGGAGAGACCGAACAGATAGAGCGGCCGACCACTCCCAACAGGCTGTACCGCCCTCCACAGACCTTTCCTTCGTCAAAGCGCCACAGGGAACAGGAAGCGCTTCCAGCTCCGCCACCTACGCAACTAAACCGCTCCCCGAAGAGGCGGCGGTCAATGGGGGAAACGCTTCCAACTCCGCCGAACACGCAACCAAACCGGGCCCCGAAGAGGCCGCGGCCGATGCGGGAAACCGTCCAACTCCAGCGGGAGTCCGTCAAATCTATTCTACAATACCACGAATCGTGCTTTCGCGACAAGATGGAGGCATCGGCAACAAGATCATGGTGCAAGGAGGTCCCGGTCGCCCTTCAGGTAGAGGCTTCCAAGTCGTTCTACCAGGCGTTTACGGATGAAAAGACGTTGCCAATTTCGCATTGCGTCTTTTGCTACAGAAAGCGAAGTCCTCGCGAACTCACTACCATCCAGTGGAAGAGGCAGTTGACGCCCTCCTTGCTGCAGGCCACGAGGACTCTTCAGCAGTGCAGGAAGTGCCTTCCACTGGACGACGACGCTGGAGTTCAGGTGTGCCGCGAGTGCCGTACCGGCTTGGAAAATTGGAAGCTTCCTAAGGTCTGCTCGGTCAACAATATGGACATCGGATGCGAGCATCGGTACCCTGAAGAGCTCGATGGCCTCTCTCCTGTTGAAGAGAGGCTGATTGCTCTCCAGGCCTCTTTCGGCTACATCACAAAGTTCACCATGGATAACAAGACCCCGTCGGGACTTAGTTACCGGAAGCACGTGAAGGGCCATATTGTTGTGTTCCCAAACAAGGTGGAGGACCTCATTGCTGCGGTTCTCCCCCACCCCCTTCTGGAGACTATCGAGAACATCCACGTCTCTTGGAGCGGCTCCAGCAAACCTGGCCCTGCAGACGTTGGGCATCTTCTTCAGGTGCGCAAGTCTCGCGTACGGAGTGCCTTGTCATGGCTCCAAAGGAACAACCCGCTTTACAAGCACGTCACGATCAACCACGGCGAGATAGATGGCTGGCAGTATGCAGATGGCTCCAATGTCCCAATTCTCATCATGGATAGCATGCAGAGGGAGGAGCCGTCTGCTGCTGAGAAGACGCAGACGGACCACATAGTCCCGGATACCGATCGAGGTTTGGAAGAGAACCGCTCCACAAGTATTGAAGAACTGCTTAATTCGGTACACGGCGACTCCACTGACGATCCCTGCCCTACGGAAGACACTGCGTCGACGGAGCAGCACCGGTCCCGCCGTGGTGGACCCGGCATTTCAGGCCCTTCCCCGGAGCCTTCCGATGGCAGCGGCGATGCTGTCTATGAGACGTCGTCATCCGGCATGTTTCCTCTTGATGGACCGGCTGCTTTTGAAGAGGCGGACAAGCTGTCCTTCCTAGCGGGCGTCATGCCGAGTCAGAGTCGACGTGGCGAAGATTCTGAGCCATGCGCTGTGCAAGTCCAGACGACGGAAGAACAGCCGTTCATCCGGGTGGAGCGTGGCGCGGACTTTGCGGATAGTCTACACGAGGACTTCTTCCCGCGGACGTTTCCGAAGCTTTTCCCATGGGGGGAGGGGGGCCCAAAGGCGATGCGCGGGTCGAACGGCGATCTACAACACGCTTCTGAGCCTCTGGAGCACCATTCAAACCACTCGCTCAATTACTGGGCCAGATACGTCCTGCAGCGGCACGGGGGCCGATTTGCCACCCATCCCATCTTTTGTTTCTTGGTCTTCAACATCCTCCTCCGGTCCTCCAACCGCCGCATCAGCATGGTCCGTATGACCAAGGGTTCTTTTGCCAGAGTTGAGCGGGTTTATGGAAGCCTGACAGCGGACCGCCTGAAAAGAGCCGAGGACGAGATGCGCGAGACGAGGGCGACGACTGACGCCGACATATCGTTCCTGCTCCGGGAGCTGTCCATCTTTGGCCACGCACAGCCGCTCTCGAACGAAAGCCGACTGCTCATGCGGAGGAAGATACAAGCACTTGACATTTGGACCGGCACGCCCGTGATTTGGTTTACCATCAGTCCCAATGACATCAACAACCCGGTGAAGATGAGGCTCTCCATCCACAGGCTCCATGATTACGACACCGCAAGGAGCCTATTAGCCGATCTTCGGGGGAGGTACGACAGAATCGCCCTCAGTACCATGGATCCGGTCAGCTCCGCCATCTTCTTCCACAGAGAAGTCTCTCTGTTCTTCGAAAGATACGTCAGAACAGGCCAAGAATCGGCTTTTGGCAAGATCAGCCATTACTATGCAACGGTGGAGACGAACGACCGAGGCAGCCTGCACTTGCATGGACTCCTCTGGTTGCACGGCAACATGCAGTTGCCGTCCCTGATTGACGACCTGGCCGACCCTGCAGAAGAAGAATACCGTGCCCAAGTGACTCGGTACGTGGACTCGGTCTTTCATGAGTGCTTAAACGAGAATGCTGGAAAGGTTGTCCGACAGGAGAGGAAGCCAATCCACCCGGTTGAGGAGATGATGAACAGCACCGAGGCTCTATCTGCGGCCTTCGACGATGAGTCCAACTTCATTGCGTACTGTTGCCAGGTTCATTCCCACACCTTCACCTGTCTCAAGTATTCTCTGAAGGGACTCGCCGAACAGGGTGCGGACAAGTACAGACGGACAGCTTGTCGGTTCAAAGCGCCTTGGAAGATCGTCGAAGCAACAGGATTCTCGGAGGAGGGCCTCCTCAAGGTCCGCCGAAACCACCCACTGGTTAACCGGTATAACAGAGCAATGGCGATCGGCCTCCGCCACAACCACGACATCTCGATGATCTTGACTCGGACCAAGGGCCTCGCCATGGTGTTTTACATCACGAACTACGCAACCAAACTGGATACGCCAATGTGGAAACGCATCGTCCTCGCCGCCGAAGTCCTTGGACAGCTTCGTGAATCTGACGTGCCGAGTCGTCAGGTGTCGGATTCTGCCGAGCGTGACGCCCAGCGGCCGGCCGTGCTGAACAAGAGCCGTCAGTTTCTGATGAGGGCTGCAAACCGAATCTTTTCCGAGAGACAGCTCTCGTCCGTGGAGGTCTGCTACCACCTGCTCGACTATCAGACGGACTTTACCAACGTGCCGCACTGGTCCTTCTTGAACCTGACCGCACTGTATTGGGCCATCTTCCGCCGATGGGCGCACCTTCGCCGTCAGGCCGGCGTAGAGACAGACGCGGAGGAGCCTCCTGAGACGGTACACTTTAGGGAAGGCGGCCGGACCCTGTTATACCTGGACGCTTACGCCTACAGAGGTCGGGTTCTGAAACATCTGTGCCTCTATGACTACATGTCTATGATTCAACTGGTGCGTTCCCGTAACCAGGATGAGGACGAAATCCACGTATCTCTTGAGGGGCGCTCTCCGGAATGCCACAACTGGGTACAAAAGCTTCGGCCGCCTCCTGACTACGCCGTGCCCATCTTTCAAGGGTCCATCAGCGACGATCACAACGACGAGCACCCGGTATATTTCAGACGGTACGCTCCAAAGTCCGAGCTGCCGACTCCGAGCCAACTCTGACCTTCTTCATAGCAACTCCGTTCTCCATTTGGCCTTGTTCGTGCCTTGGGAAGACTTCCTTCCAAAGATGCACGGTGATATCACCGACGTATGGTCGGACTACGAAGCGGCCCTCTCTCCCCGCCTGCGTTTCCACGTCTCTAACATCTCCCTTCTCAGAAAATCAGCCGAAGATGCGCGCAAAGACGCAAAACTCTGGGCCAGCCGGTCGGAAGGTGATGACACGGTTGATGTGGAGCTCCCCCTGGATGAGGACGACGACGGAGAAGATGTAGCAACAATAGCTGAGCATCACCAAAACTACACAGCTCTCCTCCAGACTCTACAAAATGCCATACGGAATTCCGACGCTACGAGAGACTCCCCACTCCTATGGAGCCTGGTGCGGGACCTGTGCGAGGAGAACCCTGCTGAAGAGGGTAGGTCGTTTGTCCAACGCCACGAGGGCTTTTACCAGCAAATTCGCCGTAACCAAGACAGTGCCTTACGCCAATATCCGAGTCTATCCGGACAGGATCTTCAAGCCGTGGCAAAGGCCCAGGACATGCTGCATCTCCGAATGCTGGATGAGATTGAGGGTGGTTCCCAAGGCGCTGTGCACTCCGCGGGTAACGCCGACGTAGACGATGTCCTGGCTCGGCATTGCGATGCAGAGATTCCCTTTCCGGCTCAAGGTCAAGATTCGGCCATGGACATGCCTCGAATCCTTGTCGACGTCAGTTCTGCAACAGGCTTCGTCGAGTTGGGACGTCTTGCCGCCTCGGCCTATACGCTCAACTATCTGCAGAGCATGGCTCTCCAACTCGTGTGCAGCTTCTTGGACAAGTGCACTGCCGATCCGGAGTCGGCCGGTCAACATCTCCAGTACACAGGTGGGCCCGGCGGTACGGGAAAGTCGAGGATTGTCGATGCCCTGAAGGACGTGTTCGCGGCGAGAGGTCAATCACACCTTCTTCAGATCACCGGTACATCAGGCAGCGCGGCGGCCCAGATCGGCGGGACGACGGTCCATTCGGCCTGCGCCCTGGATGCCCGACGCTCTTCCAGGAAGCAACCTTTGTCATTCCCAGAAGCCAAGAAATGGACCTGGAAGCAGAAGCTCGTCCTCGTGATCGACGAGATCAGTATGCTTGGCGGAGCCACCCTGTACGACGTCAGCCGCCACCTCCAGTCTCTCCGCGATTGTCCCGATAAGCCATTTGGCGGTATTCCTGTCGTCCTTCTGATGGGCGATTTCCATCAGTTCACCCCGGTGCATGAGACGAGCCTCCTCGTGAGCAAAACGATGGATCCCGCCCTCGCCCCCGTCAGCCAAGGGACCATTTCTCACCACCAGGGCTCTACTCTTTGGCACAGGTTCAAAACTGTTGTCCTTCTTGAAGAACAAGTCCGCACACGAGATGATCCACAGCTGGGCGCTCTTCTCGACAGAGTACGTGCCGGGCTCCAAACGGAGCAAGACCTCCACCTGCTCAACACTAAGCTGGTTGACCGCTCCCGAATCGCTTTCCACACCGGCTTACGCGCCATAACGCCGCTGAACCGCAACCGCTGGAGCCTCAACATGGAAGCCGTCGTAGACTGGGCGCGTTTTAACAAGAGGCATATCTCCATCTTCATCTCGACCCACATTTGGCGGAGGGGCACGCTATCCCAAGACGAGATCGCCCAGACCATTGAACAAGGAGACGATTCCAACTGCAATGTCCCTGGCATCTTTTTCTATGCCCAAGGGATGCCCGTAGTTGTGAACAAGAACATCTATACGGGGTTAAAGATTGTGAATGGAGCGGAATTTACAGCTGCAGACGTTATTCCCGATCACAAATATCCAGGATACCATCTTGCGGACGACGTCACCATCCACTTCGGCCCTCCACTCGGCATACTCTTGCAGTCGAGAGATACCAAAGGCTTGGCCATCCCGACCCTCCCTGCGGGAGCAGTACTCGTCCGACCGATCTCACAGACCCTCGATCCGGCCAGCCCGCGCTTCAAGTTCTTGTCAGCTAAATGCACTCGGCGCGGATTGCCCGTTGTTCCGGCATTTGCCCTTACGGACTATAAAGCCCAAGGCAAAACGTTCGTAGAAGTGCTCTTGGAGCTGCGGGGAAATCGTATGACCAATGGAGAACCTTCTAAATGCGATTTTACTAGTCTCTATGTACAGCTGTCTAGGTGCACAACGCTTCGAGGCATCAAGCTTCTCAGTCCTGTACGACACCAGGATTTCATCGGTAACAAGCCGGATCAGGCCATAGTTGATGGCATGCAGAGACTCAGGAACCTAGCCGTAGAAACTCGACGGATATATGAGGGCCGGGGCCGCGATACCTAGGAATAGCATGCGAGATCATTCTGAAGATAGTTTATCCTTTTACCTCATCCTGAAGTCTGAATTCACTCCAACGCTGCCGACCTTGTAGTATCCAGAACCGACTCTCCTTGGCCCATGCCGGGCCTGTGACTTGAAGCTCCAACCCGGCGCATTTTGAACGCTACTTAAGGGCGCGACGCAACAACTAGTCATAAGGGTTTTGTGATCCAAAACGCACGCCGAACCCCATATTAGGAGACTTAGATCTCATACGGCGATCTTACCGCCTGCCAATCATCCGGGTCCTCCTCGCCTCCCTTCCCGGGCCGAAACTCCTTCTGTTCCTCGCAATAACCTCCCCACCACTTTTCAAAGGCCTGCCGATTGTACAGCCATCTCGGGGCACCTTCTCCCTCGCCGAAGAGGTCCAGAATGTGGTCGCAGTACATCCACACGCCCTCAAGATGCTGCGGCAGTAACGGCTTCCTATCCTTGCGCGCGGCCACGATGGTGCCGACATGTGACTGCCACGCCGGGGGCGCAAAGCCGGAGTCGGGGTTGATGTTGAGGTACGTGGCGATCTGGTTGTCGAGGTCCACCCGGTTTGCGGACCGAGTGCCTACGCGGTGGAGGACCAGCGGGACCTCAATGAGCACTGGGACGGGAGGAACGGCCTGCGAGAAAACGGGATGATCTGCGGGGATTGTGGTGGCGGACCAAGGCGGGTATTTGATTTTCTCGATGTCGCACCGGACCATGACGGCTTGGATGTGCCTCGAACCGCTGTGTGCTGTCGTTGAAGTGGATGCAGACGAGTGTTCGGACGCTGGAGCGGGTGGCAGGGTTGCTTTAGGCGCAGGTGCCTGCTGAGACAACATTTCTGGCTCGGAATCCGTGTCTATGTTGTCCCATTTCGAGTAATCTATAGGTGCCATCGAATCATCATAAGTCTTCACAATGGTTGAATGAAGAGGAAGAGGAGTGAATTCAATCAAATTACACAGTTTGTAAAAGACCCTGGCATGTGACATGACAGCACTTGTACGTAGGACCTCAAAACCAGGTCTTCCCAACGCTCGGATCACCTAACGCCCAAAACCATGCCGTAAGCTTCGTTCCGAAAGGCCTTGGCGGGCCCGTAGGGACCGGTCACCTGTATTGTATTGCCAAGAATCCAATATATTGGCAGTGTAACAATATATCCCATATATTACACGTGACCTTCATTATTCACCTGCCGTGGCTAAAATATCATCACCTTGAAAATCTCTAATCCCAAACCATGACTTCAAGCACTCCAATGCTTCAATTACATCATCCCCAAGTCGATTTCGACGGTCCGTAATCGTTATCTTCGCCCCAGAGAAGAGTCGTTCAGGCTCGGCAGACATTGCAGGAATTGACAGTATATCCACGGCCATTTTGCTCAGGTTAGGGTAGTTTTTTTGCTGTGTCTCCTCTAGCCACCATGCAAGGGCGCTTGTAAACCCATAAACCCGTTCAGACTTACAATAACGCTCATACTCATCTGTGATAAGCGCTGGTTGTAGATGCTTGTTTCTCCAATTCAAGAACTCGTTCGTAGTCGTCGACGGGACCTGAGATAGAGGAAGTTGCGGTTCCACAGGTTTATATTCATCCCACAGTGTCTCCATCAACTTCTTTGACGACTCAGCCCACTCTTTCTTCCAGTTCTCGTGTATGTAGTGCCATTTATGCGAAGGGTGCAGCACAATCGCAGCAACGTAGGCAGGCGACTCGTCAGTAAGGCGATAGTACTTGTCCATTTTCGCCCATCCCGAGTTATACATCGGTGCCATAATCCGGTCGTCGATATGTGCCTCCTTTCCTGCTTCGAATTGTGCCAATACGAAGTCCATAGCCAAGAGGACATTGTCGAGGGTTGCAAACGATGACTCGAGAGCCTTGGTAGTCATTTTGAGCTTCTCTAAAAAGGACTTGATCTTCTCGAGGATGATCCAGTCCTCCGAAGAGAGCTCGTCTCCAGCGCAATCTGCTTCCGCCCATTTGTTAAAATACCCGTCGATTGCATCCCTAAGATGCAAGGCCGCTTGTAGCATAATATACCACGAACTCCACCTCGTGTCGTTATCTCGCGCAAGCTTGTGGTTATGGCTAAGAGCCATAAACTTCTGGCAACGCTGAACACTTCGTTGAATGAAAACGACAAAGTTATGAAGCTTGCCAAGAGGACCCTTTTGCCGCCATGCCTTGATCTCCTTTAGCGTCACATTATATGTACCAGGATCGTTGTGTTCGAGCTTCTCATTGTCGGTAACGAAGAGGAAAGCTTTGGCGGCGAGGTTGATGATGTGACCTTGGCAGCGAAGGCGGTGAGATCTGGGGTCGTATTGAATATCAAATCGGCGCAGAAGGCCTGTAAATGTTAGGACAAATTCGAAGAAATAGTGCGTCATACTGACCAAGAGAAAGAGATCTCATCATTGTATCGTTATTGCCTGCATTGTCCATCACAAAATATCCAAGTTTTGAAGCAAATCCCCAATCATCGACTACTTCCAAAACTGCCGCTGCAAGGTGAGAACCATCATGCTCACTGTCGATGTCTTTTAAGGCCAAGACATAGTGTTCCAGCTGACCGTCTTCCCTAACATAGTGAGCGACTACGCCTAAGATGGCTAAAGAGTTGGGAGAAGTCCAAAGGTCGCAGTTGATATGAATTCTTAACTTCGCCGACTGTATGCGCTGCTTGACCTTCTCCTTCTGGTCTTCATACTGCCGCATGATCCATTTCCTAATGGTCTCGTGCGTATCTGGAAGCCAAGTATCGATATCGTCATTGATGTAGGCCAAGAGTGCCCGGAACTCTGGGCATTCCACAAGCCGAAATGGGAGAGAGCAGGCCGTAATAAACCTCACGTACAACACTTCGAGCTGGTCAGGGTCGATCGAATCTCCGGATTGATCGTTGAGCCGACGGCGTTTGCGGGGATTTTCTTCTGCTGCAGCACGAGCTTGTTTGAGAATCGTTCGTATCGTTGTCACTTTAGCTGTTTGTGGGGCTCCTTTTGGCAGACTGTGGCCGTCAGGAGGAGGGTCCATAAGATGTTTTGCGGGAGCCGCAGTACCCCCAGAACAGGCATAGGTTCTGTTACAATATTTGCAGCGCCACTCTTCTTTTTCCGTCCGCTGATTGTAGTATCTCGTCTCTGTCTCCTCGTCTGGCATATGAGAGAAGACCCATAATGTTCTGGTCTTGGTAGAGGAGGTTGTGGAGGCTGTGCAAGGTCGAGATTTGGACGTTTGGCTTTCGTCTAGGTCATGTAACTGCTGGCTGGAAAACTCCGAAAAGTCGACTGAAATTGACGACTCTCTTCGTTGTGGCCATTTTACAAAAGGGAGGCGTTGTTGAGGCATGGCGGTAAGTCCGTCTAGGCTTGACAGTGATAAAGAAAATGGCCAGAGGTGACGATGGCTAATGTCGACAGGCAACCACTGGTAGGCCCAGCCCAACATAGTCCGTACCAATCGTACCTCCCCTGACGCGTGGAAGAAACGCGTGGTCGCATGTTAGGTCTGGTTGTCAATAAAGATGCGTGTTGAGGTGAATGCTAGCCAATAAAATGCCAAGTATCCCTGTCGCTGGTATAGGGTAAGGCCTGCCTGGCTACTATCAAGAGGCAATTTCGCCCCAGGACTGACAACCCAATATAAATAATATATTGCCAATATGGATATCCTCATATTATATTGTCACAATATCAAAATCTTCATATCATATTGTCACAATATGAGAAAGTCCATATCATATGGGTTATATTGCAATATACTACTTTATTGCCATATTATTAGCAACACTGTGGATAGTCTATTAGATAGTCTCCAGCGCGCCACATGCCCCAGGGGAGGTCCGGGGCACCTTGCGTCCCCTTTGGCGTTAAATATACTACTACTACCGGTACTACTACTACTACTACTACTACTACTACTACTACTACTACTACTACTACTACTACTACTACTACTACTACTACTACTACTACTACTACTACTACTACTACTACTACTACTACTACTACTACTACTACTACTACTACTACTACTACTACTACTACTACTACTACTACTACTACTACTACTACTACTACTACTACTACTACTACTACTACTACTACTACTACTACTACTACTACTACTACTACCAGTTTTGCTTGTCTTGCTTGTCTCCATCACTTGCACCTCTAGCTTCTCTGCCTCGTCCCATTGGCCCTGCTTCCTGTATGTTGATGCAAGATTGCCCATGCTGGTCAGCGTTTCTGGATGATCGGGTCCTAGTTCAGCCTTGTACAGGAGGAATGTCGGATACCAGTGTGCAGGCTCTCCTATTCTGGTATTCGACTGCAGGCTACAATCGAACGGCATTTCCGCAATCAACACCAACTCACGGGGCAAGCGTTAAACAGTATCAAGGACTATTTCGGGACCCGAGAGGTCGATAATTAATCGCATGTGGTCATCCCCTTGGACGGGTCTGAGGCGATCGATGCGCTCAGGGTGTTTGATGGCTACAGCTGCATACAATGCCAATACCCGACCACGGTGCGCAAGAATGCGGGGCCTTCAAAAGATCGGTTACTTGACGTCGCTTATTCGCTACCCTGAATGAGAGCAGCCCTCGCAAGCTGAGAGAGGTACAGACGGGTTCGAGGCCCTAGATCAAAGGGGGTGGAGGCGCCTGGCTCAGAGGCCATCGCAAGGAAGGTGAGGTGATCAGGTAGGTGTTAACAGATTGGGTGGGTGGCTGGCCGAATCCTTAACATTAGCCGCTAGGGAAGTTAGATGTAGGAGGGAAGTCGGATGATCAAAAGTTCAGTGCCCGTTGTCACATACCGGTCGGTCTCCATGCTGGCAAGTTCACTGAATGTCGATGTTGTATCATCGTCGTCGTCCTCGGTTACAATTGGGTTTGCTGACTGTAGTCAGTGAACTGTTCCCAGCCTCGCTTAGATTACAGACATGGCCTAGCTGGACGCAACATGCTAACATCTCTGTCGACGTAGTGGTTTTTGACCGTCTTTACAATGAAACTAAGATTCGTTAGTATTGTATTAAGCTCGTAGCAGCCAAGAACCTCACAACTCCTCTTCAAGTTCGTCGTCAACCTCATCTTCATATTCATCGCTCCCTTCCATTGTGTCGACCTTGCGAGCTTCGACTCTGTCCCGGTTCGCGACCAACATTGGGCTCCTCTGAGTGCAGGTCTTAAGCTTGCCCCGATTCGAAGATTCGTTGTCACATAGTGCTCTAGGAAACTTAGCTCTCATCTCGTCCTGCCTGCCACAGGGAGCTTGCATTAATGGGCTGGCGTTTGTAGCGTGAAACCAAAGAGCCTATCGACTTGCCGTGTGGCAAAACTTTTGGGAAGGTTGATAAGGTGCAGGCTATCGCATCGGGAACGGGGCGCGTTTCGTGCTCTGTAAAAATTGAAAACCGCCACAGTAGAGCGAGGGACCAGCGCTGCCCACAGATCAAATGCAATCAAACAAACTGCCAAATAAATCAAACAAATATGCCAAAATCTTATTTCAAATCAAACAAATGCAAAACAGCGGATTTGGAATGACATTTGATATATTTGATCCCAGTGGACACTATCCGTGCTCATGCTTAGTGGCCGTGTTGTCGGTCCATGAATGAGGCGGTAGTTGCCCAATGCCCAACCGCCACCACAGCCGCGGTCTGAACAACCCAACCAGCCAATTCACACCACGCCATTCTCGACCGTCCCGCATGATTGATGACGACGTTGGCCACTGTGTCATTCAGTCTGCACTCAATGTCTTGGGGGAAAGGCATCTGGTTCCGTTCCCAGTTCCTTTACTTAGGCGAAGTGCATGACTTTGCCGCCGAGTACGAGGACGAGGTCATTGGCCAGACCTTCAACCGAACCGTTTCGGTCGACGATAAGAAGACATATGAAAGTTTGCAATTAAAACAACACTGTCGAGCACGACTTACTCCACCGCAAAACAAGATTCCAAAGAGCGGGGTGCCATTTGGCGAACTCATATGCATCCCTCGTTTTGTCCGAAATCCCATGGTTTGCGGAGCGCCAATTGTGACTAAGTAAGGCGTCTTTCGTAGTCTCTGGGACAAATGGTACGGAATTGAGGCCCAACACTCCGGCATAAAGTAACTTGAACTAATGCATGATCTTGACAATGCCACGATTTAGCAGCTAACAGCCTGAGAATACATGGCGGTCAAGGGAGCCCCAATCAATATTTTACCCCCTGATCACCCTTACATTCTTATCCGGTCCAAAAATCCTCCTCAACCCAAGACTGCATCGTGCAAGTTCAAAACAATCCAAGCGTCATCTGGCCTTGGCGGGTCAGCCAACCCCTGCCGATAGAAACGTGTAGACCTCGAAGCGGGCCACGGCAAATTGAGTAGTTGCCTTACAGACGCGAACCAAACACGGAGATGTCCAGGTGAGCACGGTCTTTGGCTTGTAGGTGTAAACGAGGGTGAGATAGGCGGGTCCTAAGCCCCCTGCAGTGAAAATTGGGAGAGATGTGAGGCTGACTGAAGTGGGGGGGACAAAGCGAGGGTCATCCATTGGTGAGACAGAACAAAGTCCCTGGATAACACACATATCACACATGGTTCTTTGCAGGAGGCGGCCCTCACTATGACTAGGTTCCAACCCACACCGGTATCTGGGGTCAAATTTACGTCCTCGGTGCACAAGCCAAGTACTTTGTCGTAGTTGCACCCTGTACGGAGCACGGTGTAGGCGCAATGAGTATCCTGAATCACAGCGAAGCCAGCCGAACAGAGGACGCCCCTGATGTATAGGACATTCAACTAGCCATTCTCGTGCTGTCGAGTTGCAAGACTCATAGGTGACACTCGGGCAAGCCCGAATGCTCATTGATTGGCTTAGGGTTGGGCTGATGTAGGTCCACGCAGAATAGCAAGTCATGTACTCCGTAGTGGCAGTGGGATCAGGGGGAATTCGCGGAAGCCGGCAGTGCGTAATGAACGTCACCTCCGTATGCACGGTACTGAACCATGTCACTTTCTTCTCTTGCTCACTGTCAAACAAGACGGGCTATTTCTTCCGTAGTCTCCCCAGCCGTGCATGGTGATGGTACTTGGAGGCGGCAATGCTGTGGCACAGAGAGGAAGAGAGTACATCGTGTACAGGGATAGTCGTATCGACCGCACGGTGCCAATGTATCCCATTAGGCTCCCTATCCGATTCGACCAAGGTGAAAAGCGAGTGTCGGCACTAAGACAGTGGGCTGATGAGGTCGCACAACCCTTGTCCTTCGGTCTCACCCTCCCCAGCAAAGCCACACTGAGACGGAAAAAGGGGCGGCAAGGATCGGAGCTGGTATCGAGTGGCCCACGGTGAGTGGAGATTGGTTGCTTGGGTAGTGGAAGCACTAGCGTGTTTGCCTCACTGCGCAGCCCCATTCCAACCACGCCCGTTCTAATGCAGCCTCGTCAATAATCGCCGTGCGTTAGCAGCCCTACCCTCGCACCTCCTCCGGTTACGTGCCCCACTGCTCATGCGTCGTATGCTGACAGAACCGCTCGACTGCATCGATAGCACGGTTTGACACGTTTGATTTCGCTGCTAATCCATATCGGCCGTGAAGGGATGATTTGCTCCTACGTGGTCCAGTGTCTAGCGCCTGTAGAGTATGTTCACGCGATCACGCCTTCCAGACATGGTAGTTCAATGCAGATGAAATGTCCAACCCAATGACAAGCGTTTGTTTTTCACGAGCGAGGTTGCGTCTCAGGACCATGCATTCGACCACACCTTGGTGCTGGCTCCACAATCAAGGTCTAAAATTTTGCGTCGGGACTGTACAAGTCGGCGTGGATCCAATGTCACACTCCAGCTCTAACCCCGGCTGCCCCACGCTATGGGATTTGCGACCAACACGGGCCCTGGCTTGTTTGTTTCCTCAGTGCCCTGTTCGCCCGGAGCCTCATCCAACCCCTCCCAATTTCGAACCAGAGAGTCTGCAATCCCCCACCTCTTTCACACCGACAGCACGAGCTCGCCTTCGTCCATCCACGCAAAGCATCAACGTCCTCTGTTACCACCCACTGTCTTGTTGCTTCCGATGAATGCTTCGTCTCTTCCTATTATGGAGCCCTTGCCGTCAATCTCGAGCAATCCGTGAGTCCGTCCTAAATATGAAAAATCCTGGTCAATGTCATGCTTCAGAGGCTGCTTCTCAACATGGAGGAAATCCCGAAATCTCCTGTCTAGCCATCAGACATGGTCTTCTCAGAGATAATGGTGCCTCTTCGATTTGAGTAGCATCTCTCTTCTTTACGAGCAGTGAGTCTATGTCCCGCAGTGGTGCTTTCCGGTTTAATTACTGAAACGGCCGGCGTATCCGATGCGATCGATTATTCCGTACCGACAAGCCCCTACCAACACCAACATGGCCGTTGAAGTCGAGTCGTAATACCAATGGCAACTTGAACGCATTGATGGTAATAACTACATCAACGCGCCAAACCCGTTTACATCTATAGCCCCGAGCCTGCTAGCAACTCCTTTCACGATCGCATTTCTTAATTCGTCGCTCAGAACAGAAGCATCTGAATCAGTGCTTTTGGACCAATATTCAATTCGCAACCCGTTGTGCTTGTCAGATCAGGAAATACTCGCGTATTCATATACAGGATGAAGCTAGGCCCCTGCATATACTCGCAATTGTGTTTGTTCGTAGTATCGGTATTTGCCGGCACACTCAAATATGCCTGCGGTTCGTGACTTGGCATGCTAAATCATCGAGTAATGGACTCTTTTTGGAGTCTGCCTGCTTTGAAAACTCGTATTGATCCTCCCCGCATCCATTAGATCCTTCGTAGTCAGGCTGAAGCTCGTCGTGCCTGTCCCTGTGTGGCAGGCCGCGGTCGCCAATCCCCGGCATGCCCGATACGGTTTGCACTAGGGCTTTTAGTATTCGAGGTCAGCCGTTGCAAAATCTCAGTGGCTGAGCGCTTGCATCAAGGATGTCATTACTTCAATCTGGGCGCATCTTAGAAGACATCGCCGACGTATCGTAGAAAACTAGCTTGCAGCCATACATCGCGTGGATTAACGGTGAGAGGCTGGGTCGGAGCCACATAGTTGAGTACAGAGCAACCTAAGCGTGTGGAATTCCTAATGAGAACGGCTCGCAATAATTGGAGACGCGTCAATGCCGAGTCCTCCGCTATCCCCCTAGCCATGTTCAAACCCGGTCTAGGGCATCAAGTCCGGTATTTGGGTGCGCAATAGAAATGCCACTATTACATGAGCGCCTTGCATCACCAAGTTCCCGTATTCCACGGCAGTTCTCTCACCGATCATTTATTCCGCCACGTAGGGTGTGAGTCATTTTGTCGCCGCTTGTTGTTGATGTGATGGCCGTGGTCGCCCAAGATGGCCGGCTAAGGCGACCTAAGTGGTCGACCTCTGATAAGTGAGGCTGGCGCACTACATCTGAACAATTGCCTAACTCACGAAAACGAGGCAACTTCAGAGCCTTACTTTAGGCTTCACCGACATTTGAGCCTCATTTGCAGTCCACGTGTCTGCCGTCTAGTTCTATAAACAGCCTACAGGAACGCAAAAGTTCATAGCTAAGCAGCATTTATTACTATTTCATCCAGCCTCATACATTGCTGCACCGAAACCAACAACATGCAAAAGCATCCTGGGCCAGGGCTCATTATCAATGATGCCGAAACCCGACTTACAAAATGCAATGGTCTGCCCAGTGATGGTATATCGCATGCCATCACGCTCACGCTCACCCACGGCTACGGCGGCCAGTTTGAGGTCACTGTTCAGCGAATGGCAGACTTAGAGGACGAAAGATTGCGAGTCGGTTGGATAGACCTAGATGGCAAGGATTACCATGCTGCCACTTCCCCTTTCGATATCGTCGCATCAGATCTTTCAACCAAGACGATGAGATATTACGTTGAGAGCTTACTGCCCTCTTCAGTCACGAAGATCATCGTCGATCACTTTTCCGAGTTGAAGCCGGCATACCAAATTCTCAACACCCTTGCCAAACATTGCAAACGCGGCGTTGTTAAAAAGGCGCTGGATTGTTTTATTGCATACCGGCTGGCAACGTCCCTGGTTGCTTCGGATGACACTAATGGCATTCTTCAACATGGACGGGTAGACAATAAAACGTCCTGTCTTCATGGAAAGGTTGTCTTGTCCCCGCCGATAAATGCAAAGCTTCGCCATATGCAACTACTAGTTTGGGAGGAACTAAGAACCGAACTATACGAGGAGATCTCAAAACCTTCCACCAAGACGAATGAGAAATGGCTCGTGGTGTGGATCCTTCTTTTCAACTTGGAGGATGTCGAATTTGACTGCATGAATCACAACCTTGGAGGCCAAGAGATCGAGGAAGCCAGTGTGAACATTGAGAAACACATCCGCACGTTTCTGGATGATATTGACTTGAATGGAAAATTCTTCGACATAAGTAATGGTTTGGTTGTGCTCAGTGTATTTTATTACAGTGCATTTCATAGTATGTACCGCTCCTGCTCAGTCCATCAATTTTATGAGAAACTAACTGTGAGTAACAGGGGAAACGTTCTTCAAGACTAGTCAGAGAGATCTCAGATCTGCCTTTCACGGTGAGAATCTGGATTCACTGGTAGGCTCGCACACTTTTACACTCTTAAGGGAGAGCTTGAACATATTGGGAAGACGGTGGCTCTTGGTCGGTCTATGGAGGTGTCTGTTCTTCGGCCTCATTGTGTCTTGTATTTATATTGGGTATTTGTGTATTAGGTAGTCATGCGAGGCCATTAATACTCTAGCGCAAAGTACAGATGATACTGCCTCGGTTTAAATTAATGTAGAATGAACATGTAGTGTTCGGACACATAAAGCTTAGGTAGCCCGGGGGTTCATCCTGTCAGAGAAATTGCAATTCTTATGAGAACATGGCCGAGCTTCTCTGGTGTAAAGAGCAAGAAGATGCAGCTGGATCTGAGCTTAATCATCAGCCTAGCGTAGCAGCCATCCACTGTCTTATCTCAACTCTTTTGAAGACCGTGATTCTCGCAACGTGGTTCTTGGCCTAACATTACATGTATTCAAATCTAGGGTATATCCTATAACAAGTCAAAGCATGGCTAACTGTCCCAACCTGAGGAGCTCTGAATCATGGAAGTTCTCCAATCTAGATACTTTATCGCCCCCAGTGTCGAAGTGTTACCACCTCCCAAACCGCAGATCCTACAGTTGAGCAACATCTCTTCGCGCCCAACGAAGGCCCGTCGTCCGAATTCTCGTCAAAGCTGTTGTTGAGAGGCTCCGATTAGGACCTCACGTTTCCGTTTGCCGGCATCTTGTTTCTCCAGGTCCTTCTGCCACATCTCAATCTCCTCATCATTGAAATCCCCACCGTGTCGTGCCCTAACGCCTTGCTGAGTCGTTCGCGCAGGCCTAGGATTAGCCAAAATGGGTACTTGTATGAGTTCGATCCTGATCCCAGAAAGCTCTATCTGTTTCTCTCCCGCGGGACTTGTGACCGTGTGGCCTCAACCATTGAGCTTATTATACCACGTCCTGGACCTCCACCCGTACTTTGGTGGTTGCGTCTGGCGAGACGCGTGCGTTCGCAATTCTTTCAACGCGCCCACACACCCTTGC
Organism: Ilyonectria destructans; assembly: GCA_020740775.1. Taxonomy (NCBI): domain Eukaryota; kingdom Fungi; phylum Ascomycota; class Sordariomycetes; order Hypocreales; family Nectriaceae; genus Ilyonectria; species Ilyonectria destructans. The sequence goes on from JAHEWK010000022.1 coordinate 947,217, forward strand.
ACCCCATCACAAGGCCTAGCTAGCCTACCGACGATGTACAATGTGCTATATCGGGAAAACACACCTTGCCAACACCCGAGAGAACCTGTTCCGCTTTCCGCTAAGCCCGAGGAGGAGTGAGGACAAGTCCGTGTGTCGGCTGCAATAGCTCAGAGCGAGGTTCTTTTCTTAGTGCCGACCAACTCGGGCCATGACGCGCGCTTTGTGGGCATCTCTCTAGCCATGACACAGGAGCACTTTTATCTATTATTACCGCCTTTCATTGCGGAAAGTCTTGCTGATGACTGCGAAACCGGATACTCTACCTAGCCCCAAATTCCAATATGCCACACTAAGAATATTGACGCACGACTTCGACATGTCTAACTTAATTGTGTACATGGTGTACGTGACGGAAGAGTTTCTAGAGAAGGTGCACGATCTTTGGAAGGTATCATCTTGACGGCGTTAGCGCAGAGGATAGGCTGCGTGGGTTTAGATTAGAGGATCTCGGCCAGGGAGTCACTGAGGGTTATGATGGTCAAAAGTGGCCTTCTTTGGTTGCGTACCAGGCTCTGTTGCCGAATTTGGGCTATCACATGACAGCAGTTCTTTCCGCCGCGTCCTGAGGAGCTGGGAGTGCAAGTTGCCGGCGCGTTCATGGAACAGGTTGTAGAGTGAGCTCTTGGCCAGGCGGTAGATGTGACGTCGACGATGTTGCTTTGCGGACGCGACAACGGGTGCCCAGTATGTAACTAGCGCGGAATCCGATGATAAGTTGGTGGGTAAGCTGCCGCCTAAGGAAGAGCTCGATCCCGCCACATCTACCAAGCCGCGCAGCTGTAGACGAAGCGGTCGTTGCCAAACAAATCGAGGTAGCGGGGGGGAGGGGGCAAGGTGAGCGAAAGGGTGTCGGCGATGGCTATATATATCCAGCCACGCCCGCGGTGCGGCGCCCTGACACTATACTATTCCAGCGATAACTAGATGATCATCCGTAGTCTCACCACTCTATTCGATTATTATATAATGCCCATTGACGCTCGCAGGCAAGACTAGTACCAAATAAGAGTCCCACTTAAGGGCTGTGGCCCTCGACGAAGATGGCGGCTCCTGCTTGATGACTACCTGCGGTGATAGCTGATTTAAGGGCAGGGAAAGCAGGTCGTCATTTATGCCGGGGGCCATCCCAAGGAAGGCCCAATGCGCTAGTATAGTTGTATTCCAGAGTCTAGTTTGCATTGCGACTTGGCGTATTTGGAGGGTCTCCCCTCATTATCGGACTTCGTACAGCACTCTCCTTTCAGTTTATGGCTACATTTTCCGCAAGTCAATGTACTCGAGAGGCTCAAACGCCAGCACTACATGTGTGAGCGGTGACTTTAGTAACAGAAACCAGATAACTCACATCACAGCAGACAAGGTGTGTATGTCCATCTCCAATCATAGCCTGCCCGTAGCTACGCTAAGCAACTGGGACATGACGTTGGCGCTGGTAGCAGCAAACGAAGGGCTTTCGAGATGACCGTGGGATAGTGAGCGCTTAAGTTCACGTAGCTTGTCGATGGTTGAAGGGTGTCGAAGCTTTGAACGGGAAGAGGAGGGGGGAGGCGATATAGTTGAGATCTGGTGGGATCAAATTCCGTCCCTATGGACGGCTCAGGGGTGAGGGCCGCGGTCTAACCGTGGCGTATGTTACTATCCCGTCTCTTAGATGCGCCTTAATTGGGGGCGAACTAGGTAATGTCGAAAGCCCCCGAGAAAAAACCTGAATTTGCCATTAGGTCTATCTGCATTGCTGACAGCTTCTTGCTCTAGGCACTCTCTGGTCTCCTCTAGAGTCTCATACCAATCTCTTACTCATTACCGTTACCATAATCCATAACACCATAACAACCAGCCGTAAGGCCAACTTGAAGAAGCAAGCTGCTCAGATCAGTACCCATATCTCCCTAGACGGTGACTGCCCCTGCTGCGCGCACTCTAGATCAACAAGTTCAAAGACTAACGAGATGCAGTCCGTAACTATACAGGGGAACAACTCCATGAGTAGCACCCGGATGCAGCGCGTTAAGGGGTCGACTGCTAAAGTCATACGCAAGAAGCGGGCTATCGACAAGGTTATCTCTAATTCCCTTCCGTCCCCGCGGCGGAGACTGACCATCGGTGCTGGCTCGAGTGTCATTTAACAGGGGACCACGGAGAAATAACAGGCCGCCATCCAACACAACCAGGATATGAGTAGACAGGCAAGGACTCGAAGCGGTGCGTAGATTGCGGTACGCCATAGCAGAGCACGGTTCAACTATGACTCCAGCGGTGATACTGCAAATCACATAAGAGCACAGGTGGCGCAGCGCACGGCTGCAGATTACTTCGTAGAGGAAATACACTCGAGACTTTCATTGCCCGTTGTGACGAGGATTCCATGTTGCTTTGCCATACAGCCATGACTCCTGTGTACGACTGAGTCATCTTGATATTCGGGGTTCAATCTGCTAGAAGCCAGCATGGCCATCTCCTTCACAAGTATGCGGCGGTTGCTACCAAGTCCAAGCCGTTTTATTCTTCCCGTCGTTAGCCGCGTAAGAACGAGATTGGCGGGTAGCAATCATGTCGACCCTGGCTTCGTTTATCCCAAGCCCGAGCGAGCAGGTACCGGTTCTGCTCCATCGCTGCATTACTGGAAATCATACTCCGTACTGGCGCTTTAATCCGCCCGCTCGGATCTTGTCCGCTACCGCAGGGCCGCGTTCCGGTTGCTACTGTTCGCTCCGCCGGTAGACCAACATTCATGATAGCGTTGGGGCCACAGCAACTGGAAAGCAAACCGAGGCTCTACCCAAATATCAGAAGATTATATCTGCTGTGCCCGGGGCTTCTAAGGAATTCCTAGCTGGTTTACCGACTGGGAGCGGGCTACGCATCAAGCCCGGACTAGAGGCATCGGAGGCTTAGGCAATCCGAACGTATGGTTCAACAATCTATGCTTTGCTATAGAACTGAAATTCCAACTTCCAAAGGATCTATCAAAATAAGCCAAAAGCCAAATCCCAAGCGATCCGAACTGTAGCCAAGAGCCTACACAGAGGTCAGCAATAACCGCAAAAGGCGAACAGCGGCAATGTGTACGTGTATGGACCCTCCTCATCAATTCCAGGTGACCTACTCACCTCTGTCCACAAAGTATGGAATCGCTGGGAAATTGGGGGCAATGCACAGGGCAGGCTCTCGGGGACTTGGCCATTTGACGACGGATGATGCCATTAGACTAAAAACGGCTCCGTCTCTACCGCTCGCCAAACCCAGTTGAGCAAAGCCGCGATTGACCCTCAAGGCGCTGGCCATTTGTGTCAAATTAATATACGGCTACCTGGCGATGTTCGTGACTGGTATAGCCTCCCTTGGGTTTGGGACCGGCTAACAAAGTCGACGGAACGATGCCTGAAGAACAACTCGAAATTGACACCAGTTGCACGGATATCAAACTACTACCCGGCATCCAATTCGCAGAAGCACGCTTCATCGAAGGGCACAACTTGAACTCCGCGGGAATGGCGGAGCAGATGATGCAATGCATGGAATAGATAGAAGACCTTGTAAGAAGAACGCGGAATGACTTCAACCTATACCTGCAGAGCAAGACTCAGCCCCAGCTTACCAATATTGTCTCATCAACTACAACGAACTCCCTTTCTTCCGTCCTTCTCATATATTCAATAGGGGTACCCTGGTTGGAAACGAATTGACGGGCGTCCGTAAACCGGCGTTGGAAGAATCTGGTGGTATTATGTGTTGCTCAGCTGGCCTCTCTTCGGCTAGCGTCCCATTGTTCGCCACGACAGCGATCGCAGGGTTTTGGGCAAGTCTCAGTTTAATTTGAAGAAGGAGCGGAGCCTACCCCAGGAAGCTGAAAGAGGATGTCTTACTGTCCTCTACAGGCCGGATCAAACTGATTCTGGATCTGCTTCATGTGATAGAGTTCATGTAGACGAGCAGCACTACGCGTGACTGTCACGTAGAGCCCACTATGGAAGTATAATAATTGCCATGATTGATCAATCCTAATCTATTACTACTATACTCTCATTTTGAGCACTCTCTGTGACGGGCTGCAGTGGGCTGAGATCAACCTGTGTGAGGTCAACGCATACGAGAATGTAGTCTCCTTTTTGGTTCTTCAAGCTCTCGACACGGACTTCTTCGGACAGACCAGCGACCTTAATAATACTGACTTTGGAGCTAGTTGGGAGAGAATCTACCATGCTCCTATTTGACTCGTGATTGTGGCTGCCCCTGATGGTCGGATCACGCTGAGCTGAGGTGGGGGCACCCGATAAGCCTTTTTGGTTATCATTTCCATTGCAGGTAGTCGACCGGGAGATATCCATCAGCGTAGCAGCTCCCCTCAATGTCTTACTATAATCGGTATCCTCACCAGAGTGAAGCCCTTCAACAAAAGTCAAAACCGGCATCTCAGCTTGACAGTATAGGCAAGCATGGCTCTCATCGTATGCCCCATGATAGGCATCATACCAACAGGACGTACAGTATGCATGACCTTGGAATATAGTTAGTAATGTCTATAGATCCTTTCTTCTTACCTTACCGCAATTAGTGAACATAAGATCCTCTGTTTTTGCGCAGATACTGCAGTGAGTCCATTGGTACTGCTTCGCCATTGATTGATAGCAGCTCTCGCAATACAGCTTCAGTACTGTCAGTCGAAATGATTTCAAAGGACTGGGTTCAATCTTACTTGACTCGCGGTCAGGAAGCGCCATTGGGCCACATCGAGTTTGAGGCGGCAAGTGCAAGGCATGAGTTTGTGTCGAGAGATGTTGTCTGACGGAGACTTTGAATGTAAAAGAAATGTGGCCGCGAGCGGTGGAAATGGTCTGGAGGGGCTGCTTTTATACCCCTGAGTGATACGGCCCAAGGCTTAGGCAGATGTATTAATGAGCTCGTTCTCCCCACCGCTCCCTTAGCGCTGATCTATCCAACAAGATGCTTAGTAAGGACTCAACCAACAAACTCTTGCAGCCGGTCATCAGCCCGATGAGCCGGCTTCAAGGCATTCGGTGGTAATCATCCAACCAGTGGCAGCTCATCAGAAACGTATAAACGAATGCTCAAGCAACCGAAGATGCTCAGACGAGTCGTGTGAAGCTGTTTGAGTTAACTTTTGCCACTATCCCGTGTAGGCAGGTGAGGTAGCAACGCATAAGAATTTCTTTCGAAGGAGGTCATCAGTTGATGAGACTTGCAAAGCAGTTTACCGTCACCTTCCCAACATACTATTTCGAGAAGGGGAGGATGAGCGCGTCCTGATTGGAACGAACCTCTAAACTAAAAGTGGTGTTCTTACAAAGGCCACAGCGATGCTCGACGAACTCTGATCGATCAGTCTTCTCAACAACGATCCCGGAGAGCCAATTCAAAAGAATATCGAAAAAGGAGCATTCGGGTTGAATCCTATACAAAACCTCGAGATTTCATGGATTCGAAACTCCAGGAGTTGAAACTTCCGCGTTGATATTTTGTTGGTGGGAGCGGCTTTTAGTGCAGACCACAGTCGTCTGTAGGGTAGGAGCTGGAGATGGCAGAAAAACAAGAGAAAGCAACAATCTGGCTGTCACCTGGGGTCTTGAGATGCAGAAGGCAATGGATCCACTGCTTCCTGGCGTCTCCAAATAGAAAGAAAAGATAAATATCGACAAGAGCTGCTGCGACAGGGATAATGTAACGAGTGCAATATGATAAAAAGGTGTCGCTCCGTGTCAAGGAAGGAAAAAGCGTGTCGTTTTAATTGCTCGGGCAGACTAGACGCCTTAAGTAGGGCCATCCTAAGCTAGCTGCTGGCTCCTACTGTATTAATACTCCAGGTGGACCGTTGGCCCCATCACAATATGTCAGCCTAACGTGAAACAGAGGTGGTTGAACTACTTGTCGGGTTTTTTTTCTAGTTCTCCAGAAAAATCCGATCGCAAGCACTACCCAACTCGATCTTGACACAACTCGTAAAAAGCGTGTTGGTTTCGTTTCTGGTGAAACCGCAGGCTCAAGACGACGTCTTACCGCTGGAAGCGGTGTTTCTAGTTGCTGCACCGTGATCCTAACGTGACGTAGAGTGTTACACAATATTGTATCTTACTCGGTACAGACAAGAACATCTATGGAAACAAGTACTTAAGTCCCTTGACTTTTACCTTATGTCGACGACTATTTACCGCGTGTTTATAACCTTGTGTGAGAAATGAGCGGAACGCAGTTTTGAGTCGTTCGAATAGCGTCGATTAGGGTCTGTGGCTCACGAATGCGTACCCCCCCCCCCGGGGGAAAAAAACATCGTGGCGCGAGTACAGCAAACTCGCGTCGAATGGTTCGTTAGGAACTGTTCCTCGCTTGCAAAGTGGCTTGTTCCAACTACCGCCAGTGTGTCCGTCTTCCAGTGAATTTCGAGTCCTTCCTCTTCGCCTGGACTGAAGCCGGCTGGGGGATTGTAGATCATTAATAGACCCCGCACGAGGGGGAGATTTGCACTCGTGGAAGAGGCGTTGGGTGGCGCACTGTCGGGAATGGTCGGTGTAATGATGTGACTAGGGCCAATAGTTTCAAGTTGTCCGTATAGGTCTCATCGTAATCTAGTTCATCTGATAAAAGTAGGAAGAATGGTGGAGGTGCCAGATGGTCGTGGCTACTCCATCTACATTCGCCACAGACAAGGCCGTTCTTTCTCCTGGTATGCAGTCAACTCCAAACCTGAAGCCCAGGTTGGTCAGCTATACACCCTGAGCTCTTTCTCCGTTGGTTTCCTAGTAGTCTCCACCGACTTCAAACGATGCCTCGATGTCTTGCAATGGTAAACCCATCCAGAGAGCCAATTCAAACTGCGCAAGGGCATTCGACGGAGGGATGCACCTTGACGCGATGCCAAAATCCATCCTGTGCACTCCTACGCGACCTGGCACATGGCTACCGACCAATACAGGGATGGCTGTTCCGTTGAGTGATTTTATAATGTCGTCAATATTACTTTGGGGCAAGTGGCCTGCCCCAAAGCCGATGGCGAATATACCTGCCGTCCCGGTTTCGATGGTAATGGTGCGACCTGGATCGGCGTTCACAATTTCGACACGAGGGAACTTGGTATCCGGTGCGATTTTTCGGACATCAAAGTAAGGTTGGTTGGACAATTGCGAAGACGCAAAGTAGAATTGAACCTTGCCCTCGCTTACTATGCCAACATCACCTGTGCAGATGGTATGGAATGCGTTCTCCTGATCGAAACTGTTCTTGACTGTGTATCGGGGGGGTAAGATCCGGCCGGAGAAGATAACCAGAACCCCATGATTGTTGGATGCCGAATGCCCAACCACATAGATAACCACAAGAACGGAGTCCAGGGTGTTCTTGTGTCCATCGGTATTGTACGCCGTCGCTGGGCGGATCGCGCCTGTGGCGACCAATTGCTTCTTACTCCTCACTGTCATCGCGAGGAAGTATGCAAACTCTACCAACCTATCTATGCCCATGGCAAATACAGCGCCCTATGTGAAGGGATTGTTGAGGCCATCCTGGGCGATTTGACTCCATAGTTTGAGAGCTCCTGGCTTGATATCGATGCTATCCTCGCGGGCGAGCTCAACGACTCTAATATTGGCGGTTTCGCATATTGTAGGGTTTGCTTCGATCACAGTTGAAATAATTAGGATCGCACTATCGTAGTTCGTAGTTTCGAATCGAGAATCGGCGGCGGCTGTAATGGTTCCGCCGGTTGAGTAGACCGTAATATTGGGCAATTCTGCGTTAAAGCAGACGAAAGCAGATTCGGGGTGATAGTGCGCTTGCTGAGCGACCTCGGACGAGAACCATTCCGGGTTTGATAAGGCTGGTGTCCAGTTCCAGAGTTGGCCAGCGGCCAGCGGCTCCAGTGAGATGGACGTCAGCACAATGGACAGCAGTAGGAAGGACATTGCATTCAGAGGTTGGAACATATTCGGGAGATGGATACTGACACGCTCAATTCTTGAGAAATAGTGGGAAGAGTTATTGTCTCAATTCACCATCGCTCATTTTAATGGAGGGAAAGACGCTGCAGCCCGTCTGGCTACCGTTTGGTTGGAGATGACTGGCATTGGGTTTCAACAATTTACCACTGTTTTTTTCCGAGGCCGCCGTGAGCACCCAGCAGTAAGCGCTCTCCCGTACTGGGCATCTGCAAGAGTGGCATTTGAATCACTTGTGCAGGGGAGAGATGGCAGGCAAGTGGCATGTCCATCGCCCACTCGAAGGATGCCTCGCTATATGCCACCGTTCGAAACCATTCAGGACAATAGATATCCGTGCGAAATCCCTTGGTACTGTAGAATCAGTTTGGCGCCAACCCTCACATCGCGAACGCGATTGGGAGGATAACAGGCGGGAGGATGACAGGCGGCGCGGATGGGTATCTACTGCAGACTTCTCAACAAGCAGTCAGTTATCAAGCAGTACTGATTACTGATTGATACTGATATGATATCAGTATCAGTAAGCTCCTAATCAATCAATCAGTAATCAGTAACGCACGTGACCAGGTTATATCTGGCTTCCAAATTATGTGGCCTGGCTGCCTGCTGCAGAGTCCGAATTCAAGTACTACGCACTCGACGCTCCGACGCGTGGTGTGCAATTAGTGAATCTTCCGATGTTCTGCTAAGATATGTTAGCGGGTACAGCTGTAGCACTGTGTTTATCTATGGTAAATGAGGTAACTTATCTTATAATCGAAACTATCGTCCTGACAAAAGTCCAGAATTGCATTCTTTCTCTATGTTCAACGGCAGCCTAATTTTATAACTTTGAATGGACTATCTAGCTGGTTTCCAAGAAGAGTATTTGTACCGTGAGAGACGGCGAAGTGCATATTATCTGGGTGGTGAAACCTAAGGCTATTGAGTTAAGAGATACCCACTCCACCATTATAAATACGCGGGATGCGCGGTAGCCCCTATCTGGCGCATATAGGGTAAGCTGGCTCACGTAACATACTCTCGAGCAAAACAATTGAGATGCCAATAAACACACTGGTCTATTCCTGAGAATCGCATTCGTACAAGTTAAAGTATAGTCGCGGAATTTCTCTTGCTGAGACCTTCCGTCTGGTATCAATTACCATTACGGTTAAAGATATATTTCCAAGTTGTCGTTTTGTAGTCGAGAAAGCCATGGGTATGACGCAGCATACTGACCCACTGTCACCATCAGATATGTCCCGACCCAAAGCATAGGTTAAGTCAAGTCCAGTTCGCTTGAAAGCTGTTTGTCTCTCAAGTATTTTCTCTACTCTCACCATCCCAATTCATATCGCTTTATTTATTGACGAAGACGAAGACGACGACAAAAAGTCCAAGCGGTCGGTATCAGGGACCTGCGCCCAAACCAAAATACACGCCTGGACGGATGTACTAGCGACTTTGCAGGTCCCCTGCAGACCTTGACCTGGAGGCTCAACGTCCATGGCCCACCATTCACCCTTAGGAGTACGTACGCAAGCTCAGTAACGAGCTCAATAATCAATTCTAATCAAACGCCAGAATGGCGCGAGAAGAACGCGAAGCTGACGCGGGTGGGACAGGGCAGCTGCAAGACGAAGGTTTTTCGAGTTTGACTCAAGGAGATGATGCCCTTCAGCGCCCGATCATTGGCTAGCGGGCCGTTAGGAGGGCCAAACTGTGACGTTGAAGGTGGGGTCCAAGTCATGGACGCGGTGGTGGTGTGCTGATTGAAACAGATTGTCTCTTTGCACACAACTTGAAGGACTTCAATAGCTTGCACTTGTAACACATGAATAAATACCAAGCGTCAATATGCCTACCGGGTCGTCTCTATTTGTAGGGGACGTTGAATACGAAGAATTAAGCTCACCAGCTCCAGAATCAAGCATCTCCGCAGCCGTGCGGCCTCATTCACAGCAATCATTTTTCTCCACGTCCTCCTCCGCTTCTTCCGTGTCTAAGCCTCAATCTCAGTCGACGAAACGTAAACTCCGCGCGCCAGAAACCTGGAAGCACTTCCGCGTGCCCCAAGGAGACGAAGAGACACACCAGAATAACCAGAGACTCTGGTATTGTCAACACTGTCACAATCCGCCATGGCGTACAGTCTCCACTACAAGCGCCAAACGGCATATGCGAAGTGGCCACTGTATTATCATTGACGATGAAGAAAGGCCAGCCAAGAAGGCACTTCAACAGTCTCTTGAAGTAGCATTTACACTTGTCGAAGAGAAGAACCGAAACCTAGTATCCCGTGACGAACAATCGATACTACGGAATGCGATCCAACTTGACGCATTCTACGAGGCTCAGATCCAACTTATCACAAGCCGGCGGCTCCCATTCAGCTGTGTCTCTTGGCCGGAATACCAAGCACTTCTCTGCGCAGTTAACCCAAGAGCTGAAGAGTTCCTTATTCAGTCAGGCAATACAGTAGTGGCTCATATTGAGCTGTCATACGTCATACATCGCGAGAACATCAAAGCTCAATTACAGGCGGCAAAGTCACAAGTCCACTTTAGCATCGATCTATGGTCATCACCGCATCGCAAGGGATTTCTCGGAATATGTGGGCAATGGGTTGATGAGCATTATGAACTCCGTGAGGCCTTATTAGGTCTACCGAACGTACAGCACAGTCACTCCGGAGAGACAATGTCACGGCACTTGCTGGACACCATACGGTATTTCAATATCGCAAGCAACATTGGCTACTTTACGTCAGATAACGCTAGCTCCAATGACACTTGCATGCGTGCTTTGTCAACGGCATTGGCGAACGAATATGGCATTGGATTCGACCCCATTGATCGCCGCGTTCGATGTGGAGGCCATATTATCAATCTGTGCCTCCAGGCGTTTCTCTTCGCCTCCAGCAAAGAGGCACTCAATGCTGCCATTGAAGAGGCAGATAGGAACGTAAATACCACAGTTGTTGAGTCTCTACAGGCGAAATTGCAGCAGAAGAGTAGCAAGGGCAAGCAGCGAAATGTGCCGGAGGATCGATCCGAATGGCGCTCGATGGGCCCCCTTGGCAAACTACACAATATCGCCGTATTTATACGGAGTTCTACAATACACAGCGATGCTTGGGAGCGCCTGGCAGGCCGTGTACTCGGCATTGACAATGCAACCAGGTGGAATTCATGGTACATGTTGCTTCGTACTGCACTCGAGAAGAAAGACAAACTTATGGTCTTTCAACAAGATCATCATAAAGCCTTGGGCGACGATAGTCTCACACAGGATGACTGGGATGTCCTCAGATTGACGGCGGACTTCCTCCAACCGTTCTGGCAGGCTACGCAGGCTCAGCAGAAGAAGTGGTCGTCGTTAGATCAGCTACTTTACCACATGGATATCCTGCTCAAGCATTTCGAAGATGCTAAGGTATATACTAGTTGCGACCTTATTTAGCCTTATGGTACTGACTATTTATAGAAGACGTACGCCGATCATCAACGCCTTATCCACTCTATCCACATGGGCTGGTTTGTGCTTGATAAGTACTACTTTAAGACCGATGAGACGCCTGTATATTCCGCGGCATTGCTTCTCCACCCTCAAAGCGATTGAAGTACCTCCGCCAGAACTGGCACGTTGATTGGCATGACAGTGCAATCAATAAGGCTAGGCAGATCTGGAGTCAGTACAAAGATCTCCCTGTTACCACTTCTCCGGAGGAGGCTTCGGAGATCCAGATGACAGCGTACGATAAACTGGCGCAGTCGCTCGATGTGACGGAGGCATATGACGACGAGGATGAGCTGGAGAAGTTTATTAATGGTTCTCCATGCAAGATCGCAGTTACTCCGCTTGCCTGGTGGAGCAGAGAAGAGCAACGGATCGAATACCCCCGGCTACATAAGATAGCTATTATCGTACTTTCGATTCCGCCTATGTCGGATAAGGCGGAACGTGTCTTTTCAGGGGCTCGGCGTACTGTTTCGTATGACCGTGCACGCCTCGGGGCGGAGAACATTGAGATGACAGAGTGTATTGGGAACTGGAACAAGAATGACCTCATTCGGAAGGTGCACGTACTACCAAATGATGACAATTAGGCTGAAGATCGTTGCAACAGCAGCATGTCTTGCCACTTACTGATAAGCTAATCAATCAGTATCAGTAAACATAGTAATCAATCAATCAGTATCAGTATAGGCCTTATCAATCAGTACTGCTTGTTGAGAAGTCTGCTGGAGGCGCAGATTCGTGCGTATACGCCTGGGAATCGGTGCCTGAGGTTTGTTTATGTGTGTTTAAAAGCGCCGTTCTGCTCAGCACTGACTTAAAATCTTGTCGCTCGATTGCTTCTTGTCGCTCGACTGCTTCTTGTCGCTCGATTGCTTCTTGTCGCTCGATTGCTTCTTGTCGCTCGATTGCTTCTTGTCGCTCGATGTTTCGTCGCTCAATTGCTTCTTGTCGCTCGATTTTTCGTCGCTCGACTTTTCGTCGCTCGACTGCTTCTTGTCGCTCGATTTTTCGTCGCTCAATTGCTTGTTGCTCGATTGTTCGCCGCTCGATTGTTTCTTGTTGCTCGATTGCTCGTCGCTCAATTGCTTGCTGCTCGATTGCTTGTCTTAGACGTGCCTGCGCTTGGTCGACGTGCAGTCCCGAAGGCTGGCCCTCTCGCTCTACAGGAGCACTTCCTTGAGCTGGAGACTCCGCCGGATTCAGAATTGCCGCAAGGGACAACATTTCGTCTGCTCGTCACTCCGAAACAGCAATTTCCTGTGTGGTGCACGACCGGGAGAAGAATGCGATTTTTATCGTGGCGCTGGGTGGTACAGTGGCTCTTTCGGTGGTGGCTGTGGTTGGAGAGATGGTGTTTAGCCGTCTAAAGGAAAGCGAGCACATATCGCGGCGGAATGACAGCTTCGGGCGGGCAGAGGCTAGTGAAGGGGAAGGAAGGTAAGACAGATTCTTAAAGAGAAGAAATATTTACAGCTGATGATGCATGGCTTTAAGACAAGTACCCGTTGGTTCAAATGTGGAGCAAGCTCCAAGGCGAACCAACTAAGCAAGCTTAGTTGGCCACAAAATTGCGAGACAGCCACAAAACTGCGAGACAGGATCAAGATCACATGAACTTTGCTATCAGATTGTTAACCGAAAAGAGCCCGATGCGATTTTCGAGAGCTAAATTTTTGAGCGGCAGATATACCTTTTGTACTAACAGATTTACGCCGATTTCCCCGCCAACTCTGATGCTGTCTCGCGTTTTTGTGGCTGTCTCGCAATTTTGTGGCCAACTAAGCTTGCTTAGTTGGTTCGCCTTGGAGCTTGCTCCACATGAACCAACGGGTACTTCAACCAGCTTGAAAGCAAGGACTGCGGGGCTGAAGTGGTGGCCGGGACTGCGCGGTGCATCCGGAGCTGTCCCAGCTCATCTTATTTAGCAATAAGTAAAAGGGAGAAGTGACATAGCTGTACTGCACCGAGGTTGTGATATTTATTAGTGGAATACTGAACTCTTCACTCTCCGGTTTCTCATTCCTTCACTGCTGCTGTACGGTCAGCCATTCGGTCTCGCCCGGAACCGCGGAACGAGATTTTTTGGCTTGCTCGAGTGTTATCCTGCCCTGATAGCTAATCGCACCGTTGCACTGCATATGAATCGGGGTTGTTGATGCATCCGAATGAGACTTAGGTAGCAGAGAAGCCCTCCTGAGAACCCCCTTCCTCGCCCCAGTTTTCGACTAGTCTTGTCACACCCTGCTCCTCATCGCCTAATTATGCGCCGTGATGGAAAGAGAATAAATTATTGTGGTTATCAACAGCCCTGTATTGCAGCTGCACAAGAAGGCTGGGGAGTGCACTCAGGGATCATGAGAGTAGATTGAGCACATCCTAAGACTCCGGGTAGCACCAAGAAACAAGGCTACCAATCATGTAAAAGAGAATTTGGGCCAACATACCGCGGTAGCCCATTTTCAGGCATTCCTGTTACATTCCACCAGGGTCGATAAGCGGGTGGCTCTCGCCCTGTTCCCCATCGAGAATAGCCGCCGAGGTTCACGTTCCCACTCCTGATCCTGCTTGCTCACCGCCATGCAAATGGCTTTTATAGTAAGCTTCTCTTTCAGGTAGATGACGTCTCGTCATGGGTTATTTCGCTAGCCGACCCTTGGGCTCAAATTAGGTACCAAGTGGCTGAGTTGGCGTCATTTTATTTTGAACGAGGCTCGGCAGTGGTCCGTCGTGTTGTTTGGATGCCAAAGACAGAGCAACGAGCGGGGTTTTGGGAAGGAGGTCATAACAGCATTAATGCAGGCAAGGCAGCGGTCCGTCAGAATGACAGAGGGTAGTTTGGCGCTATGGTGTTCGTACAGTGACCACAACCAATCCAATGCCCAAATGAAGTCGCCTACGGTCTCACCACTAAGGAATGCAAATGCTATGCAAAAAGATCGTTGATAGACATCGACGCCTGTCATATCGAGAAGCGGCATGCTATGCTTATTCGTCTTATACTTGCAGTTTAATAATAGTATATTGAAGATACGCTAAGAAATCCAGGTGAGCAACTAGGGTCGTGGTACTCGACCGTCTTGACCAAACTGTAATTATTCGACTCCAAAAGCCTTCCTGATCGAGCTAGCTAGCCAGTGCATCAACTAAACTTTGACATTTGCAAAGCCCTATTCTAGTGGCTGCAATTCTATTGTAAATGTCTTGTTGAGTGGCTAGAGAGCTGCTTTTTAGGGTTTTGACCTTTTGGCCGGGCGTATATCGTCTAGTGAGAGGGTAAGGTCTATGACGCTGGCGGCCCGCTTATTGTCACTTGTTTCATGCCACTTTCCATCAGAACCGATAGTTACAGTTTCGGACTGTGTTGCGCGGAGAACATCCATTACATACCTAGCAGACGGATACATGAGTAGGGGAGATGAGACTATGGTTGGATATGTATGACTCACTTATCAATTGCGAGTTCGTGAAATGGCACGGAGTTAGAACAGATTGGGCATTCCCAAGTTGGGTCCTGAATCTGGAGCTTGAAGTAGGACATCGCGTCGAAACATCGATTGTGCGCGCAACTCCGTCCCCGGCAAGGTATGTTCAGCCTCGCCTTTGACAAGGGACACATAAGCGACATCACCCGAGAAGTTATGATGACATCACTGCTCTGGGATTCCTTGGTGCCTGCGTGTCGTTAGCATCGCTATCTGCTGCGATTTAGGGATGGCTAGTTCTTACACTGTTCAACAACAGACTGTTTGGAGATCCTCCATGGGATCTGATCGACCAATTCTTGGCTGGATGTATACGTACACCTGTTCACAGCAAAGGCTGTGATTAGTTTCGAAGAACGATAAGTAAATTCGATCTTATTAGTATCGTTCTTGCCGAAGCCAAAATAAGGGGTGACGTCAACACGCCTGATGTTCGGCCCGTCTAGATTCACCTTGACCTCCTTAGAGTTGACCAACAACTGAGGTTGGACTAAATCTTTAGCAGTGTAGAAGATCATTACTCTTGCATTTCTGTCTTCCCTCCCATGCTTTAAATGTACATGGCTGTTGACATTCAGCTCCACGGTGATGGACCTATGGCCAACAGGGTGTACTAAATTGCAGTCAGTTACGAAGTCCGTGGAGGTTGAGTACTGTCTTAGGCTCTGAGTATGACTTGCCAGCGTGCATGGGTTCGCCAAGGGAACCTAGACTAGCCAACACTGGTCTCTCTAGCGACCGCGTAGATGTGGCAGTTACATGAACAGGACGGGCGACGTTGCGACGTTTGGTGGCGCTGCGACGTCTGGTGGCGCTGCCTTCAGACGTTGCCGGGGGAGGGGGATTAGAGACGGGGTGGCGTTTGGTAGCTGCTTGAGTCTGCAATTCCTTGGCCACATTCTGCTGGATAATTTTGACAGTATTCGGGTCGCAGGAAACTTCATCGACAACTATGCGGAGAACCACAAGTTAATGCGGTGCTATGAGAGCGAATGAAAATGAGAAAATTCGCGATCAGAGTGATGGGGAGGATTAGGAGGTAACGGGTAAATGTGAGGCTGAGCGTACAAGGTGGCGAATAGTCGATGGATGTGCGAAGACTCACGATTGAGCAAGACATTCTGCAGACCAGGTTTGTGAAGATGGCCGATGTCCATCAGGAGCTTCACCATAGAGTCCCGGGCCCTAAGCAATGAGCCTGGAGCCGCAGCTGGACCCGAACCGGCAGATGATGCCATCGTTAGCGTGTTTGTCGTGACTGTTCCCTCTAAGTACCGTCATAAGGTAGCAAGTGTACAAGTGCAGGTACGATAGTGGGAGTTGCCACTGCAAGTGAGATAGATGACGGAACGGGCGTACCAACAAACCCAGTGTTCGAATGATGCGGTATTTGCAGTGGCGGTGGCAGCCTCGACAATCGTTTTGATATTGGGAATGATGTTGTTGGGTGGGGGAATCGGTTCGGTACACCGACTGTCTGCTGGGTGACGGCCGGGACGTCGAGATGGAAAAAAGCGAACGCGTTAGGATAGGATATCGTGTCGGAGTGTGAGCTTCGGGGAAGTGGAAAGAGGACGACCCGTCTCGAGGGTTCGTGTGCAGCCGACGGTTGTGTTCAGACACGGGAAGTTGGGCCAACGTTGGCTCAGTCTCGTCGTTGGGGCCGACTGTACGCGTTTCTAATGTCCGTAGATGATTAGACATGATCATGGTTGGGATACATAAGCCAAAAACTTACTCCGACTAACTCCTCTTGTTTACTGCAGTGTGCAAGTCGTGACTGGTACCATGGGACTGAGAGGTTGGTAGAGGCCCGTCTTGAATGAAGTCGGAGGGTCTGAGACTGGACTCACACCCACCTACTAGGCTGAGAATGTGCTGACAGTCGCTGATGTGTTGCCTGTAGGTATCGATCTGTGGCGCGCTTCCGTATTCTCGCACCAGATGAAAGTCTGTGGCTAGACAGAGAAACGGAGAAACACGAAAACCTATCCAGCTGCAAATCCAAGAGTATGCCGGGCGCCGGACAGCCGTAGGCCAGTGTGTCGCTCGGCCTGTACGTGGCTTCCAGGGATAAAACAGGTGAGAGAGATGCCCGATGTACCGGTGTGCACAAGTGTGGGATGGGCGAGTTCTGGACTCGTGTAGTGAGAATTGAGATGAGCGGGTGAAGCTGAGGTGGTGGAAACAGGGCCGGGGTCGAAATATCTCGCCCCAGGTTGGTGCAAGGGCGGGGTTCCCGGAATCTATCCGCCACAATATTGGAGTGCCTCAATAAGACTATGACCCCTTGTCCATGCCGCCCAAGGACGATTCCACTAGGGCATCGGGGGCCTGTTCGTAGTCTCAGGGCACCAACAGGGCCCATTTACAGGGGGAGGGAGCTGAACCGGCGTGTCACATTGTAAAAACACCCCGGATGAGGGTGTTGTTCAAGGGTGGATGGACAGGGCGCCGACTAGGATGCAAAATTGGTGGGTCTTTCCTTTGTCCGGCAATCTGGATCCCTCGGAAGCGATCTTTTTTTGTGCCGGGACTACCAGACCAAGCACTCCAGCCTAAGGACTCGGCCTGTTGGTAGGTACCGACCCAAGTACATCGCCCTGTCGCAGCTGTACCTCGGGCATTGACCCATTGCTACTCCCGAATCACAGCACGCGAGCCGAACGGGGAGAATTCCCCTGTGGCCCGGCACTCAGAAGGATGACCCATAACTTGTAACCTTGCTGGTGTCCGATGAAGAGAAATGCGCGTTGAGACGCGACGACACGTGTAAGTAAGAAAACAAACTAAAAAGCGAGGGCGTTTGCGTTACGAATGTGGAGATGACAGAGACTGCAGAGCAGGCTGATATTCGGTGGGGGGAAGAGATCAAAGAGGAGCTGGACCTTGTGAACCTAACCAAGATGAACAACAGCTTCCACACGTTCAACTACGCGGGCACGACATTGCTGTTCATGAGCCCTTTATGGATGGAATATCTTGAGATACATCAATCAATACACCAAGTTACAGGTATGCGATTGTGTAAGACCAGAAAATGATAAAAATTGATGCGACAGAAAACTGCCAGAGAATCCTCGTGCCCTGTGACTCCAGCTACCCATATACACTTGTTCCTGTTTACTTCCATTCCCTGGCCATCTGCTGCTTGACCTCAGGCTTTAACGGGCCATCTTTGCCGCCTCGCTGCCGCCTTTCCCCTTGGCGCGGACACCTCCAGCATTTTCCTCGGCGTTGTCTAGATCCGCGGCTCCCTTCTTACCCATTCCGTCCTCGAGAGGTTGCTTTTCTTCGTCCTTATTGTATCTTGTGTTGTTTTGTATTGGTTTATTCTGGATTGGGTAGAGAGATAATTGATACTCTCTACCGCAAAGTACACCCGATATTGCCTTGGTTTAACTTAATCTTTGGCGTCTCATTCGAACACAAGTCTCATGGCCGTGATTCTGGAAACAAAAGTGAAGGTGGTTCTTGAACTAACCATATATTCATTCGAATCTATATTCATATGGTCTAAGGTGTGTCCTATAATGAGGCGAAGCATTGCTATCTGTCCCAACACAAATCATACCTGAGGACCTCTGAACCATGGGAGTGCCCCAACCCAAATTGCTTCACCATCACCAGTGTCGCTGTCTTGCACCACCCCTACCGAATTCTTTTAGTTAAACAACACTTCTTGGCGCCGAATAAAGGCCCATCGCCTGAATCCCCGTCGGAGCTGTTGCCGAGAACCTCCGAGACCTCGCGTTTCCGTTTGCCGCCCTCATGCTTCTCCGGGTCTTTCTCCCACGTCTCCATCTCCTTATCGTTGAATTCCCCAACCACGTCATGCCCTAACGCATTGCCGAGTCGTTCGCGCAGGCCCAGAACGGGCCAAATGGGTACTCGTGTGAATTCGATCTTGATTCCAGAAAGC
This sequence comes from Ilyonectria destructans, assembly GCA_020740775.1. Classification (NCBI taxonomy): domain Eukaryota; kingdom Fungi; phylum Ascomycota; class Sordariomycetes; order Hypocreales; family Nectriaceae; genus Ilyonectria; species Ilyonectria destructans. The sequence goes on from JAHEWK010000022.1 coordinate 966,116, forward strand.
TCTGTCTTTTCCTCACCCTGCGTTGCCTTGAATGGATTATGAAACTTCTCTAAAATCTCCTTCGTTACGTACGCAGTGTACACAATGAAGTTATATATATCTGTTTCATGTGTCAAGATTCTCAGTGTGACATCTCGGAAATTGGGTTTTGGCTTCGGAGTCATCAGCTCGCCTCTCTGCGATTTTCTCCGCGATTTTCTCCGCGCTGGCGCTGGGTAGAAATACCTCTGTGCCATTGCTAAGAAAATACCCACGAAGTACGCGTCTTGGTCCGAGTTGGACGGTGCCAACAATCTCACCATACGCTGAGTTAGTCTCTTCACGGGCTCGTTCTCACTCCCCCCTGGGCTTGGCCAAATGCGGAACGTGTTGCTTCGCATTTCGGCAAGCTGGTTCTTTCCAATATAGCACACCATCGGTACGTTGGTTGGACCTTGTGATGCGGTGGAAGGGGACGTGGGCAGGTTGAAAGAATCAGCTGGACGTGTCGAGACTGAGCGAAAGGACGAGTATGATGAGTTGGACTCATCGGAGGGGAAGTTCCACATGATCTCCACGAAGATCGCATCTCGGTAGACACGACCACCAAAATACAGGTGCAGTCTTTGTTTGTAACACGGTTTGTCGAAAGGTCGGGGCCACAACGTCTTGAGTACCATCTCAACAGCCTCGACGTGAGGAGATTGCCTCGTGTCAGATGAAAAGATACAATTAAGGGAGTTGATGAGGGTCACGGTGGTATGCGATGGTCGCAAGTGGCCATTCGAAGGCGGCTGGCCAGGACTCGTATCCGGTTTTGGGCTATCACATGGCCGTAGCTGTTCCCACCGCGTCCCAAGGAGCTGTGCGTGCTGATCAGTCCAGCGGATGGGGCGCACGAAGAGCGATGTGCCGGAGTGCTGGTAGAACAGATCGTAGAGGGAGTTCTCAGCCGGGCGGTAGATGCGACACCGCGCCGTGGAGGCCGCGGGGGGGGCGACGGGCACTCGGGATTCCATTGGCGTCGAGCTCAATGACGGGTTGGGGGGCAGGTTAAAGAAGGGGCACAAGGTTACCATCTCTACTAGGGCGCGCAGCTGATTGACGAAGCGGTCGTTGCCAAACAAGCTGTACGGTGAGTGAAAGGGTCTCGGTGACGGCTATATATGTAGCCACACTCCTTTGAAGGAGTGATTGGCACGGGCTTGCGAAAAAGCAAAAGGGGTATCCGAGGATGCCTCGCCAAGATTGATGAGGTTAGATCTTTGCAATGCGACGAGTAGGCCATCCGTAGCTGTGCCTGTTGATGGTGCACGGGCGATGGAAACCAGGAATCACGCACCCAAAACCAACGCGGGCCAATTTTTCTAGCAACAAAGGACCCAACGTGAATTGTCACTGGTCAGTCGCGGGTACGTTACACTTTGCCAGTGCATTTACACGTAATTGAAACATCCTCGCACTGTACTGTACTTTCCCTCGATAATGAGAGCGTATCTTAGAGGACCATTAATATAGGATAGAAACAGAGACTTTTCCGAGAGGAGAAGTACATAATTTCCTTTAAGCCTCGTTTCAGTCAATCAGAGGTATCAAGTACCGAATGTCCAACAAAGGATGGTGTGTGAAGCACGCCACTGCCAGCAACTCCGATGGTCTCATCGTCAAGGGTTGCGGACAGACTTGAAAGAGATCCTTGCGACGGAGATAGGAACGGAGGTGCAGGATGATGCGAATAGGGTAGAGGGCGTCGAAGTTAAACAGGGAATATTGGCCTCGTTAAAGCTATGCGGGGACATAAAATTTACTCCCAAGCTTCCAGGCGCAGCTTGAACCATGAAAGCGCCGTCCGTATCAACCAGATTTATCCGCGACACTCGAAATTTTTTTTAACACATTGGCTATCCCATCCATTGAACACGGGCCACATCCCTTACACGAAAGGATCTTTGTTAATTGAACGTTTATTTGTCATGTGAGCGATTAACGAGCACGTAGCGAGCTCCTTACTGCCATTCAGATTCAGCGGCCGTCCACATGTTAAGCCTGCTATCATGAGTCAAAGTGCTTCGACCTTGGTGCGAATGGTTACGGAGAGTCAGAAGAGCGTAGCCTAACATGTTTTAACTAGAAGGTAGCCTGTCTGTCGAAGTTGTGGTAGGTATGGCAAGCCGACCCGGCCTACCCTGGAACGAAGAAAATGACGAGGTGCTACGAGGGGTCGATGCGAACAATCTAACACTGAAGATCTTATTCCCATTTTTCCTAATTACAATGAGACAAACATATGCGACCTATATTCAACTTCTCAGTCTAATCATGCGCCATTCTGAGGCAAAGTGGCAGGGCTTTATGCACAATAGGGAGTGAAGAGGACAGACGAGCCGCAGTTATTAGGCTTGAGTGATCACAGGCGGTCGCCGGATCCAGCGATAGATGTCCATATCTCGACACCTGTTTCCGACACCTGACGCGCAAAGACTATGCTATCTTGATTCGAGTTCCGTATGATGTGTTTGACTCGCTGCTCCATGGCGATCTCTGCCAATGCGAATTGGCTACAGCACCCAACTAATGGTCGTCCGTCCCGAGTAACGAACTTGCAATCAGGACAGCGGTAGTCCAGACATTTCAGGTTCAAACAGACTTGAATCTTATCATTGGTTCTGTGCCAGCACTATTAACGTAAGGAATATTCGGTAGTAGCTTGGGGGATAGATATACCCGACAGCAAACCCAAAAAGGAGCCTTCATTTTCCGCTGATGTTCAAATGAGTGGATGATCGTGTTTTAGTTGAACTGGCTAAAGGAAAGCTTTGTGGGAGGGGACATAGAATTGCTCGCCCTTTAAATACTGTTGATTACCTGCATCATCGCCCCGAAATAGGGGTGCATGGGAGGCCTTACTTCGTTTAATGCTAGTGGCAAGAGGACGCACCACCCTCACCATGAGATAGGGGTCCCTTGTCTAGCAGGCCCTGTTGTTTGCATGATACGGGTGACTATGGGTCCGATGATATAAGTGGAAGCTTGCGCCACCATCTGTCCCCCATCGTTTGGTTTAACGAACTCGCATACACCCTCACCACCATGGGAAATTCGGAGCTTCCGCGCGGCAATGGGCTATTATGGTGCGGCTGCGTGGCACACCCTGACGACGCAAGACAACAAACCAAAGGGCTGGCCCGTACTCTAGCCGGTGTCGTGAGGTCCTATATTCGTCAGGTCCTCGGGGCATCTAAGTCCGCATCGGTCAGGTATCTGCATGCAGAAGTGTTATTCCCTCTACTCGACCTATGGCTGAACGCGAGGGTCGCCCACTTTCGGTAAACACGAAAAGACTCGGGATTAACCACCAAATCCATCAAGGCCTGCCACAAGATCCGACATAACATCATTTGAGCCCCCGGGTGAGACCGAGCCAGCCCAACTGCAAGAACAGAGGACTTACCTCTACAGGACTAGTACCCAGACCCAAAGGGGCACCTTGAAATCAGATGGGCAGACAGATGACATACAGAATCGCGACTCGTCATCGAGGCGAACCCAAGGCGGCCGAGCCCTGCAGAACGCCCTCCTAATAAAAGAGGCATTAAGATCCACAAACCGCTCCACAAGGCAGAATCATTAATACTCGTCCAGGCACTGACGCGATATATGGGGTTAAAGACGTATCTCCTGCGCCGCCGTGTCCCCGGGGCGACCTCGGCCAGATGCCAGCGCGGTGGAGGGGCTGACACAGCAGTGGAAGAGTTGAACAGTGGAAGCAATTGCATAGAGGCACCGGTATCTTCCAGGACTTCAAGAAAATACAGGCGAAGCCGGGCCGGCAGCGACCTACGCCCAGCCACACTCCAGCATTTCAGCTTTGCACAGAACTCATACGCGAATGGATGAGCAAGGCTTCACCAACACGGGGTAAAGGAGACGCTGAGGCGTGGACAGCATGAAGGCGGGCTGAGGGCAGGCTATTACATGTTGGTGCTCTGACCTCCATAGTTCCGGGCTTCAACTCTAGTACAGCTTACTAAAGGAAGATGTTGGATCCGGTACGCCCAAGTCAATCAGAGCAATTGTATTCAAGACGATAGTGGAGACCAAAGATGATGATTGTATTGATGTTCTTGCTTGCTTCCGGACCCCTCTTTCCGTGATGGATTTTGCTGTCAATCTCACTCACCTCTATGACTAAGATCAGGATATTGATGTATCAGAGGACTGTGTCACCCGAGGGTCAATCCAACAGAAGACATTAGGTGGTAGTACTACTCCTTCACGTCTTTATTTCTTTACACTAGGTCGCTTGAGTGTGGCGGGAAATGGCCATCAGCTCAATGTATTAACGGAATGCTCCGTTTGAGCTACATGCACCATACTTCCTCCTCATAAAGTCCGAAAAGAGTCTACGTAGGAAACATTGAGATTCGTGTTCACTGGCTTCGAGAGTTGTCTCCCGATAACCCGCATGGGCTATCTGGATTTGCATAGCCATAGATTAGAGGCATATCAAATGATAAAAAACAACCGCGCTCCAGCTCTTGATTCTATCTACCTAAGGTTCTACAATAGAGAGCCCCAACTCGTCACCTTGACCTGTCCGACAGTGTTAATTCGCCACCAGGCCCCGCCAACGGCTTGCGTCTTTTCGCCCGTTCTGATTGGGACTGGGGTTTAGTCAATTCAGCCGGTTGATCATCGTCTTATCCATGTCATTCTACTTCAATAGGTTATTGAGGCTCATAACCGACGGGTTCCCTTTACTTGTTTGCTGGCCAAAGCTCTGCCCCTGTTGTCGAGGCGGTATTGACGCTCCACTGGAGCAGTTTTGTGGCGTTGAGGATCGACCACTTGGAGCAGCATCTAGGCTGCTATGGTTTGAACATTTAGCTGGGAACCTTCCTCGACGATCTTCCTCAACAACTGCTCCGGGTGGGGGCAGCCTGTACCCTTCGTCTTGCTCCTCCGAGGTCCTGCGGCGGCGTTTTCCAGCGGTCCTCGCGTCTCCGTAGGATGATAACGACTCGGTGGGCGGCTGAACTGGCGGGCGGTAGTTTTCTGAAGGTGGCGCACCAGGTGGAGGCCGCTGGTAAGGACCTTGGGGATGAGGTGCTGGTCCCGAACCGGGAGCCAGGGGTTGGCCATATGCACCAAAGAGCTGAGTGCCTGGCGGGATGCCGCCGGGAACTACAGAAACCGGGATGAATGCCGTCGAGTTCGATGACGAGACAGGTTGGAAGATACATTTCTGGTTCATCCGGGCACAGTTTTTGCACTTGCCTCCCGGAGCGCTTTGGTAACCACTGCATCGAATCTATGAATGTTAACCACATGGAACAGGCGGGACCCATGGCGCACATCACATACTTTTCTCCTTCGGCAGTAGTTGCAGGCAATCGAGGTACGCTGCCTGGGGGCTGCCTGAGTTAAGAGAGGCGCGGCACCTAGCCCCCTAGGAGGGTTCTCGTCGAAGTAGCCATGAGGGGGCGGGGGACCCTGATCCGGTTGTCCCCAATAAGCGTGGTAGGGATCCGAGGAGTACGGCTCTTGGCCACACCCGGGCCCACGAGGAACGCGGCTGTTGTAGTAGCCGTCCCGCTGGTCTGGCGGCGGGTAGGCAAGAGACCCAGGGCCAGTTTGAGGCTGGAGCGGAGGAAGATACGTGGGCTGTTGCTGAGGCATGCCCTGCTGGTCTGGAGACGAAAAGCTATTGAAATCCTGCCACTGGAGGTCGCGAGTATGGCCGTTTCCTGGGGCTGTGAACTGTAGGTCGCTACTAGGGCCGTAGATGGATGCGAGGAGGGCGTCCATCGTGCCAGATGGGCTCGGAGAGCGTGATCTAGGGTGGCTAATGGTACTGATGTCGGTTCTAGTTCTCCGCTGTGGCGATAGTGCGGATTATGCTCCTTCAATAGACGGTAGTTGTGCTATGTCAATACAGGAGGGTGATTGGTGGCTGGTAGATGTCCAGGGTTTCTATGAGAAAACCGAGAGGTCAATTGCTTTGGGGGAGGGCAACGAGGGAGCGAGGGTCGAGAGGATAAAGAAGGTATTAAATAAGGGAGGTGTCTGGAAGATTACAGTGGGGGACAGGCACAACGACGCGTTGTCGTGCCGTCCATGCTCAGGGGGCCGACTAACATACACTCGCCCGGGGGGGAAGCAGCGAACCATGGGATGGACCACGGACGCCTTATAGTGGATGGCAAATAGTGTTCTCGCCATGCACGGGCAGGATTGAGTGGCGCACTAGATCTGACATTTATTGGATGATTTCCGTAGTCATAACCCCTGGCAATGACAGCACGAGCCTTGGGGTGCCCTCATGCGGCAAGGCACACTGTTGCCTTGCACCAGGGAAGCAAACCAACTTCTTATCTCCACCAAATGAAGTATCACCACCCCTTGTGCCTACTAATCCATAGCTGCCTTTTTCTTTTTGCAGACAGTGAACTACATTGAGGGGAGGAGGCAAGGCCAAGCTTGTAATAGGTGACCCTTGCCAGCCTCACAGCCTAATTTTAACGGAGGAACTCGGAGTCTCAGCCAGGCCAAACAGTGGTTTACAGGAGGCCCTGCGTCCTTGTTAGAGTAATGAGCTCACTCCGGATTATAGAAGACATGGCCGCCGTCGCTCACACAATTGTCATCAGCCAATCGATGTACACCCTCTGCAAGTCGTGTCTTCGCATTACACGCAAGCAATATATTGCCTGCCAGTTCTGGCTATCAGTACTGCTGCCATCCTCATGTCTCAGGGTGTCGCTGCTCTCTGTTTCTGTCTCGGTCTGCGACGAGGCGCGGCCAGGTGGGTTGGCGTAATCTTAGTCTACGTATAGCAGTAGGGACGAGTGCCATGGTGCAAATCATAAGGGCCGGGGTTCTCGTTGTCGTTCATGGCAGGCATGAATTGGCCGCCACCCTGACAGTCTCCTCTTGGCCAAACCGGCCAAACCGGCCTTATAGATAATATGACCGGCCGATCCGCGCCCGGCAACCTGAACTAACAGCCGTCATGGCAGGTTCGGACAAGGCGCCTGAACCAATACCGGCAATAACGAAATGCTCTGATCAGTCATACTATTCGTCAGGAGTCTGACCCCTACATGTCTCAAAACACACCATTACATCTGAGGTCTTGCGGGCTGACTATATTGTGACTATTTGGCAATCTACTTCGAACTGGACGAAGTGATCAACTCCAATGCACTAGCGTTAGTGGCTCGCTGGCTATAGCCAGTGCAGTTACCCTATAGCTCTTGACTTCCAAGCATCCCAACAGCTTCCTGGTGAAGCGTAGAAATACAGAGGCTTGAATTGAGTCGTACCTTTGTCTTTCGCATGGCTTCAGCTCGTTGAGAGCTATGCTATGTAGACGGCATCCGGTCTCTGTGCACAGAGTGAGCCTGTGTGCGCAGTGGTGCGACACAACCCAATACTCTAGGTCAGCTTGACTCGCCACTCGCCTGTTCGTCGTGTGACACGGGAACACATATTTTTCGCATGTGCAACTGCCATTGTGTTTCGCCCCATAGAGATATTGCATCGCTGTTACGATTTTTCTGTAGCTTTTTGGGATAGCTGAACGTGGCGAGAAGTACGCTGTTTTCCTCGACGTGGAGATGCTGGTAGGGCATTTCTAGTGGGAGGTGCGGCACTTCCAAGGCCCGTTGGCTGCGATGCTGAGGGACAACACAATTCACATGTATTCCACCAGTGACCACTGCTCTAGTATTGTGGATAAAGACCCATTTCGTGAGAACATCCACGATTAGAAGAGACACTCTGCTGGTGGCGGCAGCATTGCGCCAGGCATAACAGTGGCTGAGGTCTGGCCTGATGGCGAGTGAAAGACGCATTTTGCCATGGCGGACCATTCCCCCCGACACCGCTAACGCGGGCGCCTGGTTGTAGCGTATTGGAGACCAAGTGCGACGCGACCAAACGCGACGAAGCGACGGCCTGTGCTTGGGCACATCGATCAGCACCAGCAAAAGCATGGCGAGTTTCGTTCGCCGCCGGTTCTCTGGCAGTGACTTCGCCTGGTCCGCAACACTGGTATCGGCCGATCGTAATGCATTTGCGCACAACTTCGGTGGCTACATGGCTCTGCACCACTAGTTATTCGGCCCGCTCCGAGATCGCCGCCATTCTGTAGATGTCAATTGCCGCGACCAAAAGCTAGTATGAACCTGGATTGAGCAGCCCAGCCAATGCCGAGGATGTCCGACGCGTCCGACGCGTCTCAAAGCTGGTCTCATTGGTCTGACAGGGCTAGCGAGAGTGGCAGTGACCGTGCAGTCCATGACACCAGTCTATCCCACCCACTATTTCTTCGGCATCAGCGCCGGAAAAGCCCTTCTCGGAATCTTTCCATTTCCATTCCCTTACTGAGAATGGAGCCGGCGTCGAAATCTCGCACGCCACGTCCACCATCAACAGCATTATTGTGTTGTCTACCTATGGTGGAAGTGTCTCCTGGTTGGCTCCCTGGTTCCTCCCGGCATCCATGGGTGAAGTCTTACGAATGATACCCTGATGCAAATGATAGCAAATTTATTTCGCGGGCCAGTGGACACGCGTCGACAAGGCGGTTTTTTGGCTTTAAAAAATAAAAATAAAAAAGCCTGCTGTGGATAGTGAGACCTAGCAAGGCAAACTCACGAATTGTCTGACAGCATACCCTTGCGCGTTTCGTGTTGCGCGTGACGCATTACGCGTTACGCCACAGCGCGCAATATCTTAGATAGTGCTTAGTAATGTACATGCATCAAAGCTGAGCGATTTTCTCACAACCGAAAAAAAGCGCGTTACGCACTCCACGCGCGAAATCATTTCAGCACCTGCCTGGCTTTGATACAGTTCATAATGACCGCCAACCAAGATGGGGAGGCGGAAGCTATTAGCGCGATCGCCAAAGAATTCAGAGTCGTCCTCCAACAAAAACATGAAATACGAGCACCTCGGCATCTCAACGATATTTTGGCTGAGTCATATTCTTTTTTCTTCCCAGGCAGTGCTCCCTCAAGCCGTACTCCCGACGAGTCGGTTCTTCGATACCCTGCTCCCCAAGACTTTCCAGTCGACGAGGTGGCTCCTCCAGTCACTGCTCCCCAAGACTCTCCTCTCAACGCCCGCGCGCATTCCTTGCTTGTGGGCAAATCCAAAAAAAAAATAACCTTGATTGCGCTGCTTCTAGCATTGCGAGATTCCCCAACACTCGACGTAAAGATCAGGAAGTTGTCGGAAGAAGGCATCATCAACCTGATTGAGGAAACCGAAAAGATTCCACGCGATGAAAGTATTGACAAGCTAATTGAGCATACCTTTGTCAGTTCCGCTCGGGGACAAAAAAGAGCCAGTAAGTTTGAGGCTAAGCAGATCTATACCCCCTGACTTATTTTATTAGACGACTGGGACGCAATTTATCATGCACGCAAACGCCATCGCAGTGTCGACCATCCGCCCACAAGTCCATCTATAGTAGCCGGGACTCGACCACTCCGATCCTCCGAGCGCCTCCTCGATACGATCGGTGAAACGGGTATAGCAAGCACCATGCTACAATCACAAGATACTATACCTATACCCCAGAACCTCCGCATTGAATCTGCAACCAGCAGTGGAGGTGGCGATAGTGTCGATGTGGTGAACCAACCTCCCGTCGAACAAATCGCGCATGCGGCCGCACCTTCAAGCTATCCGGTCGTCAACACAAGCACCATGGCAGCATCGCAACGTACCCTGGACGCACCTCAGAGCCTTGAAACTATACGCCATAGTGCGAGTAGTAATGGTGCGCGTTATGTGGCGGAACCTCAAACTGATGACGGCTTTACCCCGTTCGACGGTTGCATAGCCAAACGCCCTATAGCCCAACACTTGCACCTGGTCTTCACAACTCAACACGTATGTGATAACATCGTGAGGGTAGCGGGATTTAATGCGTCCGTTGGGCTCTGGTGGGGGGATGGTGCCACTGTCGATGCACGGTTTAGTTTTCACGTCGAGGATGGAATGGACTCGGAACTAGCCCTTGCGTTGTATGGTGTCCGCATCCATAAATGGCACAACCACCGAGTCTTGTCTTACAAGACTGGTGGAAAGGTGATTATTGAGGAGGGCTGCAGCAGCACATTGACAGAAGCTGATTTGGCGCACGTCGGTACTGAACTCGGTGAGCATTTTATGCCGGCGATCTTGAATAGTCTTGAAAGGAGGGTACAGGAAATCTTGTGGGGGGGCATGCAAGCAAAGACGAACTGTGTACAGATGAAGATCTATAGTGACCTGAAATTCAAGACTCGGGTGGATGTATGGGGAAATGTCGATGTCCTGTCATCGCTGATGGAGACCCTTACATCGGGAAATTAAACTACTTCCTTCACTCGATCATTCCCCCCCGTAAATATTTTCCCCCCCTGTTCCAGCTTTAATCTCCCTGTTTCGGGTAGTGGAATCCAAATTTCTTTCCCTTCTGCGTTCACCTCTTTGAGTTGTAGCCCCTGGGCGTTTTGCCAGCTGAGTGTCTGACCACGCCCATTAACCACTGGAAGATGACTGCTTCTCGTTGCGGCGTCGTACTCTGCCTGGTCGAATTCTTTGGTTATGTCCTCCTATGTGATCATTAGCCGAGTTGACACTATCGGAGGGCTCGGGTACTTGCCATTGCACTGTTCTGAATTTGCGCTATTTACTGAGAGGATTGGCAGATCTGCGCAGCGCCCTTGTCTGTTCGTGATCGGAGTGTTTTCTTCATTGCTTCAAAACGAAGAATGTCGAAAATAGCTCGGACTGAAGAAGAGTTTGCTCTGACAAGATGGGTGCCCGATCATCTGAGGGAACCTGACGAGCAATCAAAATGATTACGTTTTGCTTTAGGTAATATTGGGTAGTACGTCACTAGCGCTTCTTGGGGCTCTCGGCTTCTCTTGCGCGTTTGGCAACCAAGAGTTCAGGAGCCTGCGCGTTCGGTAATTTTAGGGTTCGCGTTGCGCCACCTGGGAAGGAGCCTGCGCGTTTGGCATTTTTAAATTTCGCGTTACGCCATCTAAACCAGACCCGCACAGACCTTGCGCGCATGGTGGGTCCACCTAGTAACTTGATGTTGTATGTCCAGCCATTACCACACTAGCGACTACGAAATCCTTGAACGAGACGATGGATTTATGCCGGTGAGATTGCTGGCTGCGTCGTCAAGTCCCCACTGTTGCACGACCACGACAGGATCGATTGATAAACGTAACTCGGGAGAATGAACTGCATTATGTATGGGATGGCTACGAGGTCTTCAGCTAGCTAAATTCCCATTGAATTAGGACCTCTATTATGATGGCAATGTAGAGCATTGGGTATATCTAACCCGTAACACTTACGCCATTGAGTCTTTGCAGGGGGCCTTGATGAAGGAGGTGAGATACCAATGATAGATGGTGGTCGGTGTCGACGATCGTGAGTACACCGCTAAGGTGCATGATGACCGTAAACTTGGCCTCGCTTTGGGCCAGATCCATCAACCTCAATGAACCGGCCGCATGCAGGCTACCCCAGGCTAAGTCGAGTGGTGCCAGCAATTGTTCTGTGGCAGCCCTGCGGCCGCTCTCAACAGGATGTACAGCTATTGCATCAAAGCTGAGACAGCTTCCAGCGGAGTCGCATAGAGCCTTTCCATTGCGCCTGTGTTGAGGGCATGGACGTCTCAGTCTCCCTATTTGGCCGAGAGTAATATGTAGTTTTATCAGGGTATTCTCGTCTATCCTGGTAAGCGATCCAGACCTTTCCTAACCACGACTATAGGTGGAGGTCATTAGCCTGGACAAAGGGGGGTGGCCGCCTTCACACCGACCCACGAGGAATGAGGACACCCGTAAACAATGTTCGTGTTGGTGAGGGACGTCTCACCCCTGATAGAAGCGGTAAGCCTCACTCTATCTGGTTACATGACTGGCTGGTTTAGGGGAAGCCTAGGGTACGAGGAACTGTGAGAGGAAGGATCCAGTGCACATCTCCGAGCTCTCGTTCCATTCAATCAAGCGTCCTCAGAAGTGCCAACTCATGCAGGAGCACCTGCACGTTCATGCACAGCACCGACTTCAATAGCGTTGTAGGGCGATGCTGTGGGCTGACAAGCCCATTCAATGCCAGCATGTATTTGCTCGAGGTTGGCCCCCATGGAAGATCTCAATAAGCATAAGAATGCGCACGTTCGTCCTCGCTGAATGACCGGACTCGGTCAGCGTTACTCGGCATTGCCTCGCAGCTCGCTCCCTTACTTCAAGGAACAAGCTCCTTCACGGGTGAACGACGCAGACTTTTTCCATCTATTGTCTCTATGAAATCCGATTGTCAGTCCCCGAGAGGTCACAGCCAATGTATCAAGACTAACGCTGAAGCTTAGACTGACCCTTGACGATCCTCTCCCGATACGCTCATACACGACTACGCTTGTACGCCACGAAGATCTCGCTTAAAACATGTCGGACAAACCCAATCCACAGCCCCTTCCAATCCCTTCGGGTGGAAGTTCGTCCTCGCGTCAAGAGCCCTCAAACCAAGGAACCAAAACAGGCAATGCAGTTCAAGGTACGGACACTCCCAATTATAGGCAACCAGGCTCTGAATATCACCCAGGTTCCAAGGGGGGTAACTCCGGTGCAACAAGCATAGATGATTTCCCTGTGGTGGATGTCCGCACAGTCAAGCCCTAATGAAACTGCTATTAGGAGATGAGGTAGCTAGTTCGATGTCGTTGTTATAGGTACTAATATTGAGATATAATCAATTGGAGTTCGTGTCGAGATGCAGGTTCGTGACACAAACCATGAATGTATATTCCATGGGACCGGTGTCATCTCAAAACTATCATCGCCTGAGCATACCTCACATTGTTCCGGTGTGTCACAACACACCTCGCATCTCTTTGGTATTCCCATGGATACAATGCATTTTTTCGGTGTAGTGGGTATGATAAATTGCAAGTATCCAGCTGGAGTAAGTATGGTACCAGAGTGATGATGGATAGCTCGGTTTCGTGTAAACAACCATTTCCCTGGTTGTATGAATCCAATGGCAACCTTCTCGGTCAGTAGTATCCCTTTGAAGTTATGCGGTAACCGGACTTACAGAATCTTTCCATGCTTGATAGTAAACAGCGAGATGTAGGCGCGACCAAGTATACGAGTACGAGTCGGCTATGACGCTGTGAAATTCAGAACTGCTATTGCTGCATTGGCACATTCCAGCGTCCAAAGCTTTCATTTGGAGGTCTGCTGAGGTGGAGAATACTTCGTAACCATTTATAGCACGAAGAGGCGAGATGCGAGGCACAGAATTGAGCCTTTCCATATCTTTCCCTAAGTCCTCATCTAAATCTCGCTCAGGTGGGACATTGAGTTTTGCCTTGATGTGCTCGAGCCGGGCGAACGGCCACTCAATTGGCTTGTCGACAAAATTGGGCAAATGAAGGTGTTTGCAGACGTCCTCATATCTATACCCCGTACTGGTCAGCAACTACGTCTTGGTCTAAGGACACAAAATGGTACTCACGACATCTCTTCCTGCAAAATCGACCAGATGAGAGACGCTGTGCAAAGAAGGTCTATATCGTCGCGCATATTAAAATCTCTTTCAAGGAGGTGCTGGGCTACAATATCTGCAACCTCGTCTCGAATGCTCTCATGCATGTACATGAGGGTAGTGAACTTGCAGTCATTGACTTCGCCAATTAGTATTAGTTCAATCTTAACACATTTTTGCTTGGCTGACTCACGAGCATATGCGTATAGAAGTCCCAGACCCCTCAACCCTACCCTGTTCACAATCCTATTCACCATACGAGCCCGGTTGTTCCATACTCTCTCATTTCCGGACAATTTTCTCTCCTTTCCGGACAGAGCCACACGCCCCTGAACTATTCTAACACAAGATGATATGTACTGCAGTATCCATATGATTGACCTTGCGTGTTTGTCGAAATCGGTTGTCCTCTTGGAATCGGCCTTTGTGGCGAGATAGATTTTCATAACATCATCGGCAGCTTGCCACAGATTGTCTGTCATTTTAAACGCAAAATGAATACCCTCGCTGTTGCTGCAATATCCAGAATATATGAACCCATCTGACGAGGGTTGGTTCCATATTGTGGGAATAGAAAATCGAATCCAGCCGTCGGCAATCTCCAGCGGCGTCGACGGTATAGTTTCGTACAATCCTAGTCCCGTCAGGGTGTCTTTGACCACGCCGGCTGCAATGACAGTTGTATCAACCGTTTGATGTTTTGGGCGTTTCCGTGCGGGCTCACCCGGTTCACGGACCGGTAAAATGGTACCAGCCGTGTTGACGGACGGGGGTTTCATTGCGAGCCTAAGCATCCATAAGATTCTCAGAGCCTTATTTGTGATAATATGTGGGCTAGAGCCCAGGTAACGGCTTACCTTGACATGCATGAGGATGCGCGTTCATTGAGCAGCCGAGTTTGCCGATCAGGGAGCCTGAGGCGAAGCTAAAGACCAAGGCTGAAGCCCAGATGTGCCACACCAAGCCACAGGTTACGCGGAGTAGCCGGAGATACCGGACCCGGTTGAGGATTCGTAGGTTTTGGACTGGCACTGAAGCAGTCTGCGATGACACAGCATGGATTGTGAGCCTGTGCGACGATCGCTACAAGCAGATGAGTGATGGCCCTAGCGAGAGAGCGTGAGACATTAGTATGAGGCATATGAATGATAGGGAAGGGTTTGCGTGATGGTCGTAGGGGTCATTGGGAGGCGGCGGCGCAGTGAGGACGATTGCGCAGGAACGGTGTGTGCAGGGTCCGCAGGGAGAGCGTGCGAAAATCACGCGGAATGTGCTGACGATGTCCTTATCCACTCCTTCCCTCTTCCCTCTTTCCCACCCGGCTCCTGCGGGTGGGGCCCCCCCCGAGCTAAGGTGGCCCCACTACGCGCCGACGAAGATGATGCGCAACAGGGGAATGGTGATCCCCAGGGGCCAACAGGTGTGGGCAAGGTAATGTATAAAGTGCATATTGTCCGCAGGCCATTTCTATATTGGTTATACATTATCGTCGTCACATTGCGCAATTCAACCTCCTCTTTCAGCGCAATCACATTGCACGTCGCGCGTCCTGTCACTTCTGTTCTGTGTCGGCCTTGCACCACGCACGTTACCCGCCAACCGCTGCAGCCATCGAGATGGTTCCTCTTGAATTCATTGTGGCGACGTGCGTCTTCTCTCTAGATATCCCATTATCGTTTTACCAGCCTACGAAGCCAGATGATCGATTGTATTTCTGGCTTGGCCGCCTTTGCTTTACCATAGTGGCGGAGGGCATACCCCTTCTATGTCTCTGGCTTGGATATCAACCTGTGGTATTAGCCAGTCTTGTCATCCTCATGGCCTTGGTCGGGAATATATTGGTCGAGGTAGGATTGGGACACTATCATTCCGAGGATAGAGCTAACGGCAATCAGGAACAACATTTTGACCGCCGGATATTTCGACACGATAATAAACAGCAGTGGACTATGAGAATAGGCTGTTTTGTCAGTCTGGCACTCATTATTGGTAGCTTCATATCGCTCTATGTGAAAAATCATCTCGTCCTGAGACGATTGCTCCTTGCTGCTGCATACATGAGTCAGCGGTTTTCGGTCGTTGTTGCCTGCATCAGCATGATTCAATCGATCAAAAAAGCCGGAGGTTCCAATATTCAAGATAAAGCACGCAAAAAGGCGCGCTTGTATATCTCCTTGATTGCGCTTATAGTGTCTGGTGGTATCGGATTCTCCCCCTTGCCTTTCTTTTATCAGGCGGTTGTGAGTACAGCTCTTTTACTGTAAATAACTAGAATTCTAATTCTCTAGGGTCTTTACGCATGCTCTGTCATCGTAGATTGTATATACGCCTTTTTGAGCCATCGGAGCAACAAGAAATCGCGAGTTGATCTTGCCTCTGCGATTCCTACAGGGGGATCCAGAGAAAGTCAGATTTCGTTAGTGGAGTCTCAGCGTTCAGGGAGCATTGCGCATCCGCCGGAGAGATCACCAGGGTCAGAGAAGCCAGTGAACTTAGCCGGGCCAGTGTCGAAGATAGACGTTATAGAGTATATGGATTGGGTGCCCGAAACCATAGCCTGATATGAGAAACCTCCCTAGACACTAGTTGATATACACAATCTCTTATACATCAATACAAACCTACTTACCGCGATCTTCAACCTTCTCCAATTCTCCTTGTTGTCGCCAACAAGCCCGAGCTTACCCTTTCCTATGCAACTAGTTGACATTGAGATTCATGTACTTGGCTCTCCACCAGCTAATGGAGTCAGGAAAGACTGTAACCATCAAGCAAGTGAATCACGACGAAAGATCGGGCGATCTCTCCGCCTAAGATGACAAAGGAAAGAAAGATCCGCAGCGTAGGGCTGCTGAAAGTACATGTATGAAATGATGATACGATCCAGATTTATGCATAAGAAAACTCGCTTCAAACCGCATGCAGACACGCTAAAGCATTTCATCATCCCGGGACGGTGGAATTGGTGAGGGTGAACACTGAACTACACCGGAACCGACTGAGGGATCGTAGAGGAACACGGGTATGGATCTTAGACCGGTGTTTCTGGCGGTCAGCTGGCTACAA